>OX328131.1:66699065-67299065 GCA_946811695.1 Gonocerus acuteangulatus
CTAGTAAAAATATTCTCCAGTAATCTGAGATATATATGTATACACACACAACAATGTACCATCGTCAAATAAACATTTTAACCCATCGTTTTTAGTTTTGTTTTTCTGTGACCTATCACTTCTGAAACGTGAAATACGCTAGGTCCTTATAAAAAAAAATTTAATTCAGGCATAAAAGCTGCTTTCTGAAACAGTTCTATCATCTCTTTCAGAGCAGACAGGATAGTAGAAGTGTTCCTTCTCGAGCAGAATGTGTTATGTATTTCAAAACACGCATGCGTATACCTAACAGTTTCTTTTTATTATTTATAATAGCTCAAAGAATAGTTGTGTTTCGGCTGAGGAAAATAGTCCGATTTTCGGAAAAAAATCTATAATTGCCTATCTATAATAGGCTTCTTCAGCAATGAATGCCTAAGTATGTATGATTTTTAGTAATTATCTATAGAAATGGATTCTCATTTAAAACCAGGATTCATTAGGTTTGAATGCACAAATGCCTTACAAGACTTGACGATTCCTTCCTGCTTTACTGGGAATACTCAGGATAAAAAAGCACTGAAAGAGGTCAAGTCGGCCTGAGGACTTCACAAATTAATGATCCGATTCCTCGTATTTCTTGAAATTATTGAATGGGTATATTATGTATATATATATATATTTATATATATATATATATATATATATATATATATATATATGTGTGTGTGTGTGTGTGTATCCTAAGTTGAAAACTAAGATGTTGAAGATAGTTGGTAACAGCTTATGCAGTCTTCATTTATGGCTATATGCTATTTTCAATCTAATCATCTGTATGATTTTGCATTATTTTTTTTTATATTATAATCTTCAGATTATGTGCTTGCAAAGTTGATATTATTTAGTTTGAGGAGGAAATTTCATTTTTTTTAAATTGTATGGTTCGTGTCTCTATTATTACATGGATGATATTATACCTCAATATATTACATTTTATTTCAAATTACATTTTTATACTCAAATATATGAAATAAAATGTAATAATTGAGGTATAATATCATCCATGTAATAATAGAGACACGAACCATACAATTAAAAATAAAATTTCCTCCTCAAACTAAATAACATAAACTTTACAATCACATAAAAAAACAACAATCACATTATAATATATAAAAAACTAGCTGTTACCCAGTGTGCCATGCTACACCTACTTTCTGTCTATGACTCTCCCCGTATCAAGATCTACTTGATACCTAGTTGTCTACACCCAGTTACGAAAATCGGTGAAACGATGTGAATTTGTTTTATTTCATAATGATATCGGCAGAGGCCAGCACAACAGCACTTCATGTAACAGCCGACAGAGGCAATCAGTAGTCGTGATACCGGCAGAGGCCAGCACAACAGCACTTCATCTATCAGCCGACAGTGGCCAGTAGTAGTTGATTCAAAATGGCCATCACAATCTGAATGGTTCAGTGTAGCCAATTTTTCTTGAACAAAACTTTTGACCTTTTGACCAAATTTTGAAATTTGACTATTTTGACCTAGCCTAGATTTCTCGTATCAAGACCTACCTGTGTGCCAAGTTTGGTCAATATGGGTTAAACGGTGTAGATTTTTATAAGGAACAAAAAAACAAAGAAACAAATAGACAGACACGAGATTTTAATATATATATATATATATATATACATATATATATATATATATATATATATATATATATATACATATATATATATATATATATATATATATATATATGTGTGTATATATATAGATAGATAGATAGATAGATAGATAGATAGATAGATAATGCAAAATCATACAGATAATTAGATTGAAACGTTTCTACAATAACAAAAATTTAATATAAAATAAATGAAGACTGAATAAGCTGGTACCAACTACCTACATATATATATATATATATATATATATATATATGTGTGTGTGTGTGTGTGTGTGTTTGTACTCCACTGTCTGCAAAATTGGCCTAAAATTGATCTAATTTGGCACATCACATTGTCTATCCGACCACCGAATTTCTTACTTTTAAAAATTCGACTCAAATTTCGCTTTAATAATCTACAAGGAAAATTTATTAAAGCTATTTACAAGTACGAAATTCGAACACCACCACTTGGTATTTTGGGAGCATATAAAAAAACAGTCGACTCGCCAAGAGAGCCTAGGTAGATATCGTGGTCAGCATTATGCTCCGGCCGCCTGATTTTGCCCTTTGCCGGTACCTATTTATAAAATAATTAAAAACCAAGTGGGGCAAGGAACGTTTCTGGAACCCCGAATACAACCTTCGAACGACGACACTGGAAGATAATATCTTTAGTCCGTGCCCGAGTTTTGAACTCAGGCCTTCCAACATTATAGTCGAGTGCAGTGACACTGCCCTAACCTTGTTCCTCTGTGATTATACTCCACATTTATTATAATATCTATCTATTAGTCCCGTAACAGACCACGAGGCCCCTGAGGGACAGATACTATAGAGGTATCTGATTCATGAACGTACGGCACACTAGGGAGATAGTCTGGTCAGTACTATTCTCCTGCCGCATGATTTTCCCCTTTGCTGCTTCGACTGCCAGCACCATGGTACCCATTAATTGATTAATTAAAGGCTGGGTTGGCCTAGGGACAGTCAGGGAGCCGGAATCCAACCCACGAACGAAGACACTAGAAGATAAAAATCTTTTGTTCTTGCACGTGATTTGAACTCAGGTCGTCCAGTATATTAGTCCAGTGCCCTACCGCTGAGCTAATTTTGCCCCCCCCCTTATTAAGGATATATATATATATATATATATATATATATATATATATATATATATATATATATATTCTAAAACGTTACCTGACTTAGAAAAAGTAATATTTCCCTCTCTCAGCCTTCAGTCATTTTTATAATGTTTTCTAGTTCCTTGTTTACAGGGTTGATGAAGATTTAAAGAATGTTTCATAAAATATTTCCTTGTATCGGAGGAACTTCAATAACTACATTCCGCTGGACGTGTCCAATACTCGCACGGCAAGAGAAGATAACTGGAAATCATTTCCGTATAAAAGATCCCTAAATTAATTAGGTTATCTCCGCCGATCTGAAAAAGGCAAATTTTTGGGACCTGCAAGCAATGAAAATTTAAAATTATAAATTATTTTTATTTTTTGCTTAGGAAATTGTCGCGGCCAATCAATTCACACCTATTAAACTTAACAAGGAAAATATACCAACTTGTCTATAACGTCAGTACAGTTTTTGTATATAACTTACGACGCATTGCATGTCTGTCAGTAGGTTTCTAGTAGTATTCTAACATTTTTCGCTGTGCCTAATTGTGTTACCGAAAAGCTGCAAAGGCAGCACTTAATACTTCGATACGTATGGATCGTACGTTGAACCAGGTTCAAGACAACCAGTAGTGGTGGCGAGAGCCTTAAAGATGAAGAGGGGCGCACCCTTCTGCGGTTGACAATGACCAATTGAAAGTCTTGATGAAAACTAATCCTCGTACAACCGCACGATAAGTTGCCGAGGAAATCAACGTTGATCAATCAACAGTCGTTTGCCATCTGAAGCAAATCGGAATAAATAGGCCCACACGAACTGAAAGAAAACCAAAACAATTGTCGTGTCATTGGCTCTTTTTCTGGGTAACAAAAACGACCCGTTTTTATGAGAAGTGGATACTCTATGACAACCTACAACTTTCAGAATAGTCGGACCATGATAAAGCTCGCGATCACTTCTCCAAGCCAAAATTGCACCAAAAGGTTATGATGTTTGGTGGTCTGCGGTCTGTCTCATACTTTACAGCACACCGGAAACATCGGCCATTTGATCCGGCATTTGACAGACATATAGCGAAAACTATCACATTTCTGAGGGATGCTGTGCTCCTCTGTGATGGACGTTCTTATATTGATCTGTGTAAAGGCTGATTCACGCTAGACCGGGTCGGATCCGGGCCGGGGCCGGGGCCCGGCCGGGACACGGAGAAACAATCATACCAGCATTTTCAATGGACTCGTTCACGCTATACCGGGCCGAGTCCGTGTTTTTTGCGTGTGTGATTGCTTCACAATGTCCCGGCCGGGCCCCGGCCCGGACCCGACACGGTCTAGCGTGAATCGACCTTAACTATTTTGGCGAACAGTAGAATAATAACACGTTTCACAGAATGTCAAGCAACAAGCTTACAATCCTTTACGCTGGTGGAAATTCTTACAGCGATACACACCGAGCAAATAGTCAGTAGACTAACTGACTGGAAAAATAAGACAGTAATTGTATATTGTCATCCAGGTAAGCATAATTAAAACAAGAATGCACAAGACCAGAGAGAATCTTTTTTTTTTTTTTTTTTTAAGAAATCCTGAGAAAATTAGTATATTCACGACAATAACCACGTTAGGAGGCGGGAAACCCCCTTACTGGAATTAAAAATAGCCCAGATCTCTCTTTTAAAACTAAAAAAAAAAAAAAAAAAAATCCTATTTCCTAAGCACATAAATTCTACCATCGCTCGATCCCTCTCCCTCTTTTAGAGTAATTTATTCCACCCTCTTCATTAATAATATTCCTCGCACCACTCATTTCAATACCCTTTGAAAATAGTCCACTTTAACTCTCGTACTAAATGTGAGAGTCGCCCACACTTATCTTGTTGGAAATTTATCGCTTCAGCTGTGACTAAAGAACAATGGAACATTATTGTTATTTGTAATTATGCCGTAGCTAACCAGTCACACGGACATGAAGCTACGACTGTACCAATCTGTTTTTTTTTTTTTTTTTATTAAGTTGTTTCGTCTACCTAGGTCATAAGCACCATTGAACGTTGTTTCATTTTTAACAAATGATGAAACAAGTTTTATAATTAAGGAGTATTCTATGTTTTATAATGTGTTATGTTTCTTTTTTGGAAAACAGATCCATAACCCTTTCGTTGCTGACGAATGAAACTACTCGTTGCGCCCGGTACGCTCCATGCTTATACGTCTAGCTTCCCCCATACGCTCGCCAATATATCCTCGTCTCGACCTCACTACGGTTCAACCCTTTCGCCTCTCTCAGCATCCTCTTGTTATATATTTGAAATTATTAACTTATAATTTCATACATATTTTACATTCGTAATATTATACTAAACTAAAATACATTTTCTATCATGGAAAAGAAAATGACTCAGATAAGAAATGATAATATAATTACTTGAATGATATCGTGTATAGTATATAATGATAAAGGAGGATATTTATACCGACCGAACTAAACATGATCCAAATTGTGAGTGAAAGATACAAACAGCAACAATATGGTTAGAGAAACGAATTTGAGTACTACCCTGCAAAAAGGCGGCGAGGCGCGCCAGCTTCAACCTTCAACAAATGATATAAGAATGTCGATTGTAGGACTTTACATTTTTTTTTGCATAGATAATAATAGACTTGCACAATTTTTAATTTAAATTAATATACGAAGAAGATCTGATCAGGTCCCAACGATTTTATACGAGTTAATAGCTCTAGGCCGGAGAAGCGACATACGGGGCTAACGGGACCACGAGTTAACTCGTGTGAAGCGTCAGGGGTACTGCCAGTGGAACACGAGTTAACTCGTGTCGGGCGTCTGGAGCCCTGCAAGTCGAACACGAGTTAACTCGTTTGTAGCAACGAAAGGGTTAACGGCAATCGGAAGTTGGTGCCGCTCTCTGGCATCTTGGAATGCTGTGCAGTCCACTAGGATATGCCGAACATCGAGGATGCTATCACAGTGTTCGCACTGAGGCCGGCGTCGTCCTACCAGATGATGCCCATGCGTAAGACGGGTATGACCGATCCGCAATCGGGTTATTACCACGTCCTCAATGCTACGTACTGTAGACATTAAATAATTGACAGTACCAATGGATATAAAACCAAATTTGCAAGACGAATGGCGAAACTGTTGGACCACTTAATAAGAGTTAAACTTAATAAGAGTTGGACTTAAGAGTTGAAAGAAAGAAAAATATCTATAGGTCTGAAACGTGGACTTTTTTGTCAGCACTTCTGAATTGCGTCATCAGGTCGACGCCTTAAGCAGGTTTCCTCGTTATGGACGAGAGAGGAAACGCGCTAAAAATTAGAGGAGTATGGAAGAGAAAAATGGAAGAAAAACGGACGTACAAGCAGCTAAGGAGACAAGAAAAATGTCTCCCTAAGAAATGCCCCAGGGTTGCGACATAGACCTCAGAAAGGGTCTGGATGTGGTTGAGCCTGGGGCTGGTTGTTATGAAAGGAGTCTTGGCTTTATCGTCACCCAAACAGCCAGTCAGCGGAAAGTGACTATCTGAGGCCCCTTCTTACTATAAATTTTCCCCGACCTACCAGCTGGCTTCTTCAGGTAACCTCGTACTACCTTCAGGGGGCAATGAACCATACCTACTCGACTCCTTAGTGGCCTATACCTCCTCTTTACCTTATGTATATAAGGTCAGTAATACCTAACCCTCCCTACGTGTAATCTGACAGTTTCCTAGTTAAATACGGACTTCTTATGCTGTTCTATACCAAGAACCGACCAGAAGTCGTACATAGTCGCTTGATTACACACAAACCTTTCCAACTGCAAATATTTAATCGGCACTTTCAGATTGGTACCGCATTTTTCGTGTTTGTAGATCCGACCTACGATTCGATCGAATCCAGCTGGAATTGCCATCCAGCAATTCGACTTTCGATTTTTTTTCGATAAGGAATGTTTTCCAAGGCAATGTCAGATCTCACGATGTACACTGAATTTTTTTTTTTTTTTTTTTTTTTTTTACGGCGCATCGACAATTCTTGGCCATTAGCGCCAACATCCAGGGTGCAGCCAGGAATACAGGGGGGGGGGGTTACTCTGGAACCAAATTACCATATCGCTACTACCAGCCCCGTAATCTATCTATACATATAATAAAACTCTAACGGATCCCTGTCTGTACATGGAAGATATATGGGAAAAAATACTAATGGGATCCTTTATCAACGCAATAGTATCCAAAACAATGATTTTTAGATATTTTTTTTCTGTTCTCAGAGAGCCCTGAAATGAGAAAATTCCTGTCGCCGGTGGGGATCGAACCCACCATCTCCCGCTTATGAATCTAGCGCGCTAGCCACTAGACCACGGGAGACCCCATGTACACTGAAATTGTTTTAACTTTTGGAAGAAAATACATAAAGTAGTAAAATAATATATATTATTGAAGGAATTTATTTTTTGGTTGCATCGTTGAAGAGTTATCCTGTCAAAAGGGCAAAAAAATGTGTGGTAAAAGTGACAATGCCTGCCTGACGAAGCTGGAGGTAATTCCAGCGAAATACTCCAGGAAGAAGTAAGAAGGAGTACACCGCTGGAGAAAAATACCGTTCCGTATATATATATATATATATATATATATATATATATATATATATATATATATATATATTTGAATTTGAACGATCGGTTTTATTCAATTAAGTCATTAAATTTTTCTCTAGAATAAAAACGTGTCGTAGAGGTAATATATTTACATTGAATTCTCACCTTGTGTAAAGTCAGAGTAGACAAAAGGTTTCCATCCTGTTGAGAATTTTCTTTGAATACATGCACTACGGTCCGAGTCTCAAATGAACAAAGAGCAATAAAGCACATTAAGACAGCCCTAAGAGCTTTCCTTCTCAAAGGATTGGATTATTCCGAGTTGCTGTGTCCCCCAGCAAACAAAGGACATTGGTAGGTGGGACAATGTGGACGCGTACAAAGCACAAAGTATCTCGGCTGGTGAGGTAACGACTCCGAGTATCCGCTATATACGGCAGAATAATTCCGCAAATTAAAGGTCAATTACATACTGGAAGGTTAGTTTCATCTTGTATGGGTTCCTGGGAGCATAAAGTGGATTCCTGAAAGTAACTTGCTGATATTTTTGCAAAATATTTTCTTGACAACGTTCGTTTTTAGCGCGTTTCCTCTCTCCGACAACGGGGAGAAGACCTCTTTAGGCCTCTCGTTCAAATGGAACCTAAAAGCTGCGAAATGAATTCATCCGAATTCGGACAAAAACGCACGAACAATCCAAACACGAGGCTCCATCATGGACCGCGTCCATTGGGCCCGTATCGTTCGTCCGTTTTCGTCCGAACTTGTGTGAAGTGCGAACCGATCCCATTCTGCTGGGATTTATAGGTGCGAATAGTCATGGTTGAAAATGGACTGTGAGTACGAGCCATCAAGTCTACTGCTAATTCGGACGAACACTGAGGCAATGGACGAGAGGCATTCGGACGAACGCCGATCGTCCGAATTCGTTGCTGCGCAGTTCGCAGCTTTTCGTTTTCAGTGGACGAGAGGTCTTAATATGCCGACCCGGCTGTGCGAGTCCATGATAAAATTTTAACAGATGTGCTGTCCACACATGAAAGATATATTCGAAAAAATACTAATGGGGGCCATTATCAACGCAATAGTACCCAAAACAATGATTTTTAGAAGTTTCTCTGTGCACGCTAATCTAAGAAATGGCTTATCCGATTTAGATGCAGTTTGCCCATATATATTGTGGTAAGCTTCACTTAACATTTAGTGTTTGTTTCTTGTTAATCGGTACATAAATAAAATAGTTATGCCGAAGTAAAGGATCACGTCGAACATTTCATGAACTATCGTTAACGCGATACACACCAGAGTTTTCGTTTTTTCTTCTTGAAACTTGGTATGTAGTATTTCTTTAGCAAACGATTGAAAGAATTCACAGGTGTTGGGAGCCGGTTGGTGAAGGCTCATCATCATGTAGGTGAATAATTAGGCATAAAAATGGGCATGTTGGAGAATATCGAAATTAAAGCTGATGTGGCGCATTCCCGAAGAAATATTAATGTTAAGGGAGACGGTGTCGTGCTCAGAAATGTCCCAGCAGCCTGCATACAGAGCTTACGCAAGTTTGCTGCGAGAGCCTCACGCGTGCACAGACACAATCTATAGGTCCGTACTCTCTCTCCCACCTACTTTTTCTATTTTTTATTTTTTATTCTCAACACTAATATTGTCTTCTTCCTGTTTTGCTTCCTTTTATCTGTTGTTGTTAAGGCTTAATCCTTTAATTATATATTTTTATTTATTCTTGGACTTCAAATCTTGTAATTTAATTTATTTCATTTTATTAAGAATTCTAACTTTTACTGTTTTTATGCTAGTGACTAAAATTTACATAAAAATGTTTTATTTTAGTTTGTAGATTTGGTTTTTTATTTGTTATGTTGTTGTCAACAGGCACTGATGATGAGATTGTATCTCGAAAGCGCTTTGTGAAATAAATTTTTTCTAACTAGTGAAGGTCGGCCTAATTATTCACCCACATGATTGAAAGAATTCTTTAACCAGCAAAATCAGTTCATTAGGAGGGGGGGGGGGTTACTCTGGACCAAAATTACCATTTCGCCAATACCAGCCGTAATCTATCTATGTATATAATAAAATACTAACGGATCGCTGTCTGTATATGGAAGACATGAGCGAAAAAATACTATTGGAGAACTTTATCAACGCAATAGTACCCAAAACAATGATTTTTAAAATTTTTGTCTGCTGTCTGTCAGATACTCTATACACACCAGGGATTAACAATCCCTAAGAGGTCAGCTAAGTGGCTATGTCCCCGATGGCTAATATCGTATATAGAGATGCATTACAGTAAAGTATATTTTGTTTAAAATACCCATACGACGGCGTTAACCCAAAATAAACCAAAATACATATCCAAAAATGCTGCCTCAAGTCACTATTCACGCGGATAAAGTTGCGGGCTTAGCTAGTTTTAAATATATTAGTTAAGATAATAAATTAGAATGAATTTATAAAAATATTCTTCTTTCTGTCATAGATCACAACCCCAATCACTTACAAGGAGTTAGTTACTTTTTATTTCACTACCAAAATACTCACTAGGAATAATTTATATGGCAAAACAACGTTTTCCATCATATATATATATATATATATATATATATATATATATATATATATATGATGGAAAACGTTGTTAAATTATATATATATATATACAGTGAAACCTCTCTATAGCGGACACCTCTGGGAGAACCATAGTTGTCCACTATAGAGAGGTGTCCGCTATACAGAGGGGTTGGTCGCGATGGATACGTACCATATACGTAATTTGTACATTTAATTCATGTTTTAATTAACCATTTAATAATTACCCATAACAATTTTAAGTATATAGAAAGAAGTTCAATAAGTATAAACTTACAAAAAGTTTTTATTCTAAAAAGTTTAAAGCTTAAAGAAGTTCTTAGTTTTCGGACAACATTTTTGTCACAATTTTCCGTCCATTTCTTCAAAATTTCATCTTTCTTTTACAATATTTCTGCTGCTCGTGTTTTTGTTATCTTAAAAAAACTCGGCAACTTTACGCACACCACATTTTTCGCAATTGGAAAATGTTATCACGTCAATTTTTTCTCTAAGTGTCAGAGATTTCCGATTAGACATATTGAAGAGAAAGCACGATACTCACTCAACAAGAACTAAAAACCAACTGAAAAGTGAAGAGAGGGAAGTTCTGCGGAAGGAATGTGAACCGAACAGAGTTTTGGAATATTCCCGGAACTGTGATACCGCGTAGGCAAAACAATAGTAATCTGCCAGCGGAATTACAAATCATATGCTTCTGCTGAAAAGAAAAGGGTTCCTCTTGTGAAATTCCTAGGAAGATATTACTAGTCACTATTCTGTATATATTACAAAGAGTTTGTTATTGTTAACGCATTTTTCTGGAAACCTACACCTACAACGCTTCTATAAATAACATTAGCTGTAATTGTCCGTAGTAAGGAGGTAAAAAATCAGGTTTTTCTGTCCGTGTCCTTTGTAAAGAGGTGTCCGCAATATAGAGGTTTATTTTACCTATAGAAAAATTCGGGACTGCGAGAAAATGTCCGTTAATAGAGGTGTCCGCTGTAGGGAGGTGTCCGTTAAGGGAGGTTTCCCTTAACGGAAACATATATATATATATATATATATATATATATATATATATATATATATATAATATATATATATATATACCCTAGATTTTATGGACTTGCCTTTATAGGCATATAACTTCAAACTGCACTGGATATGTACTAGTTCAAATTTAGTCATATAATCTTGTAGAAGCTCAGTACATGATTACGGGATGTTCAAGTCATTCCGTCTTATGCTGTCTATGAGTGCATTTTTTATTGTCAATCCAGAATTTCAAATTTAACACAACGGTTTGTTGTAGTTTTAGCACTTTCCTCCGAAGGAAAGTAGCTATTGAGGTTGGACTCATGACGGAATTTTTGAAAAATTTCTTCAAATCTTTATCGATCCTACCTAGTAGACACCGAAAATGACCCCCGTTAAAATTTATATATATATATATATATATATATATATATATATATATATATATATATGCATATATATATATATATATATATATATATATATATATATATATATATATGTGTGTCTGTTAACACGATAGCGGCCAGAGTTTTTGTTTTTTCGTCACGAAACTTAGTATACAGCATTCAATTAGCAAACGATTGAACGAGTTCGTTAACCACCAAAGTCGGTCCACCGGAAGGGGGGGTTTACCCCGAACCCAAAACACTAATTTGACTATGTCAGCCGTAATATTTGTTATATTTCAACGAAACTTGGTATTCGTAGTGGTAATATAGAGAGAAAAGTGAGATATAAAAATGAACTAAATCGGTTCAGTAGAAGGGGGGGTTTTCTCCAGACCCACAATACCAATTCGCCACTACCAGCCGTGATTTTTGGTATATTTCGACGAAACTCGGTATTCGTAGTGGTAATCCACAGGTAAATATGTGTTGTAAAAATAAACTAAATCGGTTCATTAGGAGGGAGGGGGGTTTACTCCGGACCCACAATACGAATTCGCCACTACCAGCCGTGATTTTTGGTATATTTTGACGAAACTCGGTATTCGTAGTGGTAATCTACAGGTAAATATGTGTTGTAAAAATAAACTAAATCGGTTCATTAGAAGGGGGGGGGGGGTTTACTCCGGACCCAAATTCCTAATATACTCATACCGGTCGTAATTTCTGCTGTATTGTAACGAAACGCGGTATACGTCGTGGGTACCTCATGAGAAAGAAGTGTTGTAAAAATGAGCTGAATCGGTCAATCGGAAAGCGGGGGTTTAATTTGTAATATATTTCAATAGAAAAGCCCGCCAGACGTAGGTTCACAAAGCCGCCGCAAGGAGCACTTTCTACCTACTAGAGTGACTGTATCCTGTTCCTGCGTTAGATCAAAATACGATAATATGAGGTTTTTTGTATTTGTTACGTAGTGTAATAGGTGCCATGTGTAAACATAACTCTGGAAGCAAATTAATAATTGATCAGTTACTCATTACAAATTTAAAAGAGAACTATTCATGTTTTTATTTTACTTATGTAGGATATTTTAAGCAAATTGTTCTGGAAAGCAGTCTACACTACCCAAATTCTGAGGAAAGTGCTTAGTTATGCAGCTCCTGCGTGACGGACTTTTTCATTAGGTACTGGTGAGTAAGTCTTGAATGGCCAATTCTAAGTCGAGCCAATAGAACCTCGTCCCTTTTTCTGGCTCGATAACTGGATGGCCAATCGTTGTTGGCATATTTAATAGTTTATAATTTGTTGTCCATAACGATCGTCCAGAAGTGTTCCCAGTATTCCAAAAGAAATTTCTTATTAATTCCATAATACGATATATTATCGCCCAAAATTGTAATAAATATCAGCAAAAGAAAATTAAAAGTAATAGAACATATGAAGTTTAATAAAAGAGATTGATGGTGCGTACGTGGTTGGTTTTGCGGTTTGGCTCACGTACTGTTAACTTACTGCATTTGTTACTGTCAGTTTAATGATGAAGGAACTAGGACTGCTCCAGGAAAGATGAACAGGTATGATCAACAAGAAAAACGGCATGGTTGACAGTTCTTTCTGAAAATGTTGAAACGACAAAATACTATTTCTTTTCATTACCTATGTCTCTTCTTGGAACTTAATGTCAATTAATTTGAGTGTGTTCCTTCTCCCTATGAAGAGGACACCAGCTTATGATTGACCAATTGACGCATTCCGGAAATGTTCACAAGAAATTCTGACCTTTCATGATCGAAATCACGTCTGTCAAAAGAACATATATCTGTACCCCGGAGGTAAAGGACACCATGGTCATTTTTTTCTGAATTTGACTTAAAAACGTGTTCTTAATTTGGATTTTTCGATCCATTTAATGGTGGGCACGATGCCTTAATCCCATAAATAACGAAGATAAGACAGTGAAAAATAAAGTCATGTCCGTTTTCATTAGAGGTAAAAGACACTATGTGGAGGATTTGGTTTTGTTTCACTATGATCAACACTTCTAATTACCTATCAATGCCAATAACTGTGTGAAAATTTTCTTTAATCTCTTTCTATAAGTATTGAAGAAACAAATTTCAAAAGTACAAAGTTATGTAAAATATTGGCTCTCCTGAACAATTACAAATATGTGACATGGTGTCCTTTACCTCCGGAGTTACAGATATATGTCCCAGAGGGCGAGGTGGCTGGCAAAGAAGGTAGATCTTTAGTATTGAAAAAAGTCTAATTCCTTCACAAGACGTTTTATATTGGGCGCTAAGCACATTCAACAGCTCTTGTTATCATCCTCAGAGAGTGTTCAGATTCACTGCTTAGATGTGACAACAGTGAATCTGATCGCGTTATAAGCTCTGAGGAAGGTAGCAGAAGCTACTGAAAGCATGAAAAATAAAACGCATTGTGAAGGAATTTGACTTTGTTCATTTCGCCGTAAATATATATATATTAAAAAATAAATCAGTCCCGTAACAGGCCACGAGGGCCTTGAGGGGCAGATACTATAGAGGTATCTGATTCATGTAACCATACGGCACGCTAGGGAGATATTATGGGCAGTACTATGCTCCGGCCGCCTGATTTTCCCCTTGGCTGCTTCGACTGCTAGAGTCATTAGCACCAAGGTTCCCATTATTAAATTAAAATAAGGCTGGTTGGCCTAGGGACGGTCAGGGAGGCCGAATCCAACCCATGAACGAAGACACTAGAAGAAAAAATCTTTAGTACAATGCTCGGGATATGAACTCAGGTCCTCCAAGTTATTAGTCCAGTGCTCTACCACTGAGTGAACCTCGCCCCAAATAAATATATGTGTGTGTCGGTTGGATTTCCCGAACGTTCAAAACTGGTCAGATTTTAAAGAAAGTTGGCACAACTCCTTTTTTTTCTGTGAAATTAATTAAATTATTTACACAACGATTCTGAGCAAATGTGCTTCCGTGCACATGTAATTTGTCGTAGGAAATCGACTTAAAGGATTTTGATGGCAGTGTTTTTAATAGAATTCAAAAAGAGTGACCAGAATTAAAAGTTTGTCATCAATTTTTTGTTGCTTGAAGTTTTTGTTATTGGTTTTAGGAGTAATCTTAAACTGGCAGTAAAAGAGCTCTTCGAACAGAAATTGAAGCCGCCGAGTGAGTAATTTACTGTATGCTTTGCGTGCATAATGGCGCCTTATTTTGCGCAATGTTTTCTATTAGATTTTTTTTTTTTTTTTTTTTTTTTTTTTTTTTTACGGCGCATCGACATAAATCTTGGCCATTAGCGCCGGAAGACAACATTTTTTGTTTTCTTTTAGACAAAATATTTTTGATTAAACAAAATTCATTGAAAAAAAAATACATATTCTTTTAACTTCCCAAAGAAAATATAAAATACACTCTCTTCTCATGCTATATTGTCTGCTTAAAAGCAAATTTCCGATGCTTCAGAAATTCGGTTGCTTTATATGCAGGACTTATAAGCCAATCCAAGGGCGACCAAGTAAAAGCAAAATAAATTGAAAAGGATTTACTTCAATCAGAATATTGCCACACGTTATGCTTAAGCAGTTTTATATAGTTTATATATTGGTTTTAGAAAACCTATTTCTCGAGTTAATGGAAGTTTGAAGTAAACTTTAAAACAACTTTAGTAAAGCAATATGTCTTCTTTAAATTTTCAATAGATAAAAATGCAAAATTTAGTCAAAAGTACTGTTCGGAACGAATGTTTTGAGCCAACATAATTTTTCTTCACTTAACGCAAAATACTAAAATATTAAAGAAAATATTCAAATTTATTATATCATATCGTCGTTCGAATTTCACAATCGCATAAATAGATTTTTAGCGAAATTGAGTTATTGGTATCTTTAGAATCCTTATTCTCTCAGGGACATAATGATTTTTTTTTTTTAATCAATAGCGCGTTTAAATTGACTATTACTTCCGCAACAAACTGGTTTCAAACGCTCGACCACTTATTTCTCTCATCTATTTCAGGGCGTTCAGGAAAGTATTTTTCGTTTAAATGTTACCAAAAATATGTTTTAAGTCGAAAATCCTTATAAGCCGCAAGTTAAAGATAATTATAGCTTTCTTTTAATTCAGTTTTAATGTTCTCCTGATAAGTTGGGAATATTGACTTACGCGGATGTGAAATTTGGGCGACGATATATATCACAAATTTCCCAACTGTTTTTGATATATTTAAAAAAAAAATATGCAAAAAACCCACATCTGCTCTTTTATGATAATAAAACATGTTTTAAGGTAGGGATTGTCGGGGTTCGGTCACTGCTACTTAATAAAACTACATTTTATCATAAAAATGGTTTTATTGTGCCGACGTTTCGGCTTGAACTTCAAGCCTTCATCAGGGCTGTAAAAAACAAGTAGGACGGATGTAATACTGAAATATACATATATATATATATATATATATATATATATATATATATATATATATATATATGCCTACATACACAAATACACATACATATATGGAAAAAGACAAAACATAAAATACTAGAACATAATATATAGAAGAACAATGTGCTCTAGAAGTGTTTGGATTATTAGGAAAACAGATATAAGAATAACAGATTACATATTAGATAAGATATAAGAATAACAATATGGGCTTACCGATGGGAAGGTAGAGAACTATTCCTCACAAATGCGGGATCATTTCTGACAGTTAATACAGGGAAACTTAGGAAGAAAGGAGTTGGTGAGGGGGGGGGGGGGTTCTGGACCACCCAATGGACAGAGAACATAGAAGATGAAAGAAAGAGCGGCGAAGTACAGTAAGGGGTCATAAAGTCATAAAATGTTGTGTTAATGGAAAGGGAGGCAGGTATAAAGGGCTATATTGCAGGCGGTATATGGGATTCTAGGTGGATCCACCTAGAAAATAACCCAGTTAATGACAAAATTGACAAAGAAGTCATCTCCTCTACCTACTCCAACATCTTCCATTTATTAAAAACTCCATCCTAATCCCATATACCGCCTGCAATATAGCCCTTTATACCTGCCTCCCTTTCCATTAACACAACATTTTACGACTTTATGACCCCTTACTGTACTTCGCCGCTCTTTCTTTCATCTTCTATGTTCTCTGTCCATTGGGTGGTCCAGAACCCCCCCCCCTCACCAACTCCTTTCTTCCTATGTTTCCCTGTATTAACTGTCAGAAATGATCCCGCATTTGTGAGGAATAGTTCTCTACCTTCCCATCGGTAAGCCCATATTGTTATTCTTATATCTAATCTAATATGTAATCTGTTATTCTTATATCTGTTTTCCTAATAATCCAAACACTTCTAGAGCACATTGTTCTTCTATATATTATGTTCTAGTATTTTATGTTTTGTCTTTTTCCATATATGTATGTGTATTTGTGTATGTAGGCATATATATATATATATATATATATATATATATATATATATATATATATATATATGTATATTTCAGTATTACATCCGTCCTACTTGTTTTTTACAGCCCTGATGAAGGCTTGAAGTTCAAGCCGAAACGTCGGCACAATAAAACCATTTTTATGATAAAATGTAGTTTTATTAAGTAGCAGTGACCGAACCCCGACAATCCCTACCTTGCATCATCTACGGTCAACGATCTCCTCTCAATAAAACATGTTATGATGATTACCCCAACCGAAAATTATTTGCATCGTGATGCCTGCAGGCATCATATTATATTTTACGCTCCCAGAGTTCCATTTCGAGTGTTTTCAAATTATATTTCGTTTCCTGTAAACATCAACAAGTATCAAAGGGATTGGACGATTTTGAACATTGTACTTTCTTCA
The DNA here is from genome assembly GCA_946811695.1 of Gonocerus acuteangulatus. Classification (NCBI taxonomy): domain Eukaryota; kingdom Metazoa; phylum Arthropoda; class Insecta; order Hemiptera; family Coreidae; genus Gonocerus; species Gonocerus acuteangulatus. Next base: position 66,716,340 of record OX328131.1, read on the forward strand.
CAAGAAGGAATAAACAAATGTTGACAAAACCAGGAGTCTCGTTTCTCACCCCGAGGGGACCCGTTTCGCAAGGCCATAGTACTATTAAAACCGTCCATTCTGACATAAAAAAAAATTGTACTCTTTAGTACTAGTGGTGTATTTTACGAAGTGAAAGTTTGTTTTCTGTAAGTTTTATTTTTTTGAGCCAATTTTTGTGGCTGTTCATTTGTTTCCTGTGGGCACCATCGTGCATCTGGTACTGAGGTCCGAGCGATGGATCCCATTATCTGATCGATAATTGCGAGAGGAAAAACAGATTTTTCATATAATCACAGCTCCAGATGATAGTGAGGATGATGAAGATGTCGACGAGAATGTTCTTTCTGAACCTTGGCGCATTTTCAGCCAATGTTTTAGAGGTAAATGGCGACGATTTGAATGATCCCTTCTCAGATTTGAATGATTTGTTTGAGGATGTACTGCCTGATGTATCTCAGAAGATGAGATGCAGGATGGAAAACAACAAGAACCAAACTTGTGGTTACTGTGATAAATCTGAACTTTATTTGTGCTTAACTAAAGGCAAATCATGTTTCAAGGATTACCATTTGTGATTTCGATGAAAAGAGAAGAGAGTTCTTTTTAACTTTAACTCATAAATTCTTTATATGTTTCCATAAATGTGAATGCTTATACATGTTCACTCACAAAAACATTCCTCCCCATATGCACAATGATGTCTATAGGAATCTTTCAGTTTTTCATAAATTTCTCGATAACAAAATCCATGAATTTTTTTCTGTATTTTTCCCGTTATCCTGAGGCCTATTTCTACCTCTCAGATTTTGTTTATGCGAAAAGAAAAAATCATGGATCAAAGGGTTAAGAAATCGCGTTAAAAATAATTTCACTCGTTTTCCTGCGTTAGAAGGAAAACTATTCTCCACAACTGCATGGCTGTAAAATAAATAGACAATCCATAACAAGAAAAATAGTAAATTCTGTACATTTCTGAAATAGATTTTCTTCTTGAAAGAAGAAAATCTTTTTTCAGGGTGGAAGAAGAAATTCCTCAAAGGAAAACGACCAAGTTAGTGGGCTCTTAATTAAAAGAAGATCCATAATTTGAATTCTCTCATTTAGTCTAATATGAACTTCTTTCTTGTTTCTGGATAAAATCTTAAATTTTACATCCGTAACCTATTTAGAGAGCGGAAACTTTATTGTGATTATTTAGAGTTTTTGTAATTTTTGAGGCATATAAAGAGGAGCAGAGAATTTGAACCACCATTATTTTAGGGATCTATAGGTTATAAGATTATTTTAGGGATCTATAGGTTATAAGGGGGGCGTGGTTAGCTCAGTGGTAGAGCACTGGACTAATAAGCTGGAGGCCTGAGTTCAAATCCCGAGCAAGCACTAAAGATTTTTTCTTCTAGTGTCTTCGTTCATGGGTTGAATTCGGCCTCCCTGACCGTCCCTAGGCCGACCCAGCCCTTAATTAATTTAATAATGGGTACCTTGGGTGCTAATGACTCTAGCAGTCGAAGCGGCCAAGGGGAAAATCAGGCGGCCGGAGCAGAGTATTGAACACACTATCTCCCTAGTGTGCCGTATGGTCATGAATCAGATACCTCTATAGTATCTGCCCCTCAGGGCCCTCGTGGCCTGTTACGGGACTGTTTTTTTTTTATATATATATACATATATATATATATATATATATAGGTTATAAGACGTGAAATGTTTTTCAGCACTTCCGGTTTTTATCATGAAATCTAACTCTTAAGCAGATTCCTTCTTTATGGAGGAAGGAAACGCGCTAAAATTTATCAATAATACTACTTAAGATATAAAAAAAAAAGTGCTTCAATATCAATTATAACTTCCCTAATACTGCATTTGGAGAACTGTCATCCTTTAGGATCATCATGGCTGGAGTACGTGCTGAGCAGCTTAACATCAGCTGGAAGATCCGGAAAATATTAGAGCATAAAGAAAGATTCCACATCTAATTCAAGCCAAATCCTTGTATATTTTATTGAAAAATCTTTTGTATTAGTGTCTATTGTTTGATCTAATATTTTCCACCTTTACTTCACTTTTGTATTAATGTCTATTGTTTGATCTAAGATTTTCCACCTTTACTTCACTTTTGTATTAATGTCTATTGTTTGATCTAGTATTTTCCACCTTTACTTCACTTTTGTATTAGTGTCTATTGTTTGATCTAAGATTTTCCACCTTTACTTCACTTTTGTATTAGTGTCTATTGTTTGATCTAAGATTTTCCACCTTCACTTCACTTTTGTATTAATGTCTATTGTTTGATCTAAAATTTTCCACCTTTACTTCACTTTTGTATTAGTGTCTATTGTTTGATCTAAGATTTTCCACCTTTACTTCACTTTTGTATTAGTGGCTATTGTTTGATCTAAGATTTTCCACCTTTACTTCACTTTTGTATTAATGCCTATTGTTTGATCTAAGATTTTCCACCTTTACTTCACTTTTGTATTAGTGTCTATTGTTTGATCTAATATTTTCCACCTTTACTTCTCTTTTGTATTAGTGTCTATTGTTTGATCTAAGATTTTCCACCTTTACTTCACTTTTGGAGTGTTTTTTAAATTATTATATTATTTTGTATTTGAATATTGATAATAAAATTATATTTCCATAACTTCGCCTAAAATGTGATGTCAGTTATCTATTTTTTTTGTAATTATCCTCATTATTATCCATTTTTCTTCAAATAATAGTATCAGATGCTAATTTTATTTTTTTACCCACTATATATATATATATATATATATATATATATATATATATTTGTCAAATACCACTCACTGACTCACTGACCTATCATCCCCCATCCCAAAACCACTCGACAGAAAAATTTGAAATTTTCCATGGACACTCCCTATAGAACGTAGACGCTCGCTAAGGAAGGATTTTTCGATATTCCGATTTTTAAGTACTTTTAGAGGGGATTAAAGTTTGAGTTGGTTAGAGCAGGCAAGCCTAGGCAGCATGCGTTGCTAGGACGATAAAGAACAGCTGTTACCGTACATTACCTATTTCATAGTATTATTTTTAATTGAGGTTAATTTCAACTATGATGGGAGACCTTGAATTACTTGAAATATACTGTCCCTCATAGAGTTTACGCTATGAGTGACAAAATCACCATTTGAAATGCGGTTCATTTTGCTATACTTGGTGATGGTCCACCCGAGGTAATAATATCCCGAACCCTTGTACAGCCTCTTTACCCATCAGCATCCCCAGACATAACACCTCTTGGTAATGCTCGCAAGTATAATGGGTGTTTCCAAATGACATGTGAGAAACATAAATTTTTAAATTTTAACGTACATTTATTATTGACAACAAAATTTAACATGTATTGGTTACGCTGTAACCATGGGCGTATATACGACCCATCAGACCCCCCCCCCCCCCGCCTTATATACGCCCATGCTGGAAACCTATAGATAACGGGTTATCTCTAGATTATCTGTTTCTTCATATAAATAGGGACCATGCTATAATAAATAGCAAAAAATGATGTAGTAGCGTTAATTTTGCTGATACATTATTTAACGCAATAAAATAACTACTTATCTGCTGTGACGAAGCACGGGTATTCAGCTAGTATATGTGTATATATATATAACATTGTCACCGTCTAGCCATCGAATCCAATTTCTTGAACAAGTTTTATTTTTATATGGATCAACCCCATAAACTCTGTCGAACTTTCATTAATAAATCAAAAAAAGTTTCTCAAGTAGTTTTTCTCTAGAGTATTAAAGAAGTCCCTTTTGTCGTTTCGAATGGGTTCAATCGATAGTGGCACACTTACACAGTGTTTAGGTTTTTTTTTTTGTAACTCCCGTAAACAACATCGAAAATATTTAAATAAAATGTTAAAATATATTATTTCAGATTGGATCAAATATATATCGAAATCTATCGATATATATATATATATATATATATATATATATATATATATATTTGACATATGTATTTTAGTATGTTTCTTACACCCCTACATAGGGAGGAAACCCGCTTATGAGGACGATGACGTCGAATTCATGCAATCCGAATATGCCAATCGTAAAATCACGTTTCAGAACCAAAAATCACGAAAATAACGGTGGCTCAAATTTTGTGAATATATATATATATATATATATATATATATATATATATATATATATATATATATATATATATATATTAATTCTGGTGAATGATGACCCGATATATATTATTTCACTTTTTCTTGCTTCTTTTTCTGGCAGGGGGTCGATAAAGTAGTACACACTTTTTTCACTTTAACTACTTTATTTTGTACGTTTCACCCGACATGTTTCGTGCCTTTTCGCACCTCTTCAGGGGCTTTCCTTATCAGGAAGTCCTCTCGTCGTGTTGTCTAGCTTGAGTCAGGCGTAATACTCTCAGTGAAAAAGTGAAAAAAGTGTGTACTCCTTTATCGACCCCCTGCCAGAAAAAGAAACAAGAAAAAGTGAATATATATATATATATATATATATATATATATTTATTTATTTATATTTGTCCGCTGCCTCTGTAGCTGGCTCAAAAATCTCTGAATTTAATGAAATTTGGTACGAAAAACATACGCGATAAAAATTGTCACGCTTACGTTTTTGCGTTACTAGGCTTCCAGTTAAATTCCATACAGGATGTACTAAACGAACTTCAATATTTGTTTTCATCAAAACCAGGAGGGAATTTTTTTTTTTTTTTTTTTTTTTAAATTCATTTATTTATGAGCACCCGCAACTATTTATTTATGAGCACCCGCAACCTGTAAGATGCTGAGGCATTGTTGATAGTTAAGAAAATATATCATTGATTCAAATGTTAAATTTTATTTGTATTTAAAATTTTTCCAAAAATGCGAAAGGAACCTTCTGATCGACCCGAGATATACGACAAATGTAGAACACTCCAGGCACTTCTCTTAGAATGTACGGTGAGATATTGACGCTGGGGTATCGTTTTATGGTCTGATGCCTCTTGAAGGAATTCCAAAACATTCCTAGGTATTTCATTCTTGGCCCTTGGTAAAAAACGTGCAATATCTCTTGTCAAAATCTGAGTAATATATTCAAAGAGCCTTTGTCATCTTCAGGAGAATATCTTATTACAGGAGAAAATACCTATTAATTGGTGAATTACTCTGTAACGAAAAACAATAACAATAATAATGAGCAATTTAATAATAATGTGTAATATATTTATATATATATATATATATATATATATATATATATATATATATACATATATATTATAAGGAATAATGTAATAATAATAATATCAATGAAAAAATAAGTATATAGATATAATAATGTACAATATAAGTATATAGATAATAATAATGTATCTATAATGTAAATATAAAAAATTAATATAGATATAGTGCAATAATATATGCATATGTATATATGTATGTATGTGTGTTTGTTTGTATGTATGTATATATATATGTATATATATATATATATATATATATATATATATATATATATATATATATATATATATATATATATAGACTTACTGTAATGTAGAGAAAACTTTATTACAAAGGAATAAAATAAAATGGGCTGCCCAATTACATTGGGTTGCTAGGTACACAGCGTGCTTATCATCCATTCGGAAATAGGGTAAATTTATAAGCTGAAGATGTAAGAAGGTCAAAAAAAGGAATAGTGATTAAACAAGATGAAGATGAAAGAAGGAGATAGTGAAAGAAGAGGAAGAATTGTTGGAATTGAAAATATAGTCTAAAGTATATAAAGAAACAGTGTGGATGGATGATAAGCACTCAGTGGCCGTAAATAAGTAATAGTGATTAAACAAGACGATGACGAAAGAAGGAGATAGTGAAAGAAGAGAAAGAATTGTTGGAATTTAAAATATAGTCTAAAGTATATAAAGAAATAGTGTGGATGGATGATAAGCACTCAGTGGCCGTAAATAAGTAATAGTGATTAAACAAGACGAAGACGAAAGAAGGAGATAGTGAAAGAAGAGAAAGAATTGTTGGAATTGAAAATATAGTCTAAAGTATATAAAGAAACAGTGTGGATGGATGATAAGCACTCAGTGGCCGTAAATAAGTAATAGTGATTAAACAAGACGAAGACGAAAGAAGGAGATAGTGAAAGAAGAGAAAGAATTGTTGGAATTTAAAATATAGTGTAAAGTATATAAAGAAATAGTGTGGATGGATGATAAGCACTCAGTGGCCGTAAATAAGTAATAGTGATTAAACAAGACGAAGACGAAAGAAGGAGATAGTGAAAGAAGAGAAAGAATTGTTGGAATTGAAAATATAGTGTAAAGTATATAAAGAAACAGTGTGGATGGATGATAAGCACTCAGTGGCCGTAAATAAGTAATAGTGATTAAACAAGACGAAGACGAAAGAAGGAGATAGTGAAAGAAGAGAAAGAATTGTTGGAATTTAAAATATAGTCTAAAGTATATAAAGAAATAGTGTGGATGGATGATAAGCACTCAGTGGCCGTAAATAAGTAATAGTGATTAAACAAGACGAAGACGAAAGAAGGAGATAGTGAAAGAAGAGAAAGAATTGTTGGAATTGAAAATATAGTCTAAAGTATATAAAGAAATAGTGTGGATGGATGATAAGCATTCAGTGGCGGTAAATAAGTAATAGTGATGAAACAAGACGAAGACGAAAGAAGGAGATAGTGAAAGAAGAGAAAGAATTGTTGGAATTGAAAATATAGTCTGAAGTATATAAAGAAACAGTGTGGATGGATGATAAGCACACAGTGGCCGTAAATAAGTAATAGTGATTAAACAAGACGAATACGAAAGAAGGAGATCGTGAAAGAAGAGAAAGAATTGTTGGAATTGAAAATATAGTGTAAAGTATATAAAGAAACAGTGTGAATGGATGATAAGCACTCAGTGGCCGTAAATAAGTAATAGTGATTAAACAAGACGAAGACGAAAGAAGGAGATAGTGAAAGAAGAGAAAGAATTGTTGGAATTGAAAATAGAGTGTAAAGTATATAAAGAAACAGTGTGAATGGGTGATAAGCACTCAGTGGCCGTAAATAAGTAATAGTGATTAAACAAGACGAAGACGAAAGAAGGAGATAGTGAAAGAAGAGAAAGAATTGTTGGAATTGAAAATATAGTCTAAAGTATATAAAGAAATAGTGTGGATGGATGATAAGCACTCAGTGGCCGTAAATAAGTAATAGTGATTAAACAAGATGAAGACGAAAGAAGGAGATAGTGAAAGTAGAGAAAGAATTGTTGGAATTGAAAATAGAGTGTAAAGTATATAAAGAAACAGTATGAATGGATGATAAGCACTCAGTGGCCGTAAATAAGTAATAGTGATTAAACAAGACGAAGACGAAAGAAGGAGATAGTGAAAGAAGAGAAAGAATTGTTGGAATTGAAAATATAGTCTAAAGTATATAAAGAAATAGTGTGGATGGATGATAAGCACTCAGTGGCCGTAAATAAGTAATAGTGATTAAACAAGACGAAGACGAAAGAAGGAGATAGTGAAAGAAGAGAAAGAATTGTTGGAATTGAAAATATAGTCTAAAGTATATAAAGAAATAGTGTGGATGGATGATAAGCACTCAGTGGCCGTAAATAAGTAATAGTGATTAAACAAGACGAAGACGAAAGAAGGAGATAGTGAAAGAAGAGAAAGAATTGTTGGAATTTAAAATATAGTGTAAAGTATATAAAGAAACAGTGTGGATGGATGATAAGCAATCAGTGGCCGTAAATAAGTAATAGTGAGTAAACAAGACGAAGACGAAAGAAGGAGATAGTGAAAGAAGAGAAAGAATTGTTGGAATTGAAAATATAGTGTAAAGTATATAAAGAAACAGTGTGGATGGATGATAAGCACTCAGTGGCCGTAAATAAGTAATAGTGATTAAACAAGACGAAGACGAAAGAAGGAGATAGTGAAAGAAGAGAAAGAATTGTTGGAATTGAAAATATAGTCTAAAGTATATAAAGAAATAGTGTGGATGGATGATAAGCACTCAGTGGCCGTAAATAAGTAATAGTGATTAAACAAGACGAAGACGAAAGAAGGAGATAGTGAAAGAAGAGAAAGAATTGTTGGAATTGAAAATATAGTGTAAAGTATATAAAGAAACAGTGTGAATGGATGATAAGCACTCAGTGGCCGTAAATAAGGAATAGTGAATAAACAAGACGAAGACGAAAGAAGGAGATAGTGAAAGAAGAGAAAGAATTGTTGGAATTTAAAATATAGTGTAAAGTATATAAAGAAACAGTGTGAATGGATGATAAGCACTTAGTGGCCGTAAATAAGTAATAGTGAATAAACAAGACGAAGACGAAAGAAGGAGATAGTGAAAGAAGAGAAAGAATTGTTGGAATTGAAAATATAGTCTAAAGTATATAAAGAAACAGTGTGAATGGATGATAAGCACTCAGTGGCCGTAAATAAGGAATAGTGATTAAACAAGATGAAGACGAAAGAAGGAGATAGTGAAAGAAGAGAAAGAATTGTTGGAATTGAAAATATAGTGTAAAGTATATAAAGAAACAGTGTGAATGGATGATAAGCACTCAGTGGCCGTAAATAAGTAATAGTGATTAAACAAGACGATTACGAAAGAAGGAGATCGTGAAAGAAGAGAAAGAATTGTTGGAATTGAAAATATAGTGTAAAGTATATAAAGAAACAGTGTGAATGGATGATAAGCACTCAGTGGCCGTAAATAAGTAATAGTGATTAAACAAGACGAAGACGAAAGAAGGAGATAGTGAAAGAAGAGAAAGAATTGTTGGAATTGAAAATAGAGTGTAAAGTATATAAAGAAACAGTGTGAATGGGTGATAAGCACTCAGTGGCCGTAAATAAGTAATAGTGATTAAACAAGACGAAGACGAAAGAAGGAGATAGTGAAAGAAGAGAAAGAATTGTTGGAATTGAAAATATAGTCTAAAGTATATAAAGAAATAGTGTGGATGGATGATAAGCACTCAGTGGCCGTAAATAAGTAATAGTGATTAAACAAGATGAAGACGAAAGAAGGAGATAGTGAAAGTAGAGAAAGAATTGTTGGAATTGAAAATAGAGTGTAAAGTATATAAAGAAACAGTATGAATGGATGATAAGCACTCAGTGGCCGTAAATAAGTAATAGTGATTAAACAAGACGAAGACGAAAGAAGGAGATAGTGAAAGAAGAGAAAGAATTGTTGGAATTGAAAATATAGTCTAAAGTATATAAAGAAATAGTGTGGATGGATGATAAGCACTCAGTGGCCGTAAATAAGTAATAGTGATTAAACAAGACGAAGACGAAAGAAGGAGATAGTGAAAGAAGAGAAAGAATTGTTGGAATTGAAAATATAGTCTAAAGTATATAAAGAAATAGTGTGGATGGATGATAAGCACTCAGTGGCCGTAAATAAGTAATAGTGATTAAACAAGACGAAGACGAAAGAAGGAGATAGTGAAAGAAGAGAAAGAATTGTTGGAATTTAAAATATAGTGTAAAGTATATAAAGAAACAGTGTGGATGGATGATAAGCACTCAGTGGCCGTAAATAAGTAATAGTGAGTAAACAAGACGAAGACGAAAGAAGGAGATAGTGAAAGAAGAGAAAGAATTGTTGGAATTGAAAATATAGTGTAAAGTATATAAAGAAACAGTGTGGATGGATGATAAGCACTCAGTGGCCGTAAATAAGTAATAGTGATTAAACAAGACGAAGACGAAAGAAGGAGATAGTGAAAGAAGAGAAAGAATTGTTGGAATTGAAAATATAGTCTAAAGTATATAAAGAAATAGTGTGGATGGATGATAAGCACTCAGTGGCCGTAAATAAGTAATAGTGATTAAACAAGACGAAGACGAAAGAAGGAGATAGTGAAAGAAGAGAAAGAATTGTTGGAATTGAAAATATAGTGTAAAGTATATAAAGAAACAGTGTGAATGGATGATAAGCACTCAGTGGCCGTAAATAAGGAATAGTGAATAAACAAGACGAAGACGAAAGAAGGAGATAGTGAAAGAAGAGAAAGAATTGTTGGAATTTAAAATATAGTGTAAAGTATATAAAGAAACAGTGTGAATGGATGATAAGCACTTAGTGGCCGTAAATAAGTAATAGTGAATAAACAAGACGAAGACGAAAGAAGGAGATAGTGAAAGAAGAGAAAGAATTGTTGGAATTGAAAATATAGTCTAAAGTATATAAAGAAACAGTGTGAATGGATGATAAGCACTCAGTGGCCGTAAATAAGGAATAGTGATTAAACAAGATGAAGACGAAAGAAGGAGATAGTGAAAGAAGAGAAAGAATTGTTGGAATTGAAAATATAGTGTAAAGTATATAAAGAAACAGTGTGAATGGATGATAAGCACTCAGTGGCCGTAAATAAGTAATAGTGATTAAACAAGACGAAGACGAAAGAAGGAGATAGTGAAAGAAGAGAAAGAATTGTTGGAATTGAAAATAGAGTGTAAAGTATATAAAGAAACAGTGTGAATGGGTGATAAGCACTCAGTGGCCGTAAATAAGTAATAGTGATTAAACAAGACGAAGACGAAAGAAGGAGATAGTGAAAGAAGAGAAAGAATTGTTGGAATTGAAAATATAGTGTAAAGTATATAAAGAAACAGTGTGAATGGATGATAAGCACTCAGTGGCCGTAAATAAGTAATAGTGATTAAACAAGACGAAGACGAAAGAAGGAGATAGTGAAAGAAGAGAAAGAATTGTTGGAATTGAAAATAGAGTGTAAAGTATATAAAGAAACAGTGTGAATGGGTGATAAGCACTCAGTGGCCGTAAATAAGTAATAGTGATTAAACAAGACGAAGACGAAAGAAGGAGATAGTGAAAGAAGAGAAAGAATTGTTGGAATTGAAAATATAGTCTAAAGTATATAAAGAAATAGTGTGGATGGATGATAAGCACTCAGTGGCCGTAAATAAGTAATAGTGATTAAACAAGACGAAGACGAAAGAAGGAGATAGTGAAAGAAGAGAAAGAATTGTTGGAATTGAAAATAGAGTGTAAAGTATATAAAGAAACAGTATGAATGGATGATAAGCACTCAGTGGCCGTAAATAAGTAATAGTGATTAAACAAGACGAAGACGAAAGAAGGAGATAGTGAAAGAAGAGAAAGAATTGTTGGAATTGAAAATATAGTCTAAAGTATATAAAGAAATAGTGTGGATGGATGATAAGCACTCAGTGGCCGTAAATAAGTAATAGTGATTAAACAAGACGAAGACGAAAGAAGGAGATAGTGAAAGAAGAGAAAGAATTGTTGGAATTGAAAATATAGTCTAAAGTATATAAAGAAATAGTGTGGATGGATGATAAGCACTCAGTGGCCGTAAATAAGTAATAGTGATTAAACAAGACGAAGACGAAAGAAGGAGATAGTGAAAGAAGAGAAAGAATTGTTGGAATTTAAAATATAGTGTAAAGTATATAAAGAAACAGTGTGGATGGATGATAAGCACTCAGTGGCCGTAAATAAGTAATAGTGAGTAAACAAGACGAAGACGAAAGAAGGAGATAGTGAAAGAAGAGAAAGAATTGTTGGAATTGAAAATATAGTGTAAAGTATATAAAGAAACAGTGTGGATGGATGATAAGCACTCAGTGGCCGTAAATAAGTAATAGTGATTAAACAAGACGAAGACGAAAGAAGGAGATAGTGAAAGAAGAGAAAGAATTGTTGGAATTGAAAATATAGTCTAAAGTATATAAAGAAATAGTGTGGATGGATGATAAGCACTCAGTGGCCGTAAATAAGTAATAGTGATTACACAAGACGAAGACGAAAGAAGGAGATAGTGAAAGAAGAGAAAGAATTGTTGGAATTGAAAATATAGTGTAAAGTATATAAAGAAACAGTGTGAATGGATGATAAGCACTCAGTGGCCGTAAATAAGGAATAGTGAATAAACAAGACGAAGACGAAAGAAGGAGATAGTGAAAGAAGAGAAAGAATTGTTGGAATTTAAAATATAGTGTAAAGTATATAAAGAAACAGTGTGAATGGATGATAAGCACTTAGTGGCCGTAAATAAGTAATAGTGAATAAACAAGACGAAGACGAAAGAAGGAGATAGTGAAAGAAGAGAAAGAATTGTTGGAATTGAAAATATAGTCTAAAGTATATAAAGAAACAGTGTGAATGGATGATAAGCACTCAGTGGCCGTAAATAAGGAATAGTGATTAAACAAGACGAAGACGAAAGAAGGAGATAGTGAAAGAAGAGAAAGAATTGTTGGAATTGAAAATATAGTGTAAAGTATATAAAGAAACAGTGTGAATGGATGATAAGCACTCAGTGGCCGTAAATAAGTAATAGTGATTAAACAAGACGAAGACGAAAGAAGGAGATAGTGAAAGAAGAGAAAGAATTGTTGGAATTGAAAATAGAGTGTAAAGTATATAAAGAAACAGTGTGAATGGGTGATAAGCACTCAGTGGCCGTAAATAAGTAATAGTGATTAAACAAGACGAAGACGAAAGAAGGAGATAGTGAAAGAAGAGAAAGAATTGTTGGAATTGAAAATATAGTGTAAAGTATATAAAGAAACAGTGTGAATGGATGATAAGCACTCAGTGGCCGTAAATAAGTAATAGTGATTAAACAAGACGAAGACGAAAGAAGGAGATAGTGAAAGAAGAGAAAGAATTGTTGGAATTGAAAATAGAGTGTAAAGTATATAAAGAAACAGTGTGAATGGGTGATAAGCACTTAGTGGCCGTAAATAAGTAATAGTGATTAAACAAGACGAAGACGAAAGAAGGAGATAGTGAAAGAAGAGAAAGAATTGTTGGAATTGAAAATATAGTCTAAAGTATATAAAGAAATAGTGTGGATGGATGATAAGCACTCAGTGGCCGTAAATAAGTAATAGTGATTAAACAAGACGAAGACGAAAGAAGGAGATAGTGAAAGAAGAGAAAGAATTGTTGGAATTGAAAATATAGTCTAAAGTATATAAAGAAACAGTGTGAATGGATGATAAGCACTCAGTGGCCGTAAATAAGGAATAGTGATTAAACAAGATGAAGACGAATGAAGGAGATAGTGAAAGAAGAGAAAGAATTGTTGGAATTGAAAATATAGTGTAAAGTATATAAAGAAACAGTGTGAATGGATGATAAGCACTCAGTGGCCGTAAATAAGTAATAGTGATTAAACAAGACGAAGACGAAAGAAGGAGATAGTGAAAGAAGAGAAAGAATTGTTGGAATTGAAAATATAGTGTAAAGTATATAAAGAAATAGTGTGGATGGATGATAAGCACTCAGTGGCCGTAAATAAGTAATAGTGATTAAACAAGACGAAGACGAAAGAAGGAGATAGTGAAAGAAGAGAAAGAATTGTTGGAATTGAAAATATAGTCTAAAGTATATAAAGAAATAGTGTGGATGGATGATAAGCACTCAGTGGCCGTAAATAAGTAATAGTGATTAAACAAGACGAAGACGAAAGAAGGAGATAGTGAAAGAAGAGAAAGAATTGTTGGAATTGAAAATAGAGTGTAAAGTATATAAAGAAACAGTATGAATGGATGATAAGCACTCAGTGGCCGTAAATAAGTAATAGTGATTAAACAAGACGAAGACGAAAGAAGGAGATAGTGAAAGAAGAGAAAGAATTGTTGGAATTGAAAATATAGTGTAAAGTATATAAAGAAACAGTGTGAATGGATGATTAGCACTCAGTGGCCGTAAATAAGTAATAGTGATTAAACAAGACGAAGACGAAAGAAGGAGATAGTGAAAGAAGAGAAAGAATTGTTGGAATTGAAAATATAGTCTAAAGTATATAAAGAAACAGTGTGGATGGATGATAAGCACTCAGTGGCCGTAAATAAGTAATAGTGATTAAACAAGACGAAGACGAAAGAAGGAGATAGTGAAAGAAGAGAAAGAATTGTTGGAATTGAAAATATAGTCTAAAGTATATAAAGAAACAGTGTGAATGGATGATAAGCACTCAGTGGCCGTAAATAAGGAATAGTGATTAAACAAGACGAAGACGAAAGAAGGAGATAGTGAAAGAAGAGAAAGAATTGTTGGAATTGTAAATATAGTGTAAAGTATATAAAGAAACAGTGTGAATGGATGATTAGCACTCAGTGGCCGTAAATAAGGAATAGTGATTAAACAAGACGAAGACGAAAGAAGGAGATAGTGAAAGAAGAGAAAGATTTGTTGGAATTGAAAATATAGTGTAAAGTATATAAAGAAACAGTGTGAATGGATGATAAGCACTCAGTGGCCGTAAATAAGGAATAGTGAATAAACAAGACGAAGACGAAAGAAGGAGATGGTGAAAGAAGAGAAAGAATTGTTGGAATTGAAAATATAGTGTAAAGTATATAAAGAAACAGTGTGAATGGATGATAAGCACTCAGTGGCCGTAAATAAGTAATAGTGATTGAAGAAGACGAAGACGAAAGAAGGAGATAGTGAAAGAAGAGAAAGAATTGTTGGAATTGAAAATATAGTGTAAAGTATATAAAGAAACAGTGTGAATGGATGATAAGCACTCAGTGGCCGTAAATAAGGAATAGTGATTAAACAAGACGAAGACGAAAGAAGGAGATAGTGAAAGTAGAGAAAGAATTGTTGGAATTTAAAATATAGTGTAAAGTATATAAAGAAACAGTGTGAATGGATGATAAGCACTCAGTGGCCGTAAATAAGTAATAGTGATTGAAGAAGACGAAGACGAAAGAAGGAGATAGTGAAAGAAGAGAAAGAATTGTTGGAATTGAAAATATAGTGTAAAGTATATAAAGAAACAGTGTGAATGGATGATAAGCACTCAGTGGCCGTAAATAAGTAATAGTGATTGAAGAAGACGAAGACGAAAGAAGGAGATAGTGAAAGAAGAGAAAGAATTGTTGGAATTGAAAATATAGTGTAAAGTATATAAAGAAACAGTGTGAATGGATGATAAGCACTCAGTGGCCGTAAATAAGGAATAGTGATTAAACAAGACGAAGACGAAAGAAGGAGATAGTGAAAGTAGAGAAAGAATTGTTGGAATTTAAAATATAGTGTAAAGTATATAAAGAAACAGTGTGAATGGATGATAAGCACTCAGTGGCCGTAAATAAGTAATAGTGATTGAAGAAGACGAAGACGAAAGAAGGAGATAGTGAAAGAAGAGAAAGAATTGTTGGAATTGAAAATATAGTGTAAAGTATATAAAGAAACAGTGTGGATGGATGATAAGCACTCAGTGGCTGTAAATAAGTAATAGTGATTAAACAAGATGAAGACGAAAGAAGGAGATAGTGAAAGTAGAGAAAGAATTGTTGGAATTGAAAATATAGTGTAAAGTATATAAAGAAACAGTGTGAATGGATGATAAGCACTCAGTGGCCGTAAATAAGGAATAGTGAATAAACAAGACGAAGACGAAAGAAGGAGATAGTGAAAGAAGAGAAAGAATTGTTGGAATTGAAAATATAGTGTAAAGTATATAAAGAAACAGTGTGAATGGATGATAAGCACTTAGTGGCCGTAAATATGTAATAGTGATTAAACAAGACGAAGACGAAAGAAGGAGATAGTGAAAGTAGAGAAAGAATTGTTGGAATTGAAAATATAGTGTAAAGTATATAAAGAAACAGTGTGAATGGATGATAAGCACTCAGTGGCCGTAAATAAGGAATAGTGAATAAACAAGATGAAGACGATAGAAGGAGATAGTGAAAGAAGAGAAAGAATTGTTGGAATTGAAAATATAGTGTAAAGTATATAAAGAAACAGTGTGAATGGATGATAAGCACTCAGTGGCCGTAAATAAGGAATAGTGATTAAACAAGATGAAGACGAAAGAAGGAGATAGTGAAAGAAGAGAAAGAATTGTTGGAATTGAAAATATAGTGTAAAGTATATAAAGAAACAGTGTGAATGGATGATAAGCACTCAGTGGCCGTAAATAAGGAATAGTGAGTAAACAAGACGAAGACGAAAGAAGGAGATAGTGAAAGAAGAGAAAGAATTGTTGGAATTGAAAATATAGTGTAAAGTATATAAAGAAACAGTGTGAATGGATGATAAGCACTCAGTGGCCATAAATATGGTTGGCGATTATTCCGAGTGTGTCCACTATAATGGCCTCAGCTAAATGCTGCCAGCTGGTCTGTGTTTAGTCCTACTCCTTCAAGGAAGATGGCCGTGCGCTTCGGGATAGTTCCTCTTGCTCCGAACCATAGCCCCTTTACGATATACCTTCGCTTCCCAAATTCCTCTTGGAACTTCTCTTGGTAGTATGCCGAGCATTTCGTGTATATGTCTTTCTTTTCGGCATCTATTTTTTCTTCATCCTTGATATCATTATTTTCGTAGCGTATTGTGGGATCGAGGATGTACGCTGTTTTCTCGTTTTTAGGGAACGCTATAATGTCGGCATACCTTGGAGTACCTTCTTCGTCTACACCATACACCTCTTCGAAGCATTGAAATGCGTTGTCTGTAAGGTGGCTTATTATTTTATGCTTCACGTTGTGGTGCCTGCGGGTAACGAGGAGCATGCAACAGTGTACTTAATACATACCAAATGTAAGGTATACATCGCCATAACAATGTAATATATTACATAATAATATTGTTTCTATATACACAATGTGTAAATGTAATTTTGTAATATCATAATTTATTGTTATAGAGTAAATCGCTAAAAGGTGCGAAACTCTTAATAAATAAATAATTTATTACAGGAGAGATGGTAATAAAATCACGTGAACCTGTTCATGATGTGATTCATCATTTTAACAACAAATATATCGAAGAAACCGTTTTTCAAATTTTTTGGATGTTATTAAATGTCACTCTAATCTTAAAACCTAAAACAAATACCAAATTCGTGACATCTTATCGACCATTAAGTCTAGAGCTGATGTTTGAAACGAGTTTAGGGAACATATAATTTAATTAAATAAATTTTATACCTCTCAAAACCAAACCTGAACAAAATAACATTTTATGCAAACTGCATTTTATGCACAAAAAAAAAGTCCGGACCCAGAGACCAGACCATGTTTACTATATGTTTTTGGGGTCGCTGATTTCGAATCCGGGGTCAGAAAAACCCCTGCAATTTTTGTTTAATCCCCACCCCTCAAAACTCATAATTTAGGATATTTTACAGTATAAAATTTGTATTCAAGTTCTTAACCAAAATAAACTACTATTTCCTGGGACCTGCCCTTTAGTGCTTAAAAATACTAATTTTTTGAGACCTCAACAGCAGCATTTGCATTCTAGGAAAGTCATTAAGAATGAGAAGGTAGATGAATTATCTGCCTACGGTGGGATATTCATGTCTCTATAGGACACTATGGTAAGGAAACGGTTAAGCTGCGTTCAAATGAGTTGGTATAATCCATTGTTTTGTAGGTAATGTAGGATAGAATCTATGTGTTGGCTATCTTCACTTAAAAAAAAAAAAAAAAAATCAGTCTCGTAACAGGCCACAAGGGCCCTGAGGGGCAGATACTATAGAGGTATCTGATTCATGACCATACGGCACACTAGGGAGATAGTGTGGTCAGTACTATGCTCCGGCCGCCTGATTTTCCCCTTGGTCGCTTCGACTGCTAGAGTCATTAGCACCCAAGGTACCCATTATTAAATTAATTAAGGGCTGGGTCGGCCTAGGGACGGTCAGGGAGGCCGAATTCAACCCATGAACGAAGACACTAGAAGAAAAAATCTTTGCTTGCTCGGGATTTGAACTCAGGCCTCCAGCTTATTAGTCCAGTGCTCTACCGCTGAGCTAACCTCGACCCTATCTTCACTTAACAACTCGCATAAGTTGTAGGGTAAGTTCCGATCACGTCGTCTCATGCATTCTGTGAGTAAGTGTTTTATCGTAAGAGTAGTGTTAGGGTGGGTTTACACTTGCTAGTTATTGCAGGAAATTTATATCAGTCAGAAATTGCGACTAGTGTAAACCATGAGCAATTTATGTGCGAGATATATATTTCTATCACGAACTATAAGTGTCGACACTTCTATACCACCAGGTGTAAACACAGATTTTTACGAGAAGAATTTAATTTCAGAGATAAATATCTTGGCTACTAGCTGTATTGTCGACACTTCTATACCAACAGATGTAAACACTGATTATTTGTGCTTTTGGTGAATTTATCGCAAATTAGAACAAATCCAGAACTGTCCTATACATATCCATGACATAAATGTCTAGCTGTTTCTGTCAGTATGTAAACCTTCAAGAGAATATCTATCCGACACCTGGCATATATTTCCTGCGAGAAGTGTCAGATGTAAACGCACCCTTACATATTTCACATTGCGGCTGTTCTTGTCTCGTCTTTAAGTAACTGTAAGTCGAGAATGACTAATCCTTAAGCGGGTCAAAACCACTTCTTCTCTTCGGTTTTCACGGGAACTGGATGGCCATTCTTTTACTGTATGCTTGATAGAACGGTGTTGATTTTCTGTTTGTGGTGACCAAGAATTTTGCCAGGCGGAAAATTAAGAATGTCTATACATATATATATATATATATATATATATATATATATATATATATATATAATTGCGGCAAATTAAAAATACAACAAGAGCAGGTTCAAGAGAAAACCTACCAAAACGAGAAAAAGTTATCCTGACGAGACTTCGCTTAGGACACAGTTTACTAACGCACTCCTATCTAATGCAACGACAAGACAGACCCGTATACACTTGTTGCAACGAGACATTAACAGGTAAACACATACTTACTCACTGCAGTTTACGAGACTTCGCTTAGGACACAGTTTACTAACGCACTCCTATCTAATGCAACGACAAGACAGACCCGTATACACTTGTTGCAACGAGACATTAACAGGTAAACACATACTTACTCACTGCAGTTTACGAGACCACTTAACAATTCCACAAAACTTACTAGCAGAAAATAGCCCATATATAAAAGTTCGATTTTTTATTATAAATTTTCGTGAATATGAAGAACTTGAAGAAAAAGAGTTAAATGACCTATTTTCTTTTAAATCTCAAAATGGCACAAAATCAGTTTCCTGTAGGATAAAATATATGAAACCTTGAAGCTAGAAGTTGCATGTGTACGCTAGAATAATGGCGAATATATAGGCCGGAGATGTGAAAATAACCTCCATTGTGTCAGCTTTCAACACACGCAATCTAGTAGATGAAATCTAAATTAGAAAATACAGCTAGGAGACAGCTTGGAGATAATCAGACAAACTTACAGATAACAACCATGGCATATATTACAATGCAACTATAGTTTCATGAATACATACACATAAATATATACGTATATATTATATTTATATATATATATATTATATATATATATATATATATTATATATATATATATATATATATATATATATATATATATATATATATATATATAGTAGAACTTGGATAATTCGAACCTCTAGGGACCGGTAAAAAAGTTCGAATTATCCAAAATTTGAATTACAAAAGTTTCTGAAAATAAATGGGAAAGAAATCGAATTTTATATTTTCTCCCATTTTATTTAAACAATAATAAATGTCCCATAAATTGATGATTACTTACATATGTAATAAATAATTTATACAAAAAGTAAAAATAAAAGTCTATTGTTTTGAAAAAAGTCATTTTCATGGGAAAGAATTTTTTCATTATTTTTCAGGTAAGCTGATTAAGTGTTAGGAGGAATTCTAAAGTCCTTGGCAATTTCAGATTTTTTCTTTATTCCATTTTCAACTTCTTTAATTGCAGCTATTTTCTCTGGCAACGTTAAAGTTTTATAACTTCTAGGCTTCGACATCTTAAATCAAGAAGTCACTGAACTCCGCTGTACACCGGAAATTCAAGGCACAAACAGTACAACAGATCTAGACGCTGACTCACTTATAACTGAATAAGAAATGAAGATGGGAGGGATGGTGGAAGGGAGTTCTAGGATAAAACAGGATGGTGTATGCTACTACAACCCCTGGAAGGGAGGACACGAGACCCTCCTCTTTGCAGAACTCCTAGAGTCCAAGAACTAGACTATGAGTCATTCCATGTCAAATCAACACACTTTTTTTTACCTCTCATAGATGGAACCGCCGCGCTTCTTGTCCCGGAACCCCTACATCCGCATCTTACTATCCTTCTTAACCGAGGGGACAATATTTAAAAAAAAAAAAATTAAGTTCGAACATCTCCCATTGGAGGTATAGACTCGTAAAAAATTCGAATTATCCAAAATTTTATTCGAATTAACCACGATTTTTTACATTGTTTATGCCCTAAATTCTTGGGACCGAGAGAAATATTCGAATTATCGAAGTTCAAATTATCCATGTTCCACTGTATACATATATATATATATATATATATATATATATATATATATATATATATATATGTGTGTGTGTGTGTGTGTCACTTTTCTCAGAATAACCTATGTCAATAAAAAGTCCGACTTGACATTTGCAAAGGAATATAAGTAATTATTGGTAGGGTTTGATCTTTCGTTGAAAATATAAATGAAATGAATCTCAAGGAGAAGGAAGTTTAAGCTGACAAGAAACTTACAGTATCCTAAGCGGAAATGCCTCCCCCGCCTTCTCAACGTTCGCTCCAGGAAACAAAAATTGTGTGTGTGTGTGTGTGTGTGTGTGTGTGTGTGTGTGTGTGTGTGTGTGTGTGTGTGTGTGTGTGTGTGTGTGTGTGTGTGTGTTGACCGGCACATGACAACATCACGTGGTTGTCACCCATTCACTGGCCACGCCCGAACGCACAGTGTGGCCAAACGACATTTCGTATTTCAAAAAAAAAAAAAAAACTCAACCGATTTCAATGATTTTTTTTTTAAATGAAAGCTAATAAAATTCAAAAATCATATTATTCCAATTATCTCATTTTTGCATTAACATAAATTTACGTTTTGAAGATGCCAGACTGATTTTTTCCAAGTCTAATCAGGATTTAAATGCTTAATTTTAACAATACCAGGGCTGATGTTAGATGGAAAATAAAATATTATTTTATGTTCAATTGTAAAAGTTCGTGAATTATTTACACGTAATTTAATAAACAGGGAAACAAAAAACAAAAATCTGACAAGACAAAGTTGTTCTAAATTTTATTAGCTTTCATTTAAAAAAAAAAATACATTGAAATCGGATAAGATTTGGGGCCTGGAGCCTTTTTCGAGACACAAAATGTCGTTTGGCTCCACTGTACGGCGCGTGTGCAATAACAGGTATGTGCAGTTATTTTTCTTTATTTTTATTACCGTAAATATGCTTTAGCGACGACTAAACTGAGAAAAACGTTACAAAAAAGTGTCTGCTGGTGTTCGCGCATGCGCGGTGGCCATTCCTTTTCCTAACAGTGAATGATCTTATTTATGTAAATCCACTTACGAATTGAGTGATTTCCATATTAAACATGTTTTTGTTTTTTTCATTAAAAATTAACAAAATAAATTTCGCTCATCGGGACCGTGTTCGACAAAAATGGAAGAATGGGTTAAATAAATATCCCGCAAAATTAATCTGTTCCCTAGCTGTTTAGCAGAACCATCGCTCGGTTTAAGTGCTTTAAAGGAGAATTAGGGGCAGAAAGAGAGAGAGAGAGAGATTGAAAAAAAAAATACATAAGGTAAGATAACTGAACGAATTACAATGTTGTTTTGTAGTCTCATCTCCATAAGGACGAGTGAAATGTCTATAAGAAAGCCATAAACAGAAGGGGGGGGGCCGAGGCTACCGATATGAATTTAATAAACAGCCCTCTAAGGGACTGAAGAAGCCCCCAACAACCGGTGACAAGCTGTTCGGTTCCTTTGAAGGAATCAAGGCTAAGGGTGGGGAGGGGAAGAAAATTACTCCTGTCCCAAACCTTCTGAAAATTCATTAGCCACTCCCCTCCCCCCTTTTCTCGGGCTATGGAAATTTTCCGTTCGCAAAATATGAACTCACTTTGAACTCCGCTCAGAACACTGGGAAACTTCCTTCGAGCAGCTTGGAAAGACGCAAAAAAATCACATCTGCTGATATTTTTTCTAAAACTTTGTATTGAAGAGCTAACAGATAATAAATTAATACCAAGCCAATAATACGCCAATTAACTTATCGTATTGTCTTCAATTTTATGTTATGTATGGTTCTCATGTTATGGAACATTTTTATTATACAATTTTAATAATTCTGCTCCAATTAGTAAAAAGTTTATCGCAGTAAAATAATGTTACAAGAATTTTTTTTTTATTAACTTATTTATTTGAAATCTGTACAAATTATTATATGTACAATTATCAAGTTTGTTGATACAGATATAAAATGTAATAAATTGAACAAAACGGTTAAAGTCAAAAAAATAAAAACCATACAAATTTGGAAGGAGCCAACCATTGTTGACACTTCCGTGTCTGTCTAAATAACTATTTCAATAATCATGATACGGTTAGGTGAGTAAATGGTCTCGTGGCCACTGTCTCATGAGCCGCCTGGGAGGATTGTCTGGGTGGGATTGGGACGATAAGGATAGACCTTCAGGATTAGGATGGTAGGACAATTTGGAGTGGAACATTTGGAAACGGGTTTTAGCAAGGTCAAGGACAAATGGAATGTTAAGGTCATTGTGAAGGGTTTTGTTTGAGACGTAGAAAGGGGCATTTACAATTTTACGGAGTACTTTTGACTGGAATGCCTGTATTCTGTTGATGTTGGATGGTTTTGCAGATCCCCAAGTTCAAGTCCGTATGTCCATATACAAGAAATAGGAATAAAGTCAAACAGCAGCAAGAAAAAAGGATAACTTCAGCATTAAAAAAAATTTTTTTTTGAACAATTCATTAATTGTGAAGATGGAGATAGTTAGCCGTTGCAGAGATACGAAGACAAGGTATAGTTGGGATTCGGCTAGGAGAAAAACGTCAGACTTTCAGGAAGAAATCTGTATTTGGACGTTTCGGCTACACATTCGCAGCCTTCTTCAGCTAAAAAAAATACAACTTATAAGTAAAAAAATAAATATACATCTTGTAAGTGGACATCGCATTTTGGAGTTTTTTCAAGGTTTGCCCCACTGTGCGACGTATACCGCGTTTCGTTACAATACAACAGAAATTACGGCCTTTATGGGCAAATAACTAATTTGGGAGTAACCCCCCTCCAGAAGGACCGGTCTTGCTGGTCAACGCACTCGTTCGATCATTTGCTAGGGGAATACTACATATGAAGTTATGTGGCGAAAAAAACAAAAACTCTGGTTTGTATCATATTACCAGACACTTTCATTTGGAGGAAAGTGCTAAAATAATTATCATTTAAAAATTAATTACTCGTGACCAGAAAAAAAATCAGTCCCGTAACATGCCCCAAGGGGCCAGAGGGGCGTACACTGTAGAGGTATCTAATTCTTGAAAATACGGCACTTGGGAAACAGTGTAGCCAGTACTATGCTCCGTCCGCCTGCTTTTTCCGTATGCATGTAAGCATTTTTTTTTTTTTTTTTTCATTTTTCGGTCCATTGAATGCCGATGTCATTAGCACCAGGTACTCATTAATGAATTAATTAAGGCCTGGGTGGGCCTAGGGACGGTCTGGAACCCCTAATTAAACCCTCGAACGTCGACACTACTCACCTCGCCCCCCCCCCAAAATAAGGAAATATTAAATAATTTAAAATAAACTAAGAGTAAAACATTAATAATAATAGTATGAACATGTAATATCGAAGTATACCCTCTCCATTAGTAAGGAGACATAATCCTCACATTCTCCTCCAACAAGTAAATTGTATAGGGAAAGATAACAAAAACCAGGTACATAAATTATTTCTTTCATTTTTAAAAAATTGTTCTTCGGTCCAAAATCATTTGCATACCCCTTGAATTGTATAAATTCAATTTTCTAGACAAGCGAAATGAAATAATCTAAAAAGTTAATTTATTCCGGATTGATGATTTGGGATAGATTTTTCCCCCTGTTTTTCTTGTTTTTTACTCCGACACAACAAAATAACGAATGTTTTTTTTTTTCTTTTTTTACGGCGCATCTACATCTAGGTCATTAGCGCCGACATCCAGGGTGCAGTGAGGAATTTTACCAGCGAGCCGTAGGATGATAAAAGTCCTGCCGGAGGTTGGGAATCGAACCCACCATCTCCCGCTTATGAATCCAAGGCGCTAGCCATTAGGCCACGGGAGACCCCCCGAACGGTTTGTTTATGTTACTTTCTTTTATTATTATTTATTGTGAATTCCACCAGGCTCCAAACCCTTTGGGACTGCAGAATAATACTCCGTTGAAATAGTAATCAGTTTGTCATAAAAAACAAAACAAAGCATAATTTAACCAAAAATATAAAAGAAAATGATAATACACAATGAAACGATAATAAAATATTACATATAAGATAATTTCGAATAGAAGTGTGTTGATTTCAAGTGAATAAGAAGTATTTATATGCATGAGTTATTTTCCGTCAGTAAGGTTTAATAACCACATTCGAAAATTCATTCGTCTTATATATATATATATATATATATATATATATATATAAATATATATATATATATATATATATTATATATATATATATAAATTTCAGCGTGTTTCAACGAGGGAGGAAACGCGCTGTGATGCAAATTAAAATTGTATTTTTTTTCTAAATTAATTAATTAAGATGCAGGAAAATTTGAGTTGTCCATATCTAAGTAGTTCTAAGTCTTCAGAGGATTAGAGCTTCGAGATCTATTATGCCGGTAAAAGATATGCAATAATGGAAACTCCGAGAGACTACAAGAAAGCTCGGCTTAAATCCGGAGTCTTAAAGTGAAGGAAATGAGAGGTTAATGGGGAAATTAGGAACTTGCTGGGGATTTGGGTGAACTCAATCCAAGTTTAATGTTCCTAATAATCCGCTTTAATAAGAAGAAAGTATAATTCCTACCATTAAAATAAAATGTACAATTTCTATTTGCTGTAGATGGTAAAATAATTCTTGTTTAGAAGTTTTTAAGTGAATTTTCTTACTTTACCGATATAATATATATATATATATATCCTGGTCTCAATAATGGTCCGATTTTGATGAAATTTGGTACAAAAATCTTTCGTCTAATTTGAAAGGTCAAGTACGTTAATCAGCAGAATCCGTCCACCGGAACATGGTTTCTGGAGCGATATTCACGCGAAAAAATCGTCATGCTTACTTCATATGCTTGGAAGTACTCGTTTCATAGGTTTATTCGCATATAAAAACTAATGAAACCATTTTTAAGGCGATACCTTTAACCGTTTTCGAGAAAAGTGAACAAATATTTGTTGAATCAAGTTATTGGTTTGGGTACTTAGAATCATGGGATTCATTTAAAATATTTTCTGCATGTTTGAGATTCATGTAAACAAATATGTTTTAATTTTGGTTACCTTCGGAGTTAAGGAAGGATAGGAATAAAATATTTTATTTCTAGACTTGAAAAGCTTTGGGAACTTCGTATATTTTCCTTAATATCTCGAAAACAATTGGGAATCCTGGTAAGCGGAAGGTAACCATTCAAAAGCTTACTAAATGCTCAACAAAAAAGATTCTGAAGGAATTTTCGATTAGGCGATGTCAATCGAAGAAATAAGTGTTTAAAACTTCAAATGTGTTGTTTTGTTTTTTTAAACGTTTTTTTTTAGTTGTTTATCTCACTTTTTAATTGGTTGTTGTTTTTTAATTGGAATTATTTGTAGAATTAGTACTACAGTAGAAGAGTAAAGGAAAATGTAAACATTTTGATATTTTTCAAATCATTGAACAGTAAGAATAGTATCCCTAGGAGTGGATGAAGGGTGCTGCCTGACCCTTTTTCTGTCAGGTAGAGGTGAGGATCTGGGCGGACCTATTTGAGGTCATAAATTATTTCATGAAAGGTCTAACCAAAATTATAACTGTTTCTATATCAACCTTTCCAAATGATATTAGGATTAAGATCGGAACCGCGCTAAGATGATGCAGTTCCTGTGAGTCGGAGTTTTTAATGTTGTCTTCCCATCTTGTGACAGGTCTTCCTCGCTTCCTAATTCCATGAAGGGGTTTCCAAAGTGTCACCATCTTCGTCCATCTATATTCTGATGTCCTGATGAGGTACCCAGCCCATTTCCAGTTTTTTTATTTGATCCTGCTTGCTATATCTGTGTGACACCCGTCTCTCCCCTAATGGTGTCGTCTAACTCCATTTATGCTCCTTTCCATAGCCTTCTGAGTTCTTATTAGTTTTTCGAGACACTTTAAGTTTAGGTACCATGTTTGAAAGGCATATAGTAGAAAAGGCAGAACATTTTGGTCAAATATATGGCCATTTTTCTTTATGTCTACTATATAATAGAATAATTGAGGAGCTTAGTATCAAAGTTGGACAACTCCACTTTTGCTTTTTTTACAGGAGAGGCAAAAAACCATATCTAATATAGTGATGTCAGTATCATGGTGATTTTTTTATATGTTATTCTTATAGGCCTCAGAAACATTATTTCAAAGGCGCTACAAAATTATATAAGTATTAAGGCCGTAATTACACTTTAAATAGTGGAGTTTTCCATGTTTGAAACCAAGTCATGGAGTTGTCTGTTTTTGAAACGAAAGGGAGCCATTTGAAAATTGAACCTATCCTCTTTTGAAACCAAACAAATATGAATTTGGTATGCTCGAGGGTGTTTTAATATAATGTAATTATGTCTAATGTATTAAATCAAAATTATATAGTTATGATTAGTGAAAAATGTTATTTAAATACAGTTTGAAAAAACTTAAATGAAACTAAATTATCCTTATTTTATTAAGTTCAGAAAAAAAGTGCTACTTAGCTATCCTCTTCGCACAGTTTTACCTATAACTACATGTATTGAAGTGGCTGTGCTATAATTTTCATCGCCGTACTCAGCCATACCTGTGCACAGCTAATAAAATAAAGTTATCAATTAGCGATGCGATTATTTTATGAAAAACGAGTTAACCATTATTATTTTCTGCAGAGAGTTGTTGAAAAGTTTTTAATAGCAAATAACTGAACATTAACGGTGAGATCTATCTAATATCTAGTGTGAAACTGTCAATATTTATTTGTTATACGCGAAAATTTAAATAAAGAGGAATATGTCGAGAACAGTTACCAGTACCACATTAGCTGTTAATTTATTCACCTGAGGTCTTGAAAATATATTTGGAAGGATACATAGCTCTACCACTTGAGTAAAGTATGAATATTTTAAATTAAATACCGGCTGTTTTTCACGGTTGTTGTTATATAAAGGCCGTTTATTAATAAAATAATTATTCTATAGAATTGCTAGTGGTCTCATTCGACTCGGCACAAAAAAAATTCTTCAAAAATCACACCTAAATCAGAAAGATTCAAGTACCTAAAGGTTTTGTCCCAAAATCCGGCATTCGGAACCACAGTGTGCCGGATAACAGCTAGTTATTAATAAGAATTATCGCCAACTGCACTTATTACAAGTAACTATAAACATTCAGCCATGATGGATTTGCAGTGCATGTTGGGAGCAGATAGCATGAATGCAAGCTTCTCATTGATTACTGGATGGAGTTGTCATTTTTTGAAACCAAACTATATTGGAATTGTCCATATTTTGATTCTGAACGGTTGAAATAAACGCTATTTTACCTATTTTCTGTCCTTTTTTAATGAAAAACAGTTGTAAAATCGAATGCAGCATAAAAATCCACTTAAGAATCGACTAAAATCTCAAAACTGAAAAAAATGGAGTTGTCCAACTTTGATACTAAGCTCCTCAATTCTTCATGATATGTTTTAAAAACAAAAATTTTCTCCATCTCATAGCGATTCTTCCATCTTGAGCTACCTTCCTTCGTAGATTACGAAAATATAAAGTATTTTTTATGATTTCATCTACTGCAATATGGCATTATAATCTCTACTATACCACTCACTGATTCACTCACTCACTGATTCACTCACTCACTGACCTATCATCGCCTAGCCCAAACCACTCGACAAAAAAATTTGAAATTTTGCATGGACACTCCCTATATAACGTAGGCACTCACTAAGAAAGGATTTTTTGATATTCGAATTTTTAAGTATTTTTAGAGGGGATTAAAGTTTTAGTTGGTTTGAGCATGCAAGCCTAGGCAGCATGCGTTGCTAGGACGACAAAGAACAGCTGTTACCGTACATTATCTGTTTCATAGTATTATTTTTAATTGAGGTTAATTTCCACTATGATGGCAGTCCTTGAATTACTAGAAATAAAATGTGATTTTGTCCCTCATAGAGTTTACGCCCTGGTGATGGCCCATCCGAGGTAATAATATCCCGAACCACTTGACACAAAAATTTGAAATTTTGCACGGACAATATGTTTAGAGTGTAAACACTCGCTAAGAAAGGTTTTTTTTATATTCAAATGTTTAAGTACTTTTAGGGGGGTTTGAATTATTAAGAAGTTCCTCATCGGCTCAAAAATGGTTCGATTTTGATAACATTTGGTACAAAAATCTTTCTTCTCATTTAAAATGTCAAGTTCATTAACCAGTTGAATCCGTTTACTGGAACATGGTTTTTGCAGCGAAATTTGTGTGAAAGATTCCTTAAAGTAGGAAAACGAATGAAACCATTTTTTAAGCGAGTTCTGTATCCATTTACCAGATTGATAAAAATTGATAGAAATACTTTTCAAAACTAATTTTCTGTTTGGGTATTCAGGAACGAAGTATATGAAAAAAAAATTGTATGAATGGTGATACAAAGTTTTCGGATCTCATTATATTTTCTAAAATATCTCGAAAACGGTTGGGAACTCGTAGTAAGTGGAAGGCGGCTATTCGAAAGGTTACTAAATTCTCTACAATAAGATTCTGTTGTAATGTTCGGTGGGGCGATGTCAATCGAAGAGATAAGTGCTTAAAACTTCAAATTTGTTAGTTTTATGCTTTTCAACGTGTATTTGTCTCTGTTTATCTCCACATCCAAGTCCGTGCAATAATAAGCTGTACAAAATTTTGTATTAGCGTTCATTTTGATCATATCTTATTTAACGTAATATAAAAACTACTTATCGCCCGTGGTGAAGCACGGGTAGTCAGCAAGTTATAATTATAAAGCCATAATAATTATTATTAATATGAAATTTTAACGTCCATTTATAAGACAGTTAGAATTGAAAAGAGTCCTCTTCAAACACATCAGTAACTGCTCTGATTCAGAACCGGCAAATTGTCAGTCAAAACTATAAAATCGTATAGAGCAAAATTTCTTCACCAGATCATTTAATGATATTTTTGCTGTTTGGTGATTGAAGTGGGACTAGATGCTTCAGGCCCGTCACACAGTGGGGCCAAACGAAATTTCTTGTTTCAAGAAAGGCTACAGTCTAAATCTTAACCGATTTCAATGCATTTTTTTTTAAATGAAAGCTAATAAAATTTAGAACAACATTGTTTAGCTAGAGTTTAGTTTTTTCTTTACCCTGTTTATTAAACTAAGCTCAAATAATTCACGAACTTTTACAATTGTATATAAAAGAATATTTTATTTTTCATCTAACTCAATATCAGCACTGGAAAATTAGACATGGAAAAAATCAAAATCCTTTTTCAAATCATTCAAAAGTCATATTATTTAAATTAATCTCATTGTTGAATTACGATAAATTCACGTTTTGAAGATGTCAGTCTGTTTTTTTCTAGGTCTAATCAGGATTTGAATGTTTAATTTTAACGATATCGGTGCTGATATTATGTTAGATGGAAAATAAAATATTATTTTATGTTTAATTGTAAAAGTTGGCGAATTTAATAAACAAGGGAACAAAAAGCAAAAATCTGGTTAGATGAAGTTGTTATAATTTTTTTTTAGCTTTCATTTTAAAAAAATGCTTTGCATTTGGTTAATATTTGGAGACTGTAACCTTTTTTGAAATACGAAATGTCGTTTGGCTCCACTGTACGTCAGTCCAATTTCAGTCCCCGAACCGACTAAAAGATAATCGGTTCTGAACGATATTTTTCAGACTGGCCGATTCGGAACAGTGACAGAACCGTAACATGATATCATGATGATCACAGCATATTTTGGCCCATCTGTGAGATTTTATCCTCGCAACATGACCATCAAATCATTATTTAGGGATGCGGGCAGTGTTAGATAACATACCAATAAACTGTTGCAAAAATGGTATCGAACTCCGCCAGCTTCCAGCAGTGTAGGTTTTTACCATGTTGGACCATTAAAAATGTCTCGTGTAAAACATAGACTTTGCCGAGATTTTTTAAATCAATAAATTTAATAGTTATTTTCATCACTAGTACCAAAAGTGGTTGTTTTCGGTGCGCGGTCGAGTTTAACGCGCGAGGCGTAGCCGAGCGCGGAAATTAGACCAAGCACCGAAAACACACTTTTGGTACGTGTTATGAACAATACTTTTCATTATACTGCTCATACTTGAGTACATTAAAACCCTTTTATATTTCATTAATAACTTAAAGATACAGTAAAAGAAATTAAATTGACACCTTTTTTTTATTTGAAAAAGAAACATCTGTTAATTAACCTATAATAATAGAAGAAAAGTACTTATACATTTACATTAATATTTATAGTAAAATTCTGATTATTCATTCTTACGACATGCACACACCAGACTTTCAAAACTATACCCACTGATGAACAGAAAGACATCACTCCGACCTTCACTAGTCACACTCCTTTACAACACCATGATCCTCCCAATACTGACTTACGCCTGCCCTGTGTGGTATGGAACAAACATGAAAAACATCAGACTTCAGACTTTACAGAACAAAGTCCTGCGGATTGCAGCCAACGCCCCTTGGTTCGTTCGAAACAGGTTGCTACATCGGGAACTGGGAGTCGATCCTCTCGCATTTCAGATAGAAGAATTGACTCGCCGATACCACGAAAAACTGGCTCTCTCTTCTGGTGCCACGAATTACCATCTGGGAGAACCTACAGCCCGACGCCTCAAGCCGAGGCTGTACCAAGACCTACCATCTGGGAGAACCTACAGCCCGACGCTTCAAGCCGAGGCTGTACCAAGACCTACCATCTGGGAGAACCTACAGCCCGACGCCTCAAGCCGAGGCTGTACCAAGACCTACCATCTGGGAGAACCTACAGCCCGACGCCTCAAGCCGAGGCTGTACCAAGACCTACCATCTGGGAGAACTTACAGCCCGACGCCTCAAGCCGAGGCTGTACCAAGACCTACCATCTGGGAGAACCTACAGCCCGACGCCTCAAGCCGAGGCTGTACCAAGACCTACCATCTGGGAGAACCTACAGCCCGACGCCTCAAGCCGAGACTGTACCAAGACCTACCATCTGGGAGAACTTACAGCCCGACGCCTCAAGCCGAGGCTGTACCAAGACATTTTAATTTTACTTTACCTATTTATTTTGTTTTTTATTTTTTTTTTCACTTCAATTTGTGTAAAAAACTTTTTGTTTTGGCCCAAAATAAAAATTATTTTGTTTGTTTGTTTGATTATTCATTATATTAAAACCTTTGTTTGGCATTGCCTTTTGGAATACAGATAACTTTTGATTAAAGGAATTATGTTGTATTGCACTTTAAACACACTACTTATTAAAAGTAAACAAATATTAGAATGAATCACAGTATCTAAAAGTAACCTCCTTCCTAAATGTTTATTAGTAGCAGGTAAGGTTAGCGCGTGTTCCTCTTCAAGGACTCTTGAAAGAGGAACACCTCAAGGATCGGTTTGTTCTCCCCTTTTGTGGAACCTTATTATAAATAGTATTTTCGAAAATATATCGTCAGAAAAATGCCAAATTATTGTGTTTGCAGATGATATTCTGATTAAAGTTGAATCAAATTTGTTTTTTTGAACTACAACTTATATGCAATGAGACACTAGCAAAAATCTCTAAATGGGCCAAAGACAATAAACTCACATTCCAGCCTGACAAAACAAAATATGTTATTTTCTCAAAAAAACGTTCAATTCCTCCTCTTGAAATACGGTTAGATTCTTCAATTTTGGAAAAAGTTAATACTTTTAAATACTTAGGTATTATTATTCACAAAAAATTAAGTTGGACTCCTCACATCAAATATTTACATACGAAATTAATAAAGTTAATCCACGCGATATCTGCATCAGCAAAGCTAACGTGGGGTTTAAATTCAGAAGTCTTGAAAATTATTTATAAAGGAGCCATATTACCATCTCTGACCTATGGGATAGAAATTTGGCATAAAGGGTTGGCAATAAAACAAAACGTGAAAAAATTAGAGTCAATCCAAAGACTATTCGGTATAAAAGTTATTCGTGGTTATAGGACTATCTCCTTTGAAGCTACTTGTTTTCTTGCTGACATAATACCAGTGACAATAAAAAAGGAACAAATAATTAAAAAACATAATTTAATTACAAAAAGGTCTTTCAATGGGGACTTCCCAATATCAGAAATCGAGGATATAATCCCTCTAGTAAAACGAATTCCTCTTAGGGATATAGTATTAGCAGAAAGCGATATTATACATCCTGATAATACACCACTGAGGGAAGTATTTACAGATGGAAGTAAAGATGGCTACAATGTCGGTGCCTCTTTTATTGTAATAGAAGATGGAACCGTCATCCATACAGGAAAATTCAAATTAGGCCCATACTGTTCAAATAATCAAGCAGAACAATTCGCGATTCTTTCGGCTTTAAAATACATTAACACCTCGACTAATAAAACATACATTATAAACAGTGACAGTAAAATAACATTACAAAAAATAGATAACATACACATTAACGACGAACTAACTGAAGACATTCGCCGAGAAATACACAGAACAAGGACACTAGACAAAATTGTAACTTTCAAATGGGTGAAAGGTCATTCAGGCATTATAGGTAATGAAATTGCGGATCAAGCCGCAAAACAAGCTGCTGTAGATGAAACATTGCCTATTAGCTTCAATAAGGCCCCCAGGAGTGCAGTAGTCTATCTACTTGAAGAGGAGGCAAAAGAAGCCTGGAATCTCCGGTGGAGAACATCACCCAAAGGAAGACATGTGTATGAATACTTCCAGACATTGGATGACAGACTACATACAAACAAACTAACATACAAACTAACTCAAGTACTAACAGGACATGGTGGTGTGAAACAATACTTATACAGATTTAGACTTACACAGGACAATAAATGCAAATGTGACGGACAGACAATACAAGACTATGACCATATAATATACAACTGCCCACTTCTAGATGGTCCAAGAATAAAATTAATTAAACATGTCGTTCTGTCTGGGGACATATGGCCAATTAATAAGCACCAATTGATTAAGAAATATTTTGAACACTTTAATGCATTTGTTGAGAGAATTCAATACGACCATCTTCATTAACCTCAATCCAGTTCAACGGGCATTTTCTTTTCTTTTTAATGACTTATTTCTTAATTTACTTATTCATTCTCATTTCTTTTAATTTATTTATTTCATTTACTTAATTTATAATATGAATTATTAACACTTTCTTTATTAATATTATTATTTTTTTATTATTATTTATAATTTTACATTGTTACTAGTTTTTTATTGTTTTATTACTATTATAGTTGCTATCATTTCTCTACCTTAATTGTATTATTGTCAAACTTTTAAAATTCAGAAAAAATGTAATTATAACATAATATATATTACTTTAATTGTAATGCAGGCAGTATCGACAGATGGCACCTGCAGAATGTAAATAAAGTCCCACAGTATAGGGTTACTATATTGTGGAAAAAAAAAAAAAAAAAAAAAAAAAAAAAAAAAAGGTTAGCGCACAAAAAAGATTTTTTGTGCCTAGGCCTGAAAAGTACTATTTTACGGACTCAAACTGAGTATTGAAAACACATGTTTTTTGATGCAGTATAATGAAAAAAATATTATAAAAATTTCATCTGCTGTATATTTTCAAATTCATATTGGATCAAATAAAATTAATTAGTGTCTTTGATTGTCTTGGACTAAAATTAATATTATAATTAATGTTTGTACTTATAAAAGAGTAACTCAATAAAAATCAAACAAGTTTAAAATCTTCATTGAATATTGATGCTGGGCCCTATTAGCTCCAGACTTAGAATTGACTTAGCAAAGCCAGTCGAAGACAAACTTTTTCGATCAGTCGAACTAAGTACTCAGCTAAATCAAATAAAGACAAACTTGAGAAGCACAAGAACCCAAAATAGGCTTTCGAATTAAACTATTCAAATAAAGGAAAACAAGTAATTTTCCGGGCGAAGGGGAAAATCTCTGGATTGGACAAGTATTTCTATTTGTCCTGGACGCATGCACATTTCCGAGGACTCTCCTGATCGAAAGTGGATATAGCGAAATAAATCGAGGATTACACGAGGATGAACGAATCTGGGGATTTATTTCAGATGAGGAAGGTAATCCAGGGGAAAAATATTACGACACGACTTGTGAAATTCGAATAGATTGGAATTCATGGAGTAAAAGTAGAATAAGTTTTCAAAAACTAATAAATAACGTTGAAAAGAAAAAACTTCTCTGCAATAACCTATTAAGAATAATTACATCTTTATATTTATTCTTGAAGTAGATAAAGTCCAAATCTTAGGTCGTATAAATTGGTAGTAAAAGATAAAGCTATCATTTATTTTAATTATTATATATTTTAAAATTGCAAAAGTTCATATATAAAACGTTATTGGCAATACATATCGAGAAAACTAACTGACAATAAACTTCGCACAATAAAAAAGAAAAGTTGAGGAATGGCCATCCAGTCATCGCGACAATAAACGGACAGAAGTAGTTCTCGCCCGATTACGGATTGGACATACTCGACTAACCCACGAATTTCTTATGACAAGACCCCACTGACCAAAATGCAACATATGTAACACAGAACTTACGGTTAAACATTTACTGACAGACTGGCAGAGAAGAAGCAATTACAACATCCCGTATGA
This sequence comes from Gonocerus acuteangulatus, assembly GCA_946811695.1. Taxonomy (NCBI): domain Eukaryota; kingdom Metazoa; phylum Arthropoda; class Insecta; order Hemiptera; family Coreidae; genus Gonocerus; species Gonocerus acuteangulatus. The sequence goes on from OX328131.1 coordinate 66,751,410, forward strand.
TATGCAAGAACTCCTAGGCAATGATAGCCAGTACATCAACACTATACTGACCTACCTCAAGAATACAGGACTATACAACCTTATTTGATGAACCTCTGCAATGTTGGCTTATAAGATATTTTATTTCCATTGATACTAAGCACTATTTATTGGTGAACCTTAAATCTCAAGAATTACATAACCACATACACCAATAACCATGCTGATTTCCTAGAATAGCTAAATTCAGTGGATACTGTTCTTTGTTTAATCGCCATTAAAGCAGGACACTCATACAATAAATAATATATATATGTATTTATTATATATTGTATGAGTTACTACCAAATTATGCGACCTAAGATTTGGACTTTATCTACTTCAAGAAGAAATATTAAGGTGTAATTATTCTTAATGGGTACTTCGTTTGAATTCTCAATATTTATTGCAGAGAAGTATTTTCTTTTCAACGTTATTTATTAGTTTGAATATATAATAATTAAAATAAATGATAGCTTTTTCTTTTACTACCAATTTATACGACCTAAGATTTGGACTTTATCTACTTCAAGAAGAAATATTAAGGTGTAATTATTCTTAATGGGTACTTCGTTTGAATTCTCAATATTTATTGCAGAGAAGTATTTTCTTTTCAACGTTATTTATTAGTTTGAATATATAATAATTAAAATAAATGATAGCTTTATCTTTTACTACCAATTTATACGACCTAAGATTTGGACTTTATCTACTTCAAGAATAAATATAAAGATGTAATTATTCTTAATAGGTTATTGCAGAGAAGTTTTTTCTTTTCAACGTTATTTATTAGTTTTTGAAAACTTATTCTACTTTTACTCCATGAATACCAATCTATTCGAATTTCACAAGTGCCGTAATATTTTTCCCCTGGATTACCTTCCTCATCTGAAATAAATCCCCAGATTCGTTCATCCTCGTGTAATCCTCGATTTATTTCGCTATATCCACTTTCGATCAAGAGAGTCCTCGGAAATCTGCATGCGTCCAGGACAAATAGAAATACTTGTCCAATCCAGAGATTTTCCTCTTCGCCCGGAAAATTACTTGCTTTCCTTTATTTGAATAGTTTAATTCGAAAGCCTATTTTGGGTTCTTGTGCTTCTCAAGTTTGTCTTTATTTGATTTAGCTCTCTTTTTCACGCTTTCCTTCTCGAGTACTTAGTTCGACTGATCGAAAAAGTTTGTCTTCGACTGGCTTTGCTAAGTCAATTCTAAGTCTTGAGCTAATAGGGCCCAGCATCAATATTCAATGAAGATTTTAAACTTGTTTGATTTTTATTGAGTTACTCTTTTATTAGTACAAACATTAATTATAATATTAATTTTAGTCCAAGACAATCAAAGACACTAATTAATTTTATTTGATCCAATATGAGTTTGAAAATATAGAGCAGATGAAATTTTTATAATATTTTTTTCATTATACTGCATCAAAAAACATGTGTTTTCAATACTCAGTTTGAGTCCGTAAAATAGTACTTTTCAGGCCTAGGCACAAAAAATCTTTTTTGTGCGCTAACCTTACCTGCTACTAATAAACATTTAGGAAGGAGGTTACTTTTAGATACTGTGATTCATTCTAATATTTGTTTACTTTTAATAAGTAGTGTGTTTAAAGTGCAATACAACATAATTCCTTTATGTGTTCCTCTGGACGTGCCGACCAGAAACTTTCTCGTTTCAGACCCCATAGATCACGAAAATATAGGTGGTTCAAATTTGTATATATATATATATATATATATATATATATATATATATATATATATATATATATATATGCTTGTCTGTTCGCGCTCCTGACGGCTCAAAAATGGTCCGATTTTGATGAAATTTGGAACAAAAATCTGTCTTCCAATTTGAAAGGTCAAGTTCGTTAGCCAGCAGAATCCGCCCAAAGGAAGATGGCGTTTGGGGCGAAATTCGCGCAAAAAAAATCGTAACGCTTACGTTTTTGAGTTCATATGCTTCCAGGTACTTCTTTTATAGGTTTCTTAACATAGGAAAACGAATGAAACCATTTTTAAGGCGATATCCGTAACCGTTTTTGAGAAAAGTGGAATCAATGTTTTCGCATGTCATTATTTTATTGTGGGTACTTAAAATCGCGGGATTCAATTGAAATTTTTTCTACATCTTGGAAATTAATTCCAACTGAGGTGTTTAATTTTTGGTTATATTTGGAGTTAAGGAAGTATGCGAAGAAAATATTTTATTAATAGACATGAAAAGTTTTCGGATCTTCATACATTTTTCGTAAATATCTCGATAACGGTTGGGAAATCGTGGTAAGTGGAAGGCAACCTTTCGAATGCTTACTAAGTTCTCTCAAAAAAGGTTCTGAAGCATTATTCGATTGGACAACGTCAATCAGAGATATAAGCGCTTAAAACTTAAAAAGTCCATTTAAATTATTTAAATCTACTCCACTTCTTCAAGATATATGGAACCGCGCTAAGATGTCGCAGTTCCTACGAGTCGGACTTTTTAGTGTGTGAGCTTGAAATAGTAATCGTTGTAATAGTGGATGATGTGTGTAGCTGTCAGTTAGTGCTTCAAGTGCGCCGAGTGAGTCCTTGAAAAGTACAATGTCCCTTGTATCTGTGACAGGTATATTTTCCATACAGGGTGTCCCATACAGGGTATATTTTCCATTACAGGGTGTCCCAGTATATGTGTCCACCCCCTTTTCCTCCTAGAGTTGTTGGAATTTCGAAATGAAACTTGGTAGGTCTTAGTTATGTTGCATGAGGTTTCTTTTGAAGGTTTAGTTGACTTTGTAACATTCTCCAGCGCATCTAACTCTTTATTTTCCAATGACGGCAAGTATTTTTTATGGTGAATTCTGATAGTAAATTTAATTTTAAGACTAATTTATTCTAAGACATCTTTTGATCCGACGCACCGTTTGCGCGTAAAACCCAAAAAACTGAAACATATCGCCCTTTTGTAGACAAATTCCTATTTATCACTGCAAACAAGCCTTGTACGTAAAAACACCTCAATGTAAACGTTGTAGCCTATTAATTTTCATATGGTAAAATAAATTTATTCTGGTCTCTTTATAATAATTTTTATATACTTTTTTTCATAAAGTAAATAAGAACTATTTTTTTATTGTTTATGACAGCTACTTTTTTTCTATTCATATCGATTTTCTGAATTGTTACTTTTTAAAACTTTTAAGGTATATTTTTCATTCATAATATCCCGTTAAATATTTAATCTACAACTTTGATCTTGGTATCATCTGAAAGGAAAATTAATAGGCTACAACGTTTACATTGAGGTGTTTTTACGTAAAAGGCTTGGTTTCAGTGATAAATAGGAATTTGTCTACAAAAGGGCGATATGTTTCAGTTTTTTGGGTTTTACGCGCAAACGGTGCGTCGGATCAAAAGATGTCTCAGAATAAATTAGTCTTAAAATTAAATTTTCTATCAGAATTCGTCATAAAAAAATACCTGCCACCATTAGAAAATCAAGAGTTAGATGCGCTGGAGAAAAACTGGAGAATGTTACAAAGTCAACTAAACCTTTAAAAGAAACCTCATGCAACATAACTAAGACCTACCAAGTTTCATTTCGAAATTCCAACAACTCTAGGAGGAAAAGGGGGTGGACACATATACCTGGACACCCTATATATACGTGTGTATATATATATATATATATATATATATATATATATATATATATATATATACATAAATATAAACACAGACACATAATTATAATATTTAATGATAAGAGACTCTGAAACCGGCGGTAATGTAGATATTACCTTGGTAATATTGCCCGCCTCCTGGTAAACAGCCAGGAATACAATATGCATTATGTCCTGTGGAGGTTGTATAATACATCCCTTCCGGCGGACATTCCTCTACAGCCTTTGAATAATACACCGGAGTAATGTTAAAGTACCTCACAATATATTCATAAGGTCATTTTATTTTTACCCTTATTAATATTTAATAAGATTTAACAATTTAATACTCAGAATATTTATAACCTTACAGATTTACATATATATTTGTACAACGAACAAAATTAATTTAGAAGTCACAGTTATCAGCAAATAGGAAACCTGGGAATATGTAATACATCCAAACTTTTGAACAAAACATGAAACAAAATTAATTCTACACGTGTATGAATATAATTATGAATTATATTATATTCACAGCTATGCGATTCGAAGGGACTTCGCCTACACCAGAACGACAAAATACCCATATATAGTACAGTGGAACATGGATAATTCGAACTTCGATAATTCGAAATCGTGGTTAATTCGAATATTTCTCTCGGTCCCTAGAATTTAGGGCATAAACAATGTTAAAAAATCGTGGTTAATTCGAATAAAATTTTGGGTAATTCGAGTCTTTACCTCCAATGGGAGATGTTCGATCTTAAATCTCGTGAAAATATTCTCTACTCGGGTAAACAGGATAGTAAGATACGGATGTAGCAATGATACGGATGATGCAAAGTGGGGTGGGTCACGCTTCCTCCCTTCCAGGGGTTGTAGTTACATCCTGTCGTTTTATCCTAGAATTCCCTTCCACCATCCTTCTCATCTCATTTCTTATTCAGTTATAAGTCAGTCAGTAGCTAGATCTGTTGTATTGTTAGTTCCTTGAATTTCTTGTGTACAGTGCAGTTCTGTGAGTTTTTGATTTGGGATGTGGAAGCCTAGAAGTTACAAAACTTTAACGTTGTCAGCGAAAATAGCTGCGATTAAAGAAGTTGAAAAAGGAAAAAAGAAAAAATCTGAAATTGCCAAGAACTTTAGAATTCCTCCTAATACTTTACCAACTTACCTGAAAAATAAAGAAAAAATTCTTGGCCATGAAAATGTCTTTTTTTTCAAAACAATTGACTTTTATTTTTACTTTTTTGATAAATTATTTATTACTTATGTACGTAATCATCAATTTATGAAATGTTTGTTTTTCTTTAAATAAAATGTATGTATTTTTTTAATTTAAAAAATGTGAAAATATGAAAATCGATGTTTTACCTCTTTAAATTCACAAACTTTTTTAATTCGAATCTTGGATAATTCGAACTTTTTTATCGGTCCCTAGAGGTTCGAATTATCCTAGTTCTACTGTATACCCGTTTGCTTATTCTAAACGAGCGTTAGTAAAGTTTTTGAGAGAGCCCTTAGCTCGGCATCAGGCAGAGTTCAATAATTTTTTTATTCAATAATCATTCAAATTCCTTTTTTATTGAATAAGAGTTTATTCTTTGAATAAGTTATTCGTCCACTGATTTATTTTTCATTCAATGAATAACAGGTTTGGCTCGTTATTCAATACAATTTTATTTAGTAAAAATGTATTCATTTATTTATTGACTGATTTTTTTTTTTAATGAATAATTAATTATTTTTCATTCTTCATTCATTATTTTTATACATTAAAAAAAAATGTGGTACATGGAACAACAATCTTGATTCTTTAAGCTCAGTAAACAATTTCACTTAAAAAAATAATATTCATTAAAAATAAGAAAAAGTTTAATGAACTTAGTCATTTTTATTAGAAAAGATTTTTAAAATAAATCACTCGTATTTAACGAATAATTTCAGTAAAATAAATCAATTTTATTCAAATAATTGTTTCATTCGAAAAAATAACTGTCATTCAACAAATCATTTTTATTCAATAAAAATTTTCATTCAATAAATCATTGTTATTCAATAATGAATAAAAATAAAAAGTTACGTTATTCATTGAATTGACTAAATAATGAATGAAAAATTATTCATTATTCAGGATTAAATAAAATACTTAGTCATTATTCATTATTCCGAATGATTTTTGCCCAACACTGGCATGAAGGCTTCCAACGCCCAAAGTAGCGTTGGTGATGCCTAGTGCTTGCAACATTGCGAAATGCACCCGAAGCCCGTTGATCGCGCCGTTCATATCTCTGCGGAGCAGTCATCCGTGTAGTTGAAACTCTGAAACAGTTTTCTATCATAATTGAAGATCATATGAAAACTACCGAAACATTATTGATAAGAATGGTATCAGGCTGTACCGTATGAAATGTCAGTTTTGTTTACATTGCGATTTAATCCTTTCCCTTTTTTATTTCATTATTTACAAACATTGTTATTCATATAGAATTAAAGCTCTTTTATTCCTACTATTTAATCAGTATCTTGCGTACTGTGTTGTGAGAACGATACTCTGAGAAAAAAATAAAACTTAAATTATGACTTCAACGGAAATCCGTATTATTTTTCGTTATGAATTTAAGCTCGGTCATAGCGCTGCTGAGGCGTGTATTTAACACGGCGTTCGGGGAGGGAACGGCGAATGAACGAACTGTTTACCGGTGGTTTTCCAGGTTTCGAAGTGGAAATTTTGACCTTGACAAAGGAAGGCCAGAAACCAAGCTTGACAATGACCACCTGAAAGAAAGGGTTGAAGCGTGTCCCTCAAAAAGCACTAGGGAATATGCCAAAGAACTCGGAGTAGGAGCCACGACAGTTTCAAGACATTTGAAGGAAATCGGCAAGTCCAAAACTGACACTTCATACGGTACAGCCTGATATGTGTCCACCAACGCCATTTTCTGGGATTTCGATGGCGAGCTTCTCTGGAAATATGTTTAAGAGAGTTGCCGTACAACCCAATTTCTCTGGATTCATATTGCTGCTGAGCTAGAAAACGCTAAAACTCAGCGTTTGGTTATGCTGTTCATTAACGTGATGAAAACGGCAATGCTTCAAAATCGTTCGAACGCCGCGCTTTGAGCACTCCTTGTAGAATTGGCCTTGGTTACTAATGTAAACATTAAAATCTGATGTCTTATTTGTTTAAATATTAACGTACACCTACAAAGATTACACAGGTTAATTGTGTTGGTTTTTATCATGTTACCATCCTTTTAGCACTTTCCTCCGAAGGAAAGTAGCTATTGAGGTTGCACTCATGACGGAATTTTTGAAAAATTTCTTCAAATCTTTATCGATCCTACCTAGTAGACGCCGAAAATGACCCCCGTTAAAATATATATATATATATATATATATATATATATATATATATATATATATGTCTGTTAACACGATAGCGGACAGAGTTTTTGTTTTCTCGTCACGAAACTTGGTATATAGCATTCAATTAGCCAACGATTGAACGAGTTTGTTTACCACCAAAGTCGGTCCACCGGAAGGGGGGGGGGGGGGGGGGTTACCCCGAACCCAAAACACTAATTTGACTATGTCAGCCGTAATATTTGTTATATTTCAACGAAACTATTCGCAGTGGTAATGTAGAGAGAAAAGTGAGATATAAAAATGAACAAAATCGGTTCATTAGAAGGGGGGTTTACTCCGGACCCACAATACCAATTCGCCACTACCAGCTGTGATTTTTGGTATATTTTGACGAAACTCGGTATTCGTAGTGGTAATCTACAGGTAAATATGTGTTGTAAAAATAAACTAAATCGGTTCATTAGAAGGGGGGGGGTTTACTCCGGACCCAAATTCCTAATATACTCATACCGGTCGTAATTTCTGCTGTATTGTAACGAAACGCGGTATACGTCGTGGGTAACTCATGAGAAAGAAGTGTTGTAAAAATGAGCTGAATCGGTCAATCGGAAAGCGGGGGTTTAATTTGTAATATATTTCAATAGAAAAGCCCGCCAGACGTAGGTTCCCAAAGCCGCCGCAAGGAGCGCTTTCTACCACTAGAGTGACTGTATCCTGTTCCTGCGTTAGATCAAAATACGATAATATGAGGTTTTTTGTATTTATTACGTAGTGTAATAGGTACCATGTGTAAACATAACTCTGGAAGCAAATTAATAATTGATCAGTTACTCATTACAAATTTAAAAGAGAACTATTCATGTTTTTATTTTATTTATGTAGGATATTTTAAGCAAATTGTTCAGGAAAGCAGTCTACACTACCCAAATTGCTGGAAAGTGCTTAGTTATGCAGCTCCTGCGTACAGTCAGAATTGGTTTGAAGCTATCTCTATGAAAGAAAAGACAATCAAACCCACGACCGTATGTAGACGCGTATTTATGGTCTTGAAAAGAACGCCGTCATCCGAAAATATACAAACAGTATTTTTTTTCTAAAATTTGTTGACACTAGAAGCGAAAGCTTAAGTATGAGCCCAAGTTTTGAACCATTCGTGCTCTACCACTAAGACAAAACAACCCAATATTCGGATAACAAACATCTCCGAGGTTAATTCACCTCTCCGCAAATATTGTAGACTACACGAGGAAAAGGCAGCACACGTTGTTGGTCTATGAGTTCACCTTGACTTCATCATTGACTTGGTTAAAATCAATAAGGAACAGGAGCTCGAATTGGAGCATCAAGTTCATAAGTTCGCAAAGCAGCTTAGAATCCTGCGAGACTTCAACGCGCAGCACAATAGGACTTTCTGGGCAAAGTGCCTTTTCTAAGAGATTAAGACTTAGAATCTAACGCAATATATTCTAGGAACCCAGAACCATATCATTGGCAAGGAAATCCATCAGGTAGTTTAATCAGATTAGCAATACAACAAAAATGTATGAAATACCAATAAGAAATACAGATAGACATAAGAGTCTTCGACCTGTCTCATAAAGCTAACAACGTGGTTCTAATCTATGAAACATCCACATTGATTAGTATTTTTATTATTAGTGTTATTATTATTATTATTATTTTAACATCTCTCAGTCACAGACCATCTCCAAGTTATAAATCAATTAATTGAGAAATCTAGAGAGTATAATTTTCCTTTATATTTTTGTTTTGTGGACTTTCAGAAGGCCTTTGATAGTGTGTATCACACAAGAATTTTTGAGGCAATGAATGAAATAGGCCTACCAGGAAAATACATTTCAATTGTAGGGAAACTGTATGCTGGGAATACGGCTTATATTCAGGCAGAAAGAGATGGACCAAAATTTTCTGTAGGTAGAGGAGTAAGGCAGGGCGACCCACTCTCTCCAACTCTCTTTATAATATTATTGGAAAAGGTTTTCCGAGCATTTGATTGGTTCAACATGGGTGTCAAATTGATGGTAGGAAACTGAGCAATTTGAAGTTTGCTGATGACATCGTGTTGATCTCAGAAAAGGCTGAAGAACTAAGAATAATGGTGAACGATCTCATAAACCATAGCGCTGAAGTAGGACTGATCCCAAATTACACTAAGACCGTGTTAATGACCAATAGCTTAAAGAAGGAGATAAGCCTCAACGGAATCACTCTACAGTATGTAGATGAATTTGTTTACTTGGGACAGCTCATATCCTTTAATAATCGTGCAGCTAAAGAAGTGCAAAGGAGAATTACTAGAGGTTGGCAGAAGTATTGGTCACTAAAGGAAGTAATGAAGGGTAACTTTAGCCTGAATAACAAGAAGATGGTGTTCGAAAGCTGTGTTCTCCCTTCTGTGATTTACGGCTGCCAAACATGGGCACTGACCAAGGAGCGAGAATCCAAGCTAGTAGTGTGGCAAAACTCCGTCCTCAGAAGCATGATGAACTACAGGAGACGGCATAAAGTCAGGGGTTCATTTATGCGGCAAGAATCTGGAGTGACAGATATAGGCCTGCATATAAAGAAAATTAAGTGGAAATGGGCTGGTCATCTTGCCAGATTGCAGGATAGCAGGTGGACCCTGAGGGCTACGGAATGGATTCCGCTTAGCTTAAGGAGGAGACGAGGAAGACCATGTAGGCGTTGGAGTGATGTCTTTAAGTCCGTTGCTGGTCCGAATTGGATGAACGTTGCCAGGAACAAAGACAAATGGAAAGCAGTGTTGGAAGAAGCAGGGAACTCCACTTCCTAGTTGGGTTGGTCGCCAGGGAAGTTAGACCATTACCCCCATCAAGGGGAGGCCTGCAAGAGAAACATGTATTTGTAAATAGTAATTTAAAAAGAAATGAATTTAAATTTTTATTACTTTTTATTTTGGAAATAGTTTTTTTTTGTTTGTATTGTTCCTCTTAAGCAATAAAGGCTTTATTTATTTATTTATTTATTATTTGTGGGGGGGGGCTGCTTAGACTGCTCATTGGCACCGTTGAAAATTGTTTCATTTCTAACACACAATAACGGAGTCTTCACAATTGTAACCACAAAGAGTATCGAAAACTATAGATTAGGGATGGTTAGGAGGAACAATATAATTTTGCTCTTGAAAGCAAGGGCGTATGTAAGAGAGGATTTTGGGGCGGACTACCGCCCCTCCCTCAAAATTGTGTCATAAAAATCTTAAAAATAAATTAAATAAGACCACTTAGTTCAGAAAAAATAATGTTTTTTTTTTCGGCGTTTTACTTGGCTAACTTCTTTCAAGTTCAAGATTGTTAGTATTCCATACCGCCAAATGCTGTCAGATTTACAGCAGCAACTTTTTCTGTGGTAATGAATGTTTTTATTGAGTTTGGGACCATGAATGAATTTTCGAAACACCTTTACCTTTTAGATAACAAAAATGGACCTACAAAATTTATAAATTTCAATCTTTTACCGTTTGTAAATTTTCCCGTTTCAACACTTTGACCGAACATTTTGAGTTGTGATCCACACCATGAAACGTCAAAGTTTCTGGTCGGAGCCTCCACATCACGACTTCGGGTCAACTTCATTTCCTCCTTCTTGTACTTATAGAGATAACGCGTTAAAAAGTAATTTCCGAACCTTAAGTCTTTTTTTAAAAAAAGAATAAAATATATAATTCATACTGAATAGCTACTTGGCATTCATAGAAGGATAGAATATAATGGACAGAATTATTCAGTAATTATTCGAAGGATTCATAAGAAAAGGTCGTTTTCAGCATTTTAATAGCCCATTTACAATATATAAAAACCCAGAAAGTAATGTGGTTTCTAAAACTGGTATTCTTTGTTGAGAATTCCCTACACCCCACCATCTTCCCTCAGCATACTGTATACACTGTTAATTGGTACATTTACAATATATAAAAACCCAGAAAGTAATGTGGTTTCTAAAACTGGTATTCTTTGTTGAGAATTCCCTACACCCCACCATCTTCCCTCAGCATACTTCATACACTGTTAATTGGTACATTTACAATATATAAAAAGTCCGATTCGCAGGAACTGCGTCATCTTAGCGCGGTTCCGTTCTTATCTCTAGTGTTTATGAAGGCATAGAATAGAAAAAGTTATTACTTTGTTTAGATCAATAGCGAAACAGCTATCCAAATGAAATCTCAAACAAACCAGTCTTGAAAGGTCTTTGTTGATTTACAATCATACCTGTATGGGTCAGCTCTCCCATAAGTCGGGCAGAAAGGCCTCCGCTCAGAGGCATTTGGAAAGCCTTGGGATCTCTCTCTTTAAACGCTACATTTCTAACAATAAATTGATCTTCTTATTTTACTTAATCTGTTTTATTGTCAAATACATTATCTGACTATAAGCAATTTAAAAATAACAAGGAATAAAACAGACAAAAAGAAAAGTTCGAATAAGCGAAATCAATTACTTAAAAGTTTTAAGCACTTATTTCTCCGATTGACATCGCTTATTCAAAACTTTCTTTAAAACCATTCTTGTAGACAATTTAGTAAGCTTTCGAATGGTAACCTTTCGCTTCCCAAGATTTTCAACCGTTTTCGAGATATTAAGAAATTATACGAAGTTCCCAAAACTTTTTATTATTTCTGACAACAGAAAATTGGTCTCATTTTACCTATCCTGTTTTACACACACATACATTTTCCTTACAAATACAACATAAGAAATTACAAAAATAAAAAGCAATAAAAAACCAAGGGAAAGAGACAAAAAGAACGACAAAAACCCGTTCATAAGAACAAAACAGACATATTTGAAGTTTTAAGCACTTATTTCTCCGATTGACATAACCTAATAAAAAATAGTTTTAGAATCATTTTTGTAGAGAATTTAGTAAGCTTTCAAATAGTTTCAATCCACTTACCACGATTTCCCAACCGTGTTCGAGATATTAATGAAAGTATACGAAGTTTCCAAAACTTTTCATGTCTGTTCATAAAATATTTTATTCTAACCCTTCCTTAACTCCAAACGTAACATAACTTTCAACATACTAGTTTTAATGAAAGTAGAACATGCAGATAATGTTTCAACTGAATCCCGTTATTCTAAGTACCCAAACCAAAAACGGTATTCAAAAACTATTTTTCCAATTTTCTCAACAACGGTTAAAGCTATCGCCTTGAAAATGGTTTCATTCGTTTTCCTAGCCCAAGAAGCCTATAAAACGAGTACTTACAAGCTTATGAACTCAAAAACGTAAGCGTTACGATTTTTTCTGCGCGAATTTCGCCCCAAACGCCATCTTCCAGTGGGCGGATTTTGCTGGTTAACGAACTTGACCTTTCAAATTGGACGACAGATTTTTGTACCAAATTTCATCAAAATCGGACCATTCGTCTTCTATTTAGAGAGCGAACAGACAAATATATATATATATATATATATATATATATATATATATATATATATAAATATATACATATATATATATATACAAATTTGAACCACCGTTATTTTCGGTTTCTAGGGGTTCTGAAACGCAAAATTTTCTAGTCGGCACTTCCGGATCGTTTCATTGTATCAACCTTATAAGCGGGGTTCCTCCCTATGGGGGAGGGAGGAACCGCGCTAAAACCCAGAAAGTAATGTGGTTTCTAAAACTGGTATTCTTTGTTGAGAATTCCCTACACCCCACCATCTTCCCTCAGCATACTGCATACACTGTTAATTGGTACATTTACAATATATAAAAACCCAGAAAGTAATGTGGTTTCTAAAACTGGTATTCTTTGTTGAGAATTCCCTACACCCCACCATTTTCCTTCAGCATACTGTATACACTGTTAATTGGTACATTTAAAAAGGAATCAGAAGTAAATTGAGGGTAATAGGGATCAAAATGTTGGAAAAGGCGGTTATATGAAAATTTCACTTTTTCTCATTTTGGCTCAATATTTATTTAATCATTTTAAAATTGGTAAAATTTATAAGTTTTTGTGCTTTTTGGACTCAGTTATTGCTGTTCTTCAAATTTTAGGGAGAGGGGGTATCAAAAGAATTGACGAATATAAGCTGCAACTCATTAAAAGTGGGTTCACCACAGTTCTTCGCAAAATTGCGAAAAAGTGTTGTGTTTTGGCTATCGATTGCGGAAATGTTACCTGGCCGAATTTGGACTTTGAACAGCTCATTTGACGTAGAATTTAATGTTTTATAATCCCTTTTCGAAGTTTTTTCACCCCAAATCAACGAAATACAAATTAATGAAGAAAAATTGAAAAAAGTGCTAAACTTTCGTTTTCCCCCTGTCAAAAGTTCTCCACCCGGCTTTTAGGTAAAAAAAAGTCCGACTCGCAGGAACTGCAGCATCTTAGCGCGGTTCCATTAATGTCCCTAGTGCCATTTGATAAGCTTAGAAAAGAAATAAACTTTTTTTTTTTTTATATATCTCGTGAAAATTGTCAAAATCCTCTCGAACATCTCGAATAAAAGTGATATTAAGGCGTATGGGACACCGACAGTAGCTAACTTTTACACAGAAGCGGAAATTACAGAATCTGGCGCTCATTCTAAAGCAAAGCTCTATAAATCAATACAAAATATGCCTAATAAAGCCTTTCTAGAGGATACAGTAGCATGGGCGTATATGAGGGGGGAGGGCTGAGTGGGCTGCAGCCCATCCCGAAATTTTGAATTGATGATAAAAACTTCTCGTAAAACCCTCAAAAATAAATTAAATAAGATCACTTAGTTCATAAAACATATTTTATTTTACGTGTAATAGCGTTTTAGTTGCCTAAAACTATTCCAAGCTCTAAATATTTAGTATTCCATACCCTGGAAATGGTCTCAGCCCCCCACCCCGAAATTGTTTTTATATACGCCCATATACAGAAGGATCAAGAAGAAGTACACAAGATTGAGTAGAATACCCTGCCTAATATAGCCTATATAGAATAATATGCCGAATAAAACCTATCTAGTAAATACACAAGGACAAATAAAAGTCTTGGCGAATAACAAGTCAAGAAAAAAAACTTTATTTAACAAAATAAAACAAAGTTTAGTTGCCCAACTACAATAGAATAATATACCTAATTAAGTCTATGGAGTAGACACAAATGGACCAAAAACAAGTCTTGTGAAATATTGTTTTTTTTTTCTAATTAAATACTTTTTATCAATATTTAGTATATAACCTTTGTTGAAAACTATTGATTGCTAATTGATGAATCGGTTTACAACTAAGTAGTCTTTATGAATATTTAGTATATAACCTTATGTTTGGATCTGAGTTTTTGGGGTGCTCTCCGCCTAGGCTTTGTATTTGTGTCGGCAGATACCTGGGGTATATCAACAGCTCTTGAGGATTAACTCTTAGCAGGTAAATTTCCTGCGGTCCCCTTGTTTCTACGGGCATTGAACCGCCATATTCGCTCATAGTATCTAACCGTTGTGAAGTTTATTTTTTGGATTTAGGACTTAATATACATATGTAGACTAAATCATAGCAAGAATTAATCCTCCGTCGTCGGTTCTTAACTATGTAGACTCGCTAATGTTATCCAATCTTAGATACATCGTGTTTAAAATCCACATCAAAAACACGACATTTCATCAGAATCCCCTGCTGAATAAAACTTACATAGAATAATATGCAAAATAAAGCCTATCTAGTGGATAAAAATAGAGGAAAAAAGCCGTTCGTGGTGGTAGAAAATCCTAAAAGTATTTCGCTCAGAAATCTCCGAAATATTGTCACTAATTTTACGTATCCTGATTTATAGCCAAATAGATTTATATTCTATAATCAATAAGAAAAACCTACTAACAATAAAAACTATGGGTAACAGATGAAAATAGGGAATACCAAGAATAATTCTAAAGAACGAAATCAACACCAGTACTGTAATCTAGATATTCATACGGCATCTTCGAATTCTAACAAACAAAATATTGATTCTAATTATACGTATCCTGTTTTATTGACAAATACATTTGACTACTATAAGCAATTAAAAACACTAGGGAATATGCCAAAGAACTCGGAGTTGGAGCCTCGACAGTTTCAAGACATTTGAAGGAAATCGACAAATCCAAAACTGACATTTCAAACGGTACAGCCTGATATATTTTTAACAATGAATTGTTTTTCTTATTTTAATTAATCTGTTTTATTGTCAAATACATTATCCAACTTTAAGCAATTACAAAATAACAAGGAATAAAAACAAACAAAAAGAACCGTTCGATTAAACGAAATCAATTACTTCAAAGTTTAAGCACTTATTTCTCCGATTGACATAGCCTAATCAAAAATTGTTTCAGAGTCTTTTTTGTAGAACATTTAGTAAGCTTTCGCATGGTAACCCTCCGTTTACCAATATTCCGAACCGTCTTCGAGATATTAGGGAATGTATACGAAGTTCCCAAAACATTTCATGTCTGTTAATAAAATATTTTATTCTAATCCTTCCTTAGCTCCAAACGGAACCAAAATTTCAAAATATTAGTTGTAATAAAAGTAGAACATGCAGTAAATGTTTCAACTGAATCCCATGATTCTAAGTACCCAAACAAAAAAACGGCATTCAAAAATTATTTTTTTCAGTTTTCTC
The DNA here is from genome assembly GCA_946811695.1 of Gonocerus acuteangulatus. Taxonomy (NCBI): domain Eukaryota; kingdom Metazoa; phylum Arthropoda; class Insecta; order Hemiptera; family Coreidae; genus Gonocerus; species Gonocerus acuteangulatus. Next base: position 66,767,084 of record OX328131.1, read on the forward strand.
GAAAACGGTTAAAGCTATCGCCTTGAAAATGGTTCCATTCGTTTTCCTAGCCCAAGAAGCCTATAAAAAGAGTACTCACAAGCTTATGAGCTCAAAAACGTAAGCGTTACAATTTTTTTTGCGCGAATTTCGCCCCAAACGCCATCTTACAGTGGGCGGATTTTGCTGGTTTACGAACTTGACCTTTCAAATTGGACGACAGATTTTTGTACCAAATTTCATCAAAATCGGACCATCAGGGAAGCCAGAAATGAGCGAACAGACAAATATATATATACAGGGTGTCCCGTAAATGTCTAGTCATATTGTGAGGGGTGATAGAGGACCCATAGGGGAACAAAAAATGTTCTATGACGATTTCCCGAATTCTCGCCCCTAAGGGAGAAAACGTCGTTTTATTGTTTTTTCGAGACAAACGTGGTTTTTAGAAGAATAATCGTTGTAGCTCCGTCCTAGGTGGTACTACTAGAAAGGAAGTGAAACCTATCGAAAGCTGAGTAAATTTACTATAAGACTAGTTGGGAGTAAACGTACAAATGAATGAATGTAAGTATGTATATCTTACCAAAAGAAAGCTATTCTAAATTTCCTGACATTTTATTGATATTTCTTTCCAGCGTTACTCCTCAATGGGCGGGGTCTGTGATTTCCGGGTTTTAGAAAAACTTTCTCATTTAACCAGCTTTCCATTCATGTATCAGAACCCTGTGTTATTGAAGTATTTGAACGGTTTAAGAACAAAAGCTTTAAAAAAAACATGGATCTGTGAAAAGAAAATTACATTTTTTTCTTCAGTTTATTCAAAAATCTGAAGAGAAATATTTATTTTTATAAATGTTTACATAAATATTAAGTAAATATTTACTTATAAGAATAAAAAAAATTACTTCCACGAATATAAAAAAAAAATCCTTAAACATTAAATAAATAAAATACCCATTTATTTTGAATTTATTAATTCAGGTAACTAATACTGGGTCCAGGTGGCGGCCATTAAGGAACACCAACCATGCATTAACCTCAAAAATTACTATTTTTACCTAGATCACGCATTTGAACACATTTTTACAGGTATTTATATTTTTTAAAACAAATGCTTTACCTTGAATTGATTTTGGTAATTACAAATTCTATCCCTCATAAATAAGACATACATAGTCCTGTAAAAATGTGTTCAAATGCGTGATCTAGGTAAAAATAATAATTTTTGAGGTTAATGTATGGTTGGTGTCCCTTAATGGCCGCCACCTGGACCCAGTATTAGTTACCTGAATTAATAAATTCAAAATAAATGTGTATTTTATTTATTTACTGTTTTAGGATTTTTTTTTTATGTTCGTGGAAGTAATTTTTTTTATTGTTTTAAGTAAATATTTATTTATTATTATGTAAACATTTATAAAAATTAATATTTCTCTTCAGCTTTTTGAATAAACTGAAGAAAAAAATATAATTTTATTTTCACAGATCCATGTTTTTTAAAAAACTTTTGTTCTTAAACCGTTCAAATACTTCAATAACACAGGGTTGTGATACATGAATGGAAAGCTGGTTAAATGAGCAAGTTTTTCTAAAAGCCGGAAATCACAGATCCTGCCCATTGAGGAGTAACGCTGGAAAGAAATATCAATAAAATGTCACGAAATTTAGAATAGCTTTCTTTTGGTAAGATATACATACTTACATTCATTCATTTTTACGTTTACTTTCAACTAGTCTTATAGTAAATTTACTCAGCTTTCGATAGGTTTCGCCCCCTTTCTAGTAGTACCACCTAGGACGGAGCTACAACGATTATTCTTCTAAAAACCACGTTTGTCTCGAAAAAACAATAAAACGACGTTTTCTCCCTTATGGGCGAGAATTCGGGAAATCGTCATAGAACATTTTTTGTTCCACTAAAGGTCCTCTATCACCCCTCACAATATGACTAGACATTTACGGGACACCCTGTATATATATATATATATATATATATATATATATATATATATATATATATATATATATATATATATATACAAATTTGAACCACCGTTATTTTCGGTCTCTAGGGGTTCTGAAACGCGAAATTTTCTTGTCGGCACTTCCGGATTGTTTCATTGTATCAACCTTATAAGCGGGGTTCCTCCCTATGGGGGAGGGAGGAACCGCGCTAAAAATTGGTTTCAGCATAATCAAACGATACCCGACGATATTAAAAAAAAAAAATGTATTAGAGGAATTATTGTCGGCTCGACCCCTCTATCTACTGGTCTATAGGTACTACATAATTTTATCTAGTAAGCAATTACCAGTGATTATTAGCACACCAAAAGAATCGTAATTAGAGATTAAATTGATGTTTAAAATGTAAAAGAGATTCTGCTGGAATCTTCAGAACTTCATGTATTTATCTGCAATGTATTTATCTACTTGCAAAAAAATGTGTAATACATGCTTGATCATTAATGAGTTTGTCTCTTCGGGATATTCAAATTTTGGCAGGACCTCTAAAAAATACAGTTCCTCTACCTGAATAGCAGGAGAACATAATTTCCCTTTTTTCTTTAGTTTCTATTGGTTTACTTATGCAATCAGTAACCATCGGGCATTGGTGGTTCCCATCTTTCTTTTTACTTGTTATTCTTTTTCTGAACCAGGAAAAACATTTTGGGACATTTCGAAGAGACAGAAAATATATCTCACCTAGAGCAATGCTAAGGAATAAAAATAAAAGTATTTCTCTGCAAATAATTTTTTTTTTTTTAATACTCCATCTACTGCAGAAGTAACCAACTTTTTCATATCGATGAATGTCTCATTTTATCGATTCCTTAAACGTTCTTTCCTTCGATTTCATTTGAATAAATTATTTTAAATTTTGAGTGCACAAAAATCACGGAGGAAATTGAGAATGTTTCTAATTAAATTTTAGTAAATATATATATATATATATATATATATATATATATATATATATATATATATATATATATATGGTGTATCACAAGTTAATGACAATACTTCACAGCGTGAAACTAGATAAAATAACTGTGCTTCAACAAATCCAACCACACATTTCAATCTTAAGTTGTTTCACATATGCCGTTCAATAGGTTCTTTTAGGGGGGGAAACGTGATTTATGTTGTACAACTCCTATTTTCTCTGATTGCAAACATTTTTTTTTTTCAACGTTTCATTCAATTTTTTATATCAACATTAAATTTCCTTTAAGGCTAAGGCACAACTAATGTTCACAAGCAGAGTTGGGCATAATCTTATTTATAAATAAAAATACGAATTTATTTGTACTTCATATATTTGTAAAGACGAATATAAATTTTTCTTATAATATTACGAATATAAATAAATTCGTATTCATAAGTGTAAATACGAATTTATTTGTATTCACGTACATGAAATATAAAAATACTAATAAAATTTTATTCTCAAATTTTCCTGCGAATACAAATAAATTCACTGAAAAAATTGTAAATAATCTCAAAAAATGTGAATATTCACAAAAAATCAAGTGATTACAAAAAACTTCACATTGAAATATATTAATGAAAATTTATTTACATTATAATTTGTGAATACATATTTATTCACAATAAAATTTGGAAATTTATTCAAAATAACGATAAGATAATATTACGAAAGTTATTGAAGGTGTTTTTTTGGTTTTTTTTTTTTAAGTTGCTTAACGTCCTAGGTTATCAGCGCCAAGATTCAGGTTTTTTTTTTTTTTTTTTTTTTTTTTTTTTTTTTTTTTTTTTTTTTTTTTTTTTTTTATGGACCGTCAGAGGTACAGATGGCAAACTATGTCGCTCCAGCGCGGCTGGGGGTGCCGCCGCGGGCTCGGAGTAAAAAAAAATTGTAATATCGTCTTATTGTTAATTTGAATAAATTCATAATTTATTTGCGAATTTTATTGTGAATAAATATGTATTCACAAATTATAATGTAAATAAATTTTCATTAATATATTTCAATGTGAAGTTTTTTGTAATCACTTCATTTTTTGTGAATATTCACATTTTTTGAGATTATTTACAATTTTTTCAGTGAATTTATTTGTATTCGCAGGAAAATTTGCGAATAAAACTTTATTTGTATTTTTATATTTAATATACGTGAATACAAATAAATTCGTATTCATGCTTATGAATACGAATTTATTTATATTCGTATTCACAAATATATGAAGTACGAATAAATTCGTATTTTTATTTATAAATAAAATTATGCCCAACTCTGTTCACAACACACTTAGCGAGCTTCCATAACGTTAATATGCTTAATGTCTTTTCAAAAATCTGGAATAGATACATTTAATTTTCTGTAAAAGATTAAAAACGCCAACCTTGAAAAACAGTGAGATTTTAGGCGTCGAAATATACAGAAAACTTACATTAGCGGAAATCACTCACTCGGCCAGTTCGATTTCCCCTCGGAAAACTCTATTACAAACCGGAAAAAATTGTATCTTGTTTTACTAAAAATTTCCTCAAAGAAGAGAGAAAACTTTATTTAAAACGAAATAAAATGGGCTGCCCAATTAAATTGGGTTGCTAGGTACACAGCGTGCTTATCATCCATTCGGAAATAGGGTTAATTTTCAGGCTGAAGATGTAAGGATTTCGAAATGAGGAATAGAGAGTAAAGAAGATGGAGACGAAAGAAGGAGATAGTGATGGAATACTAACAAGTTGTAAAAAACTGAACGAAGGCCGATAAAAAGAAGGGAACAAACACTTTCCAAGTTTTAAGCAGTTATTTCTCCGTCGGAGATTGTCCCATTTGGAACCATATTTAAAGGATAATACAATGGTAAAAACTAATGCAATTTAGAACTATTAATTATAATTTTGAAAGCAGAAAAGGCAAGAAGATTCTAAAAGGGCTTGTAATTTGTTCTTAGACTTCCATTATGAATGCCGTTCAATACCTTAGAGAATGGCAGCTTACAGAATACAATAATTATTTTACAAACACTAAAGGCTCTGGCCAACGGCCATAGCCACGTTGAATACACCGGTTCCCATAGATCACCGAAGTTAAGCAAGGTCGGGCGTGGTCAGTACCTGAATGGGTGACCGACCACGTGCTGTTGGCATTATAAAAGGGCGGCAACCTATAGATAGCCCGGCGCTAATGGCCAAGATGTAGATGCGCCGTAAAAAAAAAAAAAAAAAAAAAAAAAAAAAAAACTAAAGGCTCTGCCCGTATTACTCAACCAAGAAAATCCTGTTCCCCATGGAAGAACGGGGTGGGTACTTCAGCATTAGGTTTTATTTTTATTTTTAACTCGTGATATACTGGTGTGTTTTTTATTTATGTACTTATTTATTTATTTTTCTTACGTGTGCTTGGACAGAAAGTGTGTATTTTGCTGTTTTTAATGTATATTGGAGTATGAATGCTTTTGTGGTTGATTACGTGTTTTGTGTTTTAGGATTTAATTGGTTTTATGATTGCATTGATTGTTTTTAAATGGTTTCTGACAATTCAAATTTATTTGATAAGCTTGTTCTCCGGTGTTAAAGATTATATATTTTTTGTTTTTCTATGCTGTAGAAGCACTGAGGATGGAGCTGTAGACTCCGAAAGCATGCTTTGTTGGTGAATAAAATAAATCATTTGTGGTGGAGACCTTGGAGTTTGTTGGTTTTCCTATTTGGATATATATATATACGAAATCAGTCCCGTAACAGGCCACTAAAGGCTCTGCCCGTATTACTCAACCAAGAAAATCCTATACAATTTCTTTGAGCAGAATGGCATCAAAATGACAAATATTGTCTGTCTTACAATTATATATATATATATATATATATATATATATATATATATATATATATATATATACGAAATCAGTCCCGTAACAGGCCACTAAGGGCCCAGAGGTGCTAATACTGTAGAGGTATCTGGTCCTTGACCATACGGCACACTAGGGAGATAGTGATTTTTCCCTTTGCAGGTACCAATTTATTAATTAATTAGAGGCTGGGTGAGGCTAGGGACGATCTGGGACCACAAATCCAACCCCCGAACGATGACACTTGAAGAAAAAATCTTTAGTGTACGCTGGGGTTTTGGACCTGGGTCCTCCATTCATTAGTTCATTAGTCGAGTGCTCTACCACTGAGCTAACCTCGCCCCTCTCTCTCTCTCTCTCTCTCTCTCTCTCTATATATATATATATATATATATATATATATATATATATATATATATATATATATATATATAAATGGATAAACTTTCTGTAGGACGGATTGCATGTTCAGAGTCCCCACGCCGAACACTGATCCACCACCATCATGGGCGTATATAGTAAACAATCGCGGGGGGGGGGGGGGGGGGGGTCATACAATACTAAAAATCTAGAACTTGGAATAGGTAGCCAACTAAAACGCTACTAAGCCCACAAAAAATTATTATTTTTGAACTAAGTGATCTTATTTTACTTATTTTTAAGGTTTTTATGACATATTTTTAGCGATTAAATCAAAATTTCGGGAGGGGCTGCAGCCCTCTCCCCTATACAGGGTGGTCCCGAAGGAAATCGCCATACTTGAGGGGTGTGTACTCCGACTAAAATGTAGTTGAATGCCACCAGGGAAAAGTTTTTACTTGCATTGTTTCTCTAGATATAGGCGTTTCCATGTTTTTTTTTTTGTCTAAAAGTTAGTTTTTGACCATTTTTGCTAGAGAGAGAGATAACTAAGATAACCCGATAAAAAACTTCTCAGGCGGCTTTACGTTTATCGACCGTTGACACTTACTACCAAATCAGTCATGTAATTATCTAAGATGTGGTTGTACCTTGTGAGGGTTAATGAAATAACGCAACTTTTCTGAGAGTCCCACCTACGTAACCAAAAAAATGTTCGTACGGTCCGTGGAACAATACAAATTAAAAACCATAAAGTACATGAGATCTTACAGGAAATTTAATGCAGATTTTGAATATGTCATCAGAATTAAATTTTCCCTTGGCGTGAAAGACAAATAGCGCAAAAATGGTCAAAAACTAGCGTTTAGACAAAAAACACGGAAACGCCTATATCTAGGGAAATAATGAAAGTAAAAATTTCTCCTTGGCGGCATTCAACTACACTTTAGTCGGCGTACACACCCCTCAAGTATGGCGATTTACTTCGGGACACTATAACTTGTAATTATTGTTAATTACAATATAGTTTGTAGAGAGAAAATACATCATAATATGATGATATATTATATGAACTAAACATTTATTCTTTGTCAACACATCATATCCCCTTCCAATATATTCTGACACGTCCAATGGCAGAAACTTGAGAAGTGGAATACTTGAACAACAGTCCTTATGCAATGAAGTACATGGACTCGTGAACATCTGTCATAAATGACTCATGACCGCTGTCAGAATGTGTTGTATATCCTGGGCTGTCTTTATTTATGACAATCTATTCCTGACCATGACATTCCCAACTGTATATATTCTTTTCGGAAAATACACACATTCTCGAGATCATTCATCATCATGTAAACTTAATTGGCTTCTATTATTAAACTTATTCATAATTAAGATTGGCACTAATTAAAACCAACAACAAATAGAAATGTTTTATTATGGCCTAAGGTAAAAAAATAACGCATACACCCAATCCTTATTCAAGTTATTACAGTGAAACCTCCCTTAAAGGACATTTTCTCACAGTCCCGGATTTTTCTATAGGTAAAATAAACCTATATTGCGGACACCTCTAACCCATCGGTGTAGGTTTCCAGAAAATTGCGTTAACAATAACAAACTCTTTGAAAGAATAAGATATATATACAGAATGGTGACTAGTAATATCTTCCTAGTCATTTCACAACAGGAACCTCATCCTTTTCAGCAGGAGCATATGATTTTCCCGCTGGCAGATTACTATTGTTTTGCCTACGCGGTATCACGGTTCCGGGAATATTCCAAAACTCTGTTCGGTTCACATTCCTTCCCTCTCTTCACTGTTCAGTTGGTTTTTAGTTCTTGTTGAGTAAGTATCGTGCTTTCTCTTCAATATATCTACTTGGAAATCTCTGACACTTAAAGAAAACATTGACATGATAACATTTTCCAATCGCGAAAAATGTGGTGTGCGAAAGTTGACGAGTATTTTAAGATAGGGGAAACACAAGCAGCAGAAATATTGAAAAAGAAAGATGAAATTTTGAAGAAATGGACGGAAAATTGTGACAAAAATTTCGTCCGAGAACTAAGAACTTCTTTATGCTTTAAACTTTTTAGAATAAAAACTTTTTTTAAGTTTATACTTATTGAACTTCTTTCTATATACTTTAAAAAACTTGTTGTGGATAATTATTAAATGGTTAATTAAAACATGAATTAAATATACAAATTCGGTACGTATCCATTTCGACCAACCCCTCTGTATAGCGGACACCTCTCTATAGTGGACAACTTTGGTTCTCCCAGAGTAGAGAGGTTTCACTGTATTTACTACAAGACTGAAGGTCATTATCATGTCAGTCCTGGTGGAGTAGCTTCAACCCAACTGTGGGTCAATTTTATATAGGGGAAAATAAGGCGGAGGAAAACGTAACATCAAAATATTCCCATTATATAGTGTTAAAGTTAGTAATAAAATATCATATAATTTATTGGGCTCCTAGAGGAAATCAATCATAAACCAATAGACAAAGAGAACTTTTTTAGGTTTTAGAAAATAGAGATGTTTGCGTGTTGGCAATCCACTGCCTGTCGGTAAGTGGCATTGAGTTCCAGTTGGAGGGACCGCCACATTCTTTAGAATAAAGAGTCATTCCAGCATCAGCTCAACATCTGCGGGAACTGGCCAGTCTGTAGGTCTAGCATGTCACCTCGGTTCAGGGCGCGTATTAGGCTAATTCGAACCGATAGGCGACTTGTATGATATATAAGCTCAAAAAGTAGTTTTATTCATAAAAAGTCCGTCACGCAGGAGCTGCATAACTAAGCACTTTCCTCAGAATTTGGGTAGTGCAGACTGCTTTCCAGAACAATTTGCTTAAAATATCCTACATAAATAAAATAAAAACATGAATAGTTCTCTTTTAAATATGTAATGAGTAACTGATCAATTATTAATTTGCTTCCAGAGTTATGTTTACACATGGTACCTACTACACTACGTAATAAATACAAAAAACCTCATATTATCGTATTTTGATCTAACGCAGGAACAGGATACAGTCACTCTAGTGGTAGAAAGCGCTCCTTGCGGCGGCTTTGTGAACCTACGTTTGGCGGGCTTTTCTATTGAAATATATTACAAATTAAACCCCCGCTTTACGATTGACCGATTCAGCTCATTTTTACAACACTTCTTTCTCATGAGTTACCCACGACGTATACCAAGTTTCGTTGCAATACAGCAGAAATTACGACCGGTATGAGTATATTAGGAATTTGGGTCCGGAGTAAACCCCCCCTTCTAATGAACCGATTTAGTTTATTTTTACAACACATTTTTAACTGTAGATTACCACTACGAATACCGAGTTTCGTCGAAATATACCAAAAATCACGGCTGGTAGTGGCGAATTGGTATTGTGGGTCCGGAGTAAACCCCCCCCCCCTCCTAATGAACCGATTTAGTTCATTTTTATATCTCACTTTTCTCTCTATATTACCACTACGAATACCAAGTTTCGTTGAAATATAACAAATATTACGGCTGACATAGTCAAATTAGTGTTTTGGGTTCGGGGTAAACCCCCCCTTCCGGTGGACCGACTTTGGTGGTTAACGAACTCGTTCAATCGTTTGCTAATTGAATGCTATATACCAAGTTTCGTGACGAAAAAACAAAAACTCTGGCCGCTATCGTGTTAACAGACACATATATATATATATATATATATATATATATATATATATATATATACATATATATATATATAAATTTTAACGGGGGTCATTTTCGTTGTCTACTAGGTAGGATCGATAAAGATTTGAAGAAATTTTTCAAAAATTCCGTCATGAGTCCAACCTCAATAGCTACTTTCCTTCGGTGGAAAGTGCTAAAAAAAAACAAAACGAAATATTATAAAACAATCTGTTACCGTCAATATAATTAATAATAAATATGGGTAAAAAAAAAACTTAAAAAAGCAATACATTTCTCATTGCTACAAATAATTGCCCAATATTGCTTTTTTTTTTAAATACCTAATCCTAATTACTTTTTAACGATGTATACCAAGTATAGTTCCAAGGAAGCAAAAAAACCGACAATAACGGGCAAAGCCAAAGGCCATAGCCACGTTGAATGCACCGGTTCTCGTTGATCACCGAAGTAAAGCAACGTCGGGCGTGGTCAGTAACTGAATGGGTGACCGACCATGTACCGTTGGCATTATAAAAGGGTGGAAACCTGTAGATAACCCGGCGTTAATAGCCTGAATGTTGATAAAATAAAATGAAATAATAACAAGAAAATTAATAATCTTATTCCACCTTCACAATGCATCTTTCTAATTAGCTGTGCAGGATGTATGCCGAATTCCAGTGCAAGAGAGCCAAAATTACGCACAAATTACGGGGAAATTAATAATATGGTTGAGATTAATACTAATTTTACTGACAAATGAAATCTTACTTTCTTTTATTATTTATTTATTTATTTAAATTTTAACGTCCATTTATTATTAACTACGAATTTTAGGACGGGTTATCTATAGGTTACCACCCTTTTCTAGCCAGGATAGGGGTGATGCCTTTTCTTTTTTCGAAAGAAAAGCCACCGCCCCTAGTGGGAATTGAACCCACGACCTTTGGGACGGTGTGTTAAGAGCTCACGCCTTAACCCTCACGGCTACCGGTTCTTTTATTATCAAATTATTTTATGCAGAGTTTCGTTTGGAATGACCAAAGTTCATAAAATGTATCACAAAGTATAATTTATATATATATATATTTATATATATATATATATATATATATATATATATATATATATATATATATACATAATATAATATTAATGGTACACAATACTGGTGTTCGTATCTCAATAGGTGCATACCGAAGTATCCCAAGTGTTAGCTTATATGCAGAAACAGGAAACCTCCACTTAACCTCCTACGAGACGTACTAATCGCTTCTCACATCCATGAATTCATAGCAAGGTGCAACTAGCCTTGTCTTCAAATGGCTGTTAATAATCCATACGTTCAAATACACAGGCAAAAAAAAACCAGAATGTGTGGACGTTTAGTGAAAGATTAAATAGTGAAAAAAAATCAAAAAATCAGTCCCCTAACAGGCCACGAGGGCCCTGAGGGGCAGATACTATAGAGGTATCTGATTCATGACCATACGGCACACTAGGGAGATAGTGTGGTCAGTACTATGCTCCAGCCGCCTGATTTTCCCCTTGGCTGCTTCGACTGCTAAAGTCATTAGTACCCAAGGTACCCATTATTAAATTAATTATAGGCTGGGTCGGCCTAGGGACGGTCAGGGAGGCCGAATTCAACCCATGAACGAAGACACTAGGAGAAAAAATCGTTAGTGCTTGCTCGGGATTTGAACTCAGGCCTCCAGCTTATTAGTCCAGTGCTCTACCACTGAGCTAACCTCGCCCCCTTGGAGAAATACAACAGAAAAACAATATTAATGATTTCGATATAATGACTATAGGCACACAAACAATTCCTCGCTGGCTCATAAAATCTTTAGGCATAAATACAGAAGGAGAAAATATTAAAAAAATAAAATAAATAATCATTTATCAAAACAAAAATATTTATTTTGATTTATTTATTATAGAGCTCGCATATGTAGCGACTCGCTCTTATCCAGATGTTCCAAGTAGATACCAGTAACAGTTAAACAAGTTAAAAATATAAGTTTTTGCAGTTATTCTTGTAAACAAAAGGTTAAAAAAGTTTCGAGCAACTAAGAAAACAAAAAAAAAATAAAAATAAAAAAAATAAATAAACTAAAATAAAAAGTGTAAAAATTGTTCACTATTGAATTATTCCAAAATTTAGAAAGAGGTAATACGTGAACGTGTATTGCACATTTTAGTTTTTAGCGCGGTTCCTCCCTCCCCCATAGGGAGGAACCGCGCTTATAAGGTTGATACAATGAAACAATCCGGAAGTGCCGACTAGAAAATTTCGCGTTTCAGAACCCCTAGAGACCGAAAATAACGGTGGTTCAAATTTGTTTATATATATATGTATATATTTATTTATATATATATATATATATATATATATATATATATATATATATATATATATATATATATATATATATATATATATATTTGTCTGTTCGCTCATTTCTGGCTTCCCTGATGGTCCGATTTTGATGAAATTTGGTACAAAAATCCGTCGTCCAATTTGAAAAGTCAAGTTCGTTAACCAGCAAAATCCGCCCACTGGAAGATGGCGTTTGGGGCGAAATTCGCGCAAAAAAAATCGTAACGCTTACGTTTTTGAGTTCATAAGCTTGTAAGTACTCTTTTTATAGGCTTCTTGGGCTAGGAAAACGAATGAAACCATTTTCAAGGAGATAGCTTTAACCGTTTTCGAGAAAATTGGAAAAATAATTTTTGAATACCGTTTTTGGTTTGGGTACTTAGAATTACGGGATTCAGTTGAAACATTATCTGCATGTTCTACTTTCATTAAAACTAATATGTTGAAAGTTTTGTTACGTTTGGAGTTAAGGAAGGGTTAGAATAAAATATTTTATGAACAGACAAGAAAAGTTTTGGGAACTTCGTATACTTTCATTAATATCTCGAACACGGTTGGAAAATCGTGGTAAGTGGATAGAAACTATTTGAAAGCTTTCTAAATTCTCTACAAAAAATATTCTAAAACTATTTTTGATTAGGTTATGTCAATCGGAGAAATAAGTGCTTAAAACTTCAAATACGTCTGTTTTGTTCTTGAGAACGGGTTTTTGTCGTTCTTTTTGTAATTTTTGTCTCTTTCCCTTTGTTTTTTATTGCTTTTTATTTTTGTAATTTCTTATGTTGGGAAAATTTTGTGTGTAAAACAGGATATGAAAAATGAGACCAATTTTCTGTTGCTAGAAATAATGTAAATTTTGGGAACTTTCATTAATATCTCGAAAAAGGTTGAGAATCTTGGTAAACGGAAGAATACCATTAGAAAGCTTATTAAATGCTCTACATAAAAGGTTCTAATGAAAGTTTTGATTAGGCGATGTCAATCGCAGAAATAAGAGCTTAAAGCTTTAAAGTAATTGATTTCGCTTATTCGAACTGTTCTTTTTGTCTGTTTTTTATTCCTTGTTATTTTTTAATTGCTTATAGTTGGATAATGTATTCGAAAATAAAACAGGTTTAGTAAAATAACAAAAACAATTTATTGTTAGAAATATAGAGTTCCAAGATTCCAAGACCTTGTAACTAGCGGGAATGTTTCTAGTGATTCCGACCCTTCCAGGAAAGATTGTAAATCCTACCTTTCAAGACTGTTGGAACCAAAACAATAACTGTCGGGGTTCGGTCACTGCTACTTTTATCGTAAAAATGGTTTTATTGTGCCGACGTTTCGGCTTGAACTTCAAGCCTTCATCAGGGCTGTAAATACAAGTAGGACATATTTAACACTAATATATGCACATATCTATGTAAATATACCTAACATACATATATATATATATATATATATATATATATATATATACATATAATATATATATATATATATTTATATATATGCATATACACATACACATATACACGCACACATATGTACATATAAATGCCCACATACATACACATATGGGGTATGTATTATTAAGTAGCAGTGACCGAACCCGGACAATCCCTACCTTGCATCATCAACGGTCAACGATCTCCTCTCAACAAAATAATAACTGCTTCTATTTTAATCTTTCGAAATTAGACTAGGGATAAGAACGGAACCGCGCTAAGATGAGGCAGTTCCTGCGAGTCGGACTTTTTTTTGGTTTGGGTACTTAGAATCACGGGATTCAGTTGAAACATTATCTGCATGTTCTACCTTCATTAAAACTAATATGTTAAAAGTTATGTTACGTTTGGAGTTAAGGAAGGGTTAGAATAAAATATTTTATGAACGGACATGAAAAGTTTTGGGAACTTCGTATACTTTCATTAATATCTCGAGCACGGTTGGGAAATCGTGGTAAGTGGATAGAAACTATTTGAAAGCTTACTAAATTCTCTACAAAAATGATTCTAAAACTATTTTTGATTAGGTTATGTCCACCGGAGAAATAAGTGCTTAAAACTTCAAATACGTCTGTTTTGTTCTTATGAACGGGTTTTTGTCGATCTTTTTGTAATTTTTGTCTCTTTCCCTTGGTTTTTTATTGCTTTTTTATTTTTGTAATTTCTTATGTTAGGAAAATGTATTTGTTTGTAAAACAGGATACGTATAATTAGAAGCAATATTTTGATTGTTAGAATTCGAAGATGCCTTATGAATATCTAGATTACAATACTGGTGTTGATTTCGTTCTTTAGAATTGTTCTTGGTATTCCCTATTTTCATCTGTTACCCATAGTTTTTTATTGCTAGTAGTTTTTTCTTATTGATTATAGAATATAAATCTATTTGGTTATAAAACAGGATACGTAAAATTAGTAAGAATATTTCGGAGATTTCCGAGCGAAATGCCTTGTAAGATTGTCTACCACCACGAACGGCGTTTTTCCTCTATTTACCTCACCTTTTAATTGGTTGCTGTTTTTAACTCGTTTCCTGCTTCACTCCACAGATAGGAAACACGCTTTTGACGTCGACCCAATGACGTCATCCGAAGTGCCTAATAAATGATTTCACGTTTTAGAACAGGTAGATATCGAAAATAGCTGTGCTTCCAATTAGAATCTATTGTTGAGTAATTATATGAATCTTTGGATAATAATTCCAATAGTTAAAATTATGACTACATTGGAAAATATGTAATTAATAGAACTCATTAAACCTTTTACAGAGAACTCTATTTTTTATTTTAATTTTATTGATCAACAGGTCTTTGCATATATTTAAAAACTCTGTTGATATAACCTCTATATCGTTTTTGTTTGATTCAATAATAAGAAATCCTTTTTTCAATGATTTCATGTTTTTAGGCCAATCTATAATTCCTGTGGGTTAATATGTTTTTTAAATTGAAGCTTTAAAGCCTCAACAGGAATATTTCTATAATCACCCTTCACAGTTAATTTATTAGAATCATGAGTGACCGCTTTTGTGTTACAACTAACAATCTTTGAAAAGGAAGTTTGACTATCCTTGTTATTGTTATTTTCCTTCTGTTTGGCCGAGATTTTCTATTCATGATCTAATTCTTCTTGAATTTTTTGACTAGATCAAGAACCTATTTTAAGCACTCTTAAATTCCTTAATTTAATTGAGGAAGTTTATCAAGCCTGATATAATCACTTTTGGGTTAATACGGGTGGTCTATACCGAGTCCTTTGTTTGTACAAAGAGCTTTCTGAGTAACGGTAAAGGGCAGTAAAAGTATATGACTTTACCTGGAACCAGACCCTGCATACAGAGAATTACAATAGGAGACCTTCTCATTCTTTCTTTCGCCAGCTACCGTGTAACACCTTAGATCTGTTTATATTGTTAGCGCGTTCGTTAACCAGCAAAATCCGCCCACTGTAAGATGACGTTTGGGGCGAAATTCACGCAAAAAAAATCGCAACGCTTACATTTTTGAGTTCATATGCTTGTAAGTACTCGTTTTGTAGGCTTCTTGGCCTAGGGAAACGAACGAAACCATTTTTAAGGCGATAGCTTTAACCGTTTTCGAGAAAATTGGGAACATAGTTGCTGAATAACGTTTTTGGTTTTGGTACATAAAATCAGGCATGAAAAGTTTTGGGAACTTCGTATATTTTCATTAATACCTCGAACACGGTTGGGAAATTTTCATAAGTGGATAGAAACTATTTGAAAGTTTTCTAAATTCTCTACAGAAAAGATTCTGAAACAAGTTTTGATTAGGTGATGTCAGTCGAAGAAATAAGTGCTTAAAACTTCAAATACGTCTGTTTAGTTCTTATGAACGGGTGTTTGTCGTTCTTTTTGTAATTTTTGTCTCTTTCCCTTAGTTTTTTTTTTATTTTTATTTTTGTAATTTCTTATGTTAGGAAAATGTATTTGTGTGTAAAACAGGATAGGTAAAATGAGACCAATTTTCTATTGCTAGAAATAATGAAAAGTTTTGGGAACTTCGTATAACTTCTTAGTATCTCGAAAACGGTTGCAAATCTTGGGAAGCGAAAGGTTACCATTCGAAAGCTTACTAAATGCTCCACAAAAAATGTTCTGACGAAAGTTT
This sequence comes from Gonocerus acuteangulatus, assembly GCA_946811695.1. Classification (NCBI taxonomy): domain Eukaryota; kingdom Metazoa; phylum Arthropoda; class Insecta; order Hemiptera; family Coreidae; genus Gonocerus; species Gonocerus acuteangulatus. The sequence goes on from OX328131.1 coordinate 66,783,436, forward strand.
TAATCAGGCGATGTCAATCGGAGAAATAAGTGCTTAAAACATTAAAGTAATTGATTTCGTTTATTCGAACGGTTTTTTTTTGTCTGTATTTATTCCTTATTATTTCTTAATTGCTTATAGTTGGATAATGTATTTTACAATAAAACTGGTTAAGTAAAATAACAAAACAATTTATTGTTAGAAATATAGATTTCCTAGATTCCAAGACCTTGTAACTAGCGGGACCCTTTCTAGTGTTGACCGACCCTTCCAGGTAAGATCGTAAATCAAGACCTTTCAAGACTGGTGGAACCAAAATAATAACTGCTTCTGTTTTAATCTTCAGGCGATTCGCCAAAGTTGCGAAGCCTTATCAATAAATAAATATTTTAATCTTTCCAAATTAGACTAGGGATAAGAACGGAACCGCGCTAAGATGATGCAGTTCCCGCGAGTCGGACTTTTAAAAAACTGTGTCTATTACATAACTTCACGTTAAGTCATACATATTTTTATAGATTTTATAATGCGTATATTTTAAATGTAATTGGAAATGTTTGTATCTTTAAGGTAAGTGAGTATTGTATTTATGTGTGGACTGTTTTCCGTCAAGAGTTCATTCAAGTCGTTTGGTAGGTTTAATCCGTCGCGTTTGGAAAACCTCATTTCAAAACACAAGGCGAGATGAGGTGGTTCTGTCGAGAACAAGAATTGGACACGCCAATCTTACCCATGCTTACTTATTTAAAAGAGAGTCCAGGCCTGAATGTTCTGTTTGTGGTGAGGATATGTCTATTAAACATGTTTTCACCGAATGTAGAGCCTACGAAGCCGCTCGAAACGAAATGGGGATTCATGGTACTCTCTGTGATATACTTGGAGACGACCATGAGTTAACCCAGTGAGCGTTTAATTTCTTAAGAGCTACAGATCTCTATTATAAAATATAATTCATTTAATTAACAAATAATGTAATTTGGACGCATGAAATGTTTTTTATCCCCGGTTTTCTATACTTGAGTATTTGTATTTTTTTGCTTGTGCATATGTGAAGGTGTGAAAGTATATGAGTTTTATTACAAGATTTATTTCATTTCTGTCTAAATTATATGTACCTGTTTATTTGTGAGTGTATGTATATGTGTGTATGTATATGTATGTGTGTGTGTATATGTATTTATGTATGTATGTGTGTGTCTGTATGTATGTATATGTGTGTGTGTGTGTGTGTGTGTGTGTGTGTGTGTGTGTGTGTGTGTGTGTGTGTGTATATATGTATATATAAAAAAAAAATCCGTCGCGTTTGTTGCAGTCAGTTAGTATGTGTTTTTAATAAATAAATATTTATTTATTTATTATTTCGCAACTATGGCGACTCAACAACAAAGTGGCCTAATGTTATAAGTGTATGAAAATAAAACAATAATTTACATTATAAAATAATAGAGGAAGAGGAAATAGTCTCTTCCTTGTAGAGGTTGGCTTCAGTTCTCAATCAGTTGTATTTGCATCAGTTGTATAAGTAAATAGTTCGTTCATGAGCAATTAGATGAGGTCATAAATCTTTAAGATATTCAAATATTTGTCCGATGTAGTGACTCATCTGTAAGTAGTTCGTGCATGTTTTGTGGGATGTTATAATTTTGTCTTTGTCTACAGTCTGTCAGAATGTGTTTAACGGTAAGTGGTGTATTACAGTACAGACAAGTTGGTCTGTCCTGTCAATTCATAAGGTAAGAGTGAGTCAGTCGGGAATGGCCTATCCTTAGTCTGCACAGAACGACTTTTGACAAAATCAAAATATAAGAAACATTCTGACGCTGTTAACTTAATGAAGTCAGATAAACTCTCATCTTCATTAAAACATATAATGGCGTAGCAGGAGCAGGTGTAATATTGGGTTGGTGCAAAAATAATGCAGGTTTTGAATATTAACTTTGTTTAGGCACGTTCTTGCCATGTAAACAAAGATAATCTAGAGTCTAGTTAATGGATTATAAACAATGGTTATTAATGTTGTTATTCCTTAGAGATTTGTTCAGTTTGTGTTACATTCTCTATGAGTAAGTATATCTGAAATTGACCGTGTTAAAACAAGATTTTCGTCATGGTCTAAGTGTGGCTCAAACCGCACGTAATATCAATGTTGTTTGGGTTGAATGAAGCTTCAGTTAATGTATAGTGCAGCAGCAATGGTTCCAAAAATTTCACCTTGTAGATTTTGATCTCTAAAACAAGGAAGGTTCCGGTAGGTTGTTGTTTGTTTGTTAACGTGCATCTGCCACTGAGGCCATTAGCACGCCGTAGCTTGGATATTTTTTCTTTTTTATTCTTATTATTTTTTGTTTTCCTTCCTTCTTTATTTTTTTTTCCCCAATGTACTACTGTAGCTTTTACATCTACACTAAAATATTCTCCTTGTGTTAATGTCTTTTTTGCTAGATGTAACCTTGAACCTACACTATACATCTACATTAGCTCCTTTTTAACAAATGTCGGAGCTAAAGAAAAGCTTATTATCTATATCTAACATTAATATTTATATTCGTCTCTATATACAAAAGTTAGTTCCATTTTAAACAAATGTTGGACCTAATACTTACATCTAAACCTAAATCTACACTAAATTCATATTTACATTATTCACACATACACAATCACTTACTCGGATTATAAATACAATCACACGTTATATACAGTCGCACAATAAATACAATCACACAATAAACACAGTCACACAATAAATACAGTCAAACAATAAATACAGTCACACAATAAATACAGTCAAAAAATAAATACCGTCACACAATAGGATACATACAATCAAATCATTTATATAAGACTAAAGATTTTAATATCTTTAAGGAATTCTGTCACTCTCTTCACTGAAGCATCTGTTGAGGTTTTAAGTATTAGAACACACACGTTTTAGTTTTAACTGATTTTAATGTATAGAACAAAGGGATCATCTACAAACAGTCTAATGAAAAACAAAAAACATATATGGTAAACAAGGGTGGCTACTATTGGCCAACTGAACAAGATGGCGGACCAATCAGGTGCCGCAGTACATTTAATGAAACATTCAGATTTACCCTCCAACATTCCCTCTTAAATCTGAATTTTTCAAATAAAACAGAACATTTCTTACTAAAACAGAACATGATAAAAAAATCAATAAAAACATATCAGAGAGCACTAGAATAGTAATAGAATCAAAGTCAAATCATAAAATACATTTAGTGAAATAACATTTGTAGTTGAATAACAAAAAATATCTTAAAACATAAACAAGATTCTTAATCTTTCGAACTCACAAGGAGACAAAGATTTTGTAAATGCATCAGCCAATTGCATTTCAGATGGACAATATTTCAAGATAAATTGGTTTTCTTTAGCTTTTTCTATAATAAATTTATACCTGATATCAATATGTTTTGACCTTTTTCCATTACACCCATTTTCAATCATCTTAATTGTGCTCTGATTATCAATATGCAAATCGACCTTTAAATTTTGATTAGTTAGCTCCTCAAAAAAATATTTTAGAAACAGCACTTCTTTCACACATTCACTGGCACTAATGAGCTCTGCTTCTGCGGTGTTAGTAGCAATATTCGACTGTCGCTTAGTGGACCAAGAGATGGGCCCACCACAGTAGAGTATGATGTGACCTCCTGCTTGGCCGTATCCATTTTAAATTCCTGTAGAATTCTGTTTATGTATTGCTCTTGATGTAGAAACAAGTTTCCTTCTTCGTTTTTTAGTTCCATTCCGAGGTATATTTTAGGTTTTTCCCCATAAGTGATCTCAAATTCTTTCTTTTTAACTTTGGGTGATTCCTGCGCATATTTGGGTTTAGTTAGGCGAATAGAACCAAATAATTGGCTTAGCCTACTCCTCACATGAATTACATTCCCATTTTGCTCTCTAAGGCCTCTCTGGAGCTCAAGCTGCTCATTTCCAGGAAGAGAATGCCTGGCTGCATTAATACTAGGTGTAAGGGGGCCAGGCTTTCTGTAAGTTATTGATGTTTTCATCTTCCGTGGTTTATCTGGTGGGTGCTGGAACATTTCAGAATCATCATCCTCTCTGTGAGTAGACTCCGCAGGGTAGGATAATCTGTCAATAGGTGATGGCAGCCTGCAAATTCCAGCTTTCAAATCTTCTAGGCACTGGTTATTAAATTCTTCATCATCTTCAAAGCTACCATCAGGCATATGTAAATCACTAGTCAATCTTCCAGTTTGATATGTTCTCTTTGATGTAAGAGGCTCATCAACATAACTTCCAGCATCTACACCCTCAAGCCACATAAATGAATGAGAGTCTTGAATTCCTCTATTAGATAATTGTTGCTCGGCAAGCATTGTTCTTGTTTTCTTTAGCTGAGATCGAAGGGCGTCTGATTCTTGTTGGGCAAGAAGGAGCCTATCACTAGTCTCCCAAAGCTCACTGTTTAAGTGTTCTATGCGAAGACAATCTTTTTTCACTTTCCCCTTAAGCTGTTCAACTTTTCTAGAATACCCTTCAACAACATTTTTAAGTTCTTCATCAAACTCTGATTTCATTTTCATCTGCAGTCGTGAAACTTGTTCATTAACAGCTTTTTTCATTTTTACTTCAATATCAACCAATTCATATTTTATTATTCTTCTGACAATCTCATGGTTCAATCTCTTTTCATTAAATTCCAAGCTGCTTATACTAGCCTGCAAGCGTGCAATAGTGTTTTTGCTGGATTGAAGTTCTCTAATCACTTCTGAATTTTTTTCTGTAAGAAACAACAAACTTTCATGTAGCTCTTTGTTAAGCTTTTCCTTGTGAACCATTTCACCCTTTAATTGTTCGATCTCAAAGTCAGTTAAAAGTGCTGGTTCGTTCATCATATGACATGAGGACCCACTGTCAACATAAGATTTCACTTCTTTTATATCATGACTCTCCGATTTGTAAGTCATGAAAGCCACCTTGTGTTTTTCATAATCCGTCTGGGCATCGCCCTCATGTTCAGCACGAAAATAACACCTTTCTGATTTGTGATTGGTCTTTTTGCAGAACTTGCATCTCTCAATTGCATTCTTTAATGGGCACTGCCGATAAAAATGGCCTGGATTTTTGCATGAGTGGCACGTAGGAGGGCTTCCTTGAGTTTTACGGGCATAGTTTTTAGTCACAAAAGTCTGAAAAGCAACATTATCGGTGGTTCTTGATTTTCCAATCATGTCCTCCTCAGAAAAAAGACGAGTCATAAGATTGTCAATAGTTTGATTGTCCTTAGCAACAGAGCCCCATGCTGTACGAAACGTGGCGTACTCTGATGGTAAAATTGCGAGGATTTTGGACATAATCATTTCATCTGTAACATTTTGTTTAAGCACATTCAACCGATACGCTAAATTTTGGACTGAACTAACGTTATGAGCCATATCATGAGAGTGATCATATGTATGACTATAAAAAGCCTGAAACAGCTCATTCACTTGGTCATCATTTTGTCGGTCATAGATTTTGATGATTTTGTCCATCATTTCTTTCGAAGTTTTGCAATGAAGGATGTGACACAAAACCGTTTTACTAATCGAAGAAAGTATAACTTTCTTAGCACGAGCATCCTTACGACTGAAATCTTTCTTTTCCTTATCGCTAGCAGCGTTTTCCTGTTTAATAATCCCGGTCACAATATCTTCAATATCGGCAGCTTGAAAAACAACATCTATTTGTAATTTCCATACATGAAAATCATCTACACCACTCAGTTTTTCAATGTGAGAGATGTCGTCAATATTATTTGAACTCATTTTGTCGGAAAAAATACCTTTTTAATGCGATAGCACAGAACACTCCCAACACAAGACAATGGACTGACTCACAACACAACTAAATTTACTTTATCACTTGATTATTTCACTTCCTAACTAACAAAGCTTGATCTGGGCACATAACCTGTTGAGGTTTTAAGTATTAGAACACACACGTTTTAGTTTTAACTGATTTTAATGTATAGAACAAAGGGATCATCTACAAACAGTCTAATGAAAAACAAAAAACATATATGGTAAACAAGGGTGGCTACTATTGGCCAACTGAACAAGATGGCGGACCAATCAGGTGCCGCAGTACATTTAATGAAACATTCAGATTTACCCTCCAACAGCATCGTCTCTTGACAACAGTTCCTTCAGATTGGTGGGTAGTTGGTGCCGCCTCCTTGCAACTTGGAGTGCCGGACAGTCCACCAATATGTGCCGGACATCTAGTAGGCCTTCGCAGTGCTCACATAGTGGGCGTCGCCGGCCTACCAGATGATGGCTGTGGGTCAGTCGGGTGTGGCCTATTCTAAGTCGTGTCATAACAACATCGTTACGTCTATTCGTTCTGTATGCAGAGCTCTTGTTCATTACAGAACCCTCAATGTTTTTCAAAAAAAGGTCTTTGTCATTGTATTCAGCTTGCCATTTTATTTCAACCTTGCTTTTCAATAGTTTTTTGAAATCATCCAGGTGCAACGGAAGGGCCGAATTTGCATCCAGCAATGCAGCTTGCTTTGCTAAGTAATTCGCCCTTTCGTTGCCCTCAATATTAGAGTGTCCTGGCACCCAGAGAAATGAAACTTTATTTCCTCCAAGATTTATATTACGTATTAGCTGAAAGATTTCCAATAACAACGGATCTCTGGAGAATTTGTCTTTTAACGATGCAAGCGAACTGTATGAGTCCGTACATAGAACCATATTGGCTTTTTCGAGGAATCCATAATGCTCAAGAGCTATCTTTATTGCAACCATTTCCGCGTGATAGACACTTGTATGATGGTGAAGGGGGACCGAAAGATGTTTGTCATTGCTCATAAATATGCCACACCCCGCCCCATTATCTGATTTAGAACCATCTGTGAAGATCTTAATGTGCTCTTTGTAAGTTAGCATTCTCTCAAGGAACAATGACTTGTACACTGACGGAGAGGTATCTTGTTTTCCCAGACGAGCCAATGTGAGGTCTATGTGGAGATCTGGGAGCACCCACGGACTTACAGCTGGTGGCCGAACGTCCATTAGGTTGCCCCAGGTCCCCCCATAAGAGTGTAAGATTTCGGTTGCTCTCACAACTAAGGGCCTGGTAGCAGAACGCTTCTGTCGGTACATATCTGATACTGAAGTTTCAGTAATAACTTCTCTTAGGAAGATTCATTTTTGTTCGTAGAGACGATGCGTATGTTAGTATCATCAAGTTTCTTCTATGATCCGGTGGAAGATGCCCGGCCTCTACATAAATAGAATCTAATGGGCTTGTGCGGAAAGCACCGATCGCAACGCGCAGCCCCGCATTGTACAGCCTGTCAAGCTGGCGGAGCCACGATTTGCGCGATGATCCATATATGGCACACCCATAATCAACCCGAGACCGTATTAGTGCGTCAAACATTTGTAACAAAATGGCTTTTTCAGCCCCCCACTTCAATCTTGACAATGTTTTTAGGACATTTAGAGACGACTCACATCTTTTTATAATATAGTTGATGTGATGTCTCCACCTCAATTGTGCATCCATTATGAGGCCAAGGAACTTATGAGTGTCCTTGAAGGTGACCTCACAACCGCCCAAAGTGAGATTTGGTCGGTTGTGTGGTCTCCGAAGCCTGCAGAAATGAATTGCCGCCGTTTTTTCAGAAGAGAATGTGAATCCTCGCCTACTTGCAATGCCATTTACCGTATCAATTGCTTGCCGTAATTTACGGGCTTCACAATCGTCAGCTGGATGTGTCTCAATAAGAGCAAGATCATCAGCATAGAGAGCTCGACCAACCTCTGCATCTATATTGTCAGCTATGCCATTGATTGCGACAAGAAACAGGGTTACACTGAGGACGGATCCTTGGGGGACTCCGGTTTCCTGTACCTTTATGCAAGATAGTTTGTCTCCAATACGAACCCTAAATGTTCTTTCTTCCAGGAAACTCTTGAGGATTAGAGGCAACCTGCCCTTAAACCCCCATTCATGAAGTCGACGGAGAGTATCGTATCTCCATGCCCTGTCATAAGCCTGCTTCATGTCGAAAAAAATGGCAGTAACGTGCTGACGGGAGCAGAAAGCCTTTTGGATGTTATGCTCTAACAGTGCTAAATGATCCTGAGTAGAAAATCCCTTTCTAAATCCTGCTTGGTATTTTGAAATTAAATTACATTTCTCCAGTTCGTGAATCAACCGGTAATTCACCATAGCCTCCAAGAGCTTTCCCATACAACAAAGAAGTGATATGGGTCTGTAGCTTCCTGGATCCATGGGGTCCTTACCTGGTTTTAAGATTGGGATAATAATTGATTCTTTCCAAGCAATGGGATATTCTCCTTTTGTCCAGAGCTGATTGTATAACTCCAGCATTTTTCGTTTTCCTTCGTCTGGGAGATTGCATAGTATTTCGTAGGGTAACCCGTCATATCCAGGTGATGTTTTCTTTGATGCATCCTTGAGTACCCTATCTATTTCTTCCATGGAGAAAGGGATATTATAGTCATTTTCAATGTCGTCTACTGGTCCGAAGTCTAGAGGAAAATTATCCTCATTAGCTTTGATAACCTTGAATTCGTCACTGTAAGCTGATTGACTAAATGAGGAACAGTAATAATCAGCGAAAACGTTAGCGACCCCTTCAGGATCGCCAACGTAAACGCCTTCATTCATTAAAATAGGATTTTGATTTTTACTTGTCTTACCTGAAATTGCTCTTATTTTACTCCAGACTTCGGACGGAGACACGTCTCTAGTTATTGTGCTAACATAAGCTGCCCAGGATTCTCGTTTCTTTTTGAGTTTTATTCGTCGTTCCAGAGCCCTAGCCTTTTTAAACGCTATCAGATTGGCTTCATCTGGATGCCGCTTAAAGCGATTGAACGCTTTTTTTTTTTGTTTCGGTTGACCTCCCTACATTCCTCATCCCACCAAGGGACAGGAATTTTTTTTGTATGAGATGAGGTGCGAGGGATAGCTTTTTCTGCAGCATCATTAATTGCCTTCAATAACATTTGTAGCGTTTCATGTGCAGGGTTGACTGAGGATGGCAAAACAAACAATTCCCGAAATGTTTCCCAATCTGCCTGCTTAATATTCCATCTCGTTGGTACCCTTAATTCGTTGAATCTCCCTGCTTGGTTAACTAATATAGGGAAATGGTCGGAACGGTGAAGATCACCCAAAACTGTCCAGGAAAGGTGCCTCAGCACTGATGTGCTTGTGATCGTCAGGTCTATACTGTCCAGTGTTCCAGAGGATTCACAGAAGTGAGTGGGCGTCCCATCATTTAGAAAAACAAGATCCATTTCCTCAAGCATAGAATACAATATACGACCTTGAGGTGAAGACCTTCTTGAGCCCCAGGCAACATGATGTGAGTTGAAATCTCCGAATATTATTATTGGAGAAGGCAACTGCTCTATCATGTGCCTGATGTCCTCAATCCGGTATCCTCTGCCGTCTGGAAGATACAACGAACAAAGAGTAGCTTTCAGAGGGCCAATATTTCATGACCAATATTTCATGAGCTCCCAGGCTCTCCATTGTGTACAGAGCCACTCCGCCGTGACTCCGCCCACCAGGGAGAACCGTAGGTTCCTTATGGACACATTTATACCCTCTCAATGGCCGGGCAGTACCCTCAGGAAATTTAGTTTCCTGAAGAGCCACAACCAGTGGATTGTATATGTGCATTAAAAAGCGTAATTCGTCACTGTGTTCCGAAAATCCTCTAATATTCCATTGCAGGAATTTGTTTAAAGGCATTTTGGGTTTAATTCGTGTTTAGTCAGACTCGGGAGTAGCTTTCTTTGACCCTCGTTTCTTTCCTTTGGGCCAGCCTTTTTTCCGTTTTTCATTAACTGAGGTGTATGGTCCACCTCCATCATCATTCGCATTGTCCACGGGGCAATCAGCCCCGGGACTTGAAGGAAGTGATAGGGGTGGATCCACGGCGTTTCCAATTTTTGGGGGAGGTAATCTCCCCGGTAATTTATTATCATCCACCAAAGTGGATGAAGTAGAAGGAAAATGAGAGGTAGGGAAGATGGTGGAAGGGATTGGGAGTGAGGTGGGGGGTGGGGGATGAGGTTTGGGGGGGAGTGGAATAGTGGGTGGTTTAAGTATAGTTTTAGTCGCGTTTTGTCTCTGTCTTGTTTCATTTTGCACTGCATTCGAGTAACTCCCTCTGCAGGCGTATGACGCACTATTGACTAACACTCTAGCTTGCTTAAATGTAATGTCTTTTATTTCTGCTCGTAACTTTTGGATTTCGAGTTCAATTTTATATTCTGGGCAGTCCTTTGAGCGGGAGTAATGAGGCCCTTCACAATTTGGACATTTGGGATCAGCCGGGCAAGGGTCGGGACCGTGTGCTGCGTAGCCGCAGACACAAATCTCGACCGTTGATCGGCATCTCACTGCAGAATGTCCAAATTTTTGACATTTAAAGCATCGCATTGGAGGTGGAATGTATGGTCTCACTTTAAGTTTGTAGAAGGCAGCCTGAACACTGGAAGGGATGTCCGGTCGATCAAACGTGAGCATCACGCTTCCAGTGAATTGGGCTACTTCCTCTATACCATTCACAGATTTTTTCTTACGAAAGAATCTGCGAACGCCTATGACACCCTGATCTTGCAGACCCTCTAAGATTTCTTCTTCAGTGCAGTGCTCGAAATCAAAGCATGTTACCATACCTCTGGATGAGTTTAGTGTTTTATGCAGTTCTGCTTTAACACTAAATCCACCCAGGGTTGCTACATTAATTAATTTATCACATTGCGCCTTGCTAGACGCCTCGATCAATAAGGAACCGCTTGGCATTTTACTAATTCCTATGACTGTCCCAAACTCTTGAACTATAAGTTTGTTGATAAGAAACGGAGAGACTTTACCAAACGTTTGTCCATCCGTTCTACTTAGTACCACAAATTTTGCAAATTTGGCTGCTTTTGGACTTAACACCTCAAGCAGCCTTTTCGTACCTTTTTTTATCTTCTTCTTCTCGGGTTGAAGGCGTTAGATACGGCTCCAAAGTAAAGCGAGAAGCAGAGATTTGTCCTGTCAGTTCATTATCAAATTCCCGGTTCTGAACTGAACCAGAGGATTCAGCGCCAAGAATTTTGATACCACTCTTTTCCTTGCCGCCCTTGATGGGGGTAAGGGTTGATTTGTCATTAGAATTTTTGAGGTCCCTATCCATGCAGAGGTCGCTCAGAGGGGCCTGCTTTCCCTCTGAGTTATCCTTTAAGAGCAATCCGGCTATATCGTTTGTGCTGGTTGTAGGGAGACAAGGTTTAGGCAACTCAGACCCCTATTCTTCGTCACCGAGTCTGCTGGTGGGGCTGCCACCTAGGCCGACAGACCGGCACAGTTCCTCCCGAAGGAGAGGATCCACTCAGCAGGGGAGGTGTCCCTGCCTCATCGTGGATCCCCGCCTCTGCTGTTCGCCGTCCTTATGGGTTCACCAAAAGAACGTTGCCCAGGGGGTACCACGGGGAGATCAGCAGTAGGCGTTGACGGGAATCGGGAATGCTAGGAGATGCTAAGCAGTGGAATAGGGCACTATAGCTTAGCAGAGCTCCCAAAAGAAGTCGGACGGCTCCCATATCCGCACGTCCGCTCCAGCAACCCTTTAGCCCGCCCATTTACCCCCCAGGTTCCGGTAGGCCCTCTGTTGTTGATCACGACTAACTTTGGGCTTTGGTAGAAGAGAACCCTCGGAAAACTACTCGGGACATAGGGAGGGAAGTTGGTGTTGACCACTCAATAGTTGTTCGCCATCTGCAACCAATTGATCATAGAAAAACCTGCATTATTTTTGCACCGACACAAAAGAAGAACTCGTAATAACAAAAAGAATCAACAATCAGGCGAGTGTTTTTACAGCTGAGCTCTATGGTACCTTTATCGGTCTGAAAAACATACCTATCGCGGATACAAGGGACATAATACTTTACAGGGAATCGCTTAGTGCTAATGGACAGATACACACATTATCCACTATAACAACGAATACTGGGGTCTCCCGTGGTCTAGTGGCTAGTGCCTTAGATTCATAAGCGGGAGATGGTGGGGTTCGATCCCCACAGGCGACAGGAATTTTCTCATCTCAGGGCTCATTGAGAAAATTCCTGCCTGCACCCTGCATGTCGGCGCTAATGGCCAAGATTTATCGATGCGCCGTTAAAAAAAAAAAAAAAACAAATACTGTTCTAAACAGGTACATCACCACTCACTAGGTACCTCAAAGACTTAAGTAAAACTTCATTGGCTGATCCTCAGGCTAAAACAGTTACTGGCCAAAAAAAGTTAGAAATATCAAGGTGAAATCATCAAGGCTGGGCAAGTAGAACCAGAGAGATTACAACACTATCCTGTCAGAAACTGAACATGAACTGCGTTCTATCAAACATGCAATAAAGAAACTTGCATCCAGTTCCCGCAGGAGCTGAAGAAGTGAAGTGGTTTTGACCGACACCAAGTTACTTAATGACGAAATATTAATTGTTTTAATGTGAAACATGCAATTTTAATCTTGCGATAAATCATTTACTCACAGAATACATGAGACGACGTCACTTCAATATAACTCTCAACACATTAACTCAGTACTACATTACCAACACAACAATGGATTAAACGAATTATTTTGAACGCAACTAAATATTTTATGGGTACTTACGTATTAGCGTCAAAGCAGGTTAAAGAGGAGGAGGGAGTCAAATTAGATTTCGCCAATATGGCGACGGGATTATCAACGATTTAGGTTAACTAGAGTTTTGATATAACCTTTAGCTAGCGAAAACGCGTAGCACTTATATTAATAGCATAATTGCTATGCGTTTCCGCTCGCTACGCTCGCTCAAGATTATATCTAAACTCTAGTCAATCCAACTCGTTGATAATATAGATCAAGGATGGTTTTTCGCTAAATAGTGAACTGATAAACAATTTGGCATCGCTTCGAAAAAGTAGCTTTCATCCTAGCTATTCTGATGTCGCTATCTCGCACAGAAACTGAAATCGAATAACAAAAAAAAAAAACAACAATTGCGTGGGTAAATAAAGCACAAATGAATTGCGTTAAAAAGACACAGGGAACAAGATGGCTACTATAAACACAATAGATGATATCTCTGATAGTGATTGACCAATAGAAATGCGTTATCCATGATCCAGATCTCTGAACGAGACCCGCCTCTTTAACCTGCTTTGACGCTAATACGTAAGTACCATTTTATGTTACTGTGCTCTCCTCTGGAGACATCAATGGCGGATTATAAGTCTGTGTTTATTCTAACAACCCCCTATAACGCAGATTCATTTGGATAACTTACAAGTTTACTGGAATGCAAGTGGGAGAAAAACATAATATAAGCATAATGTAACTACGTAAACAATAACGTAATATAATATCCACAAAATGTAAATTCAGGGTGGCACTAAAGTAGTGTTTGAGTTTCGAGGAATGCCCTACAGTGTTTGCGGAGAAGCGTAGGCTTTAGGCTAAAATTAGAATATACAGTGGAACATGGATAATTCGAAATCGTCTTTAATTCGAATATTTCTCTCGGTCCCTAGAATTTAGGGCATAAACAATGTAAAAAAATCGTGGTTAATTCGAATAAAATTTTGGATAATTCGAATGTTTCACGAGTCTTTACCTCCAATAGGAAGTGGTCGATCTTAAATCTTGTGAAAATATTCTCCCCTTGGGTAAGAAGGATAGTAAGATACGGATGTAGGGGTTCTGGGACAAGAAGCGCGGCGGTCTCATAGTCTAGTTCTTGGACTCTAGGAGTTCTGCAAAGTGGTGGGTCGCGCTTCCTCCCTTCCAGGGGTTGTAATTACATACACCATCCTGTCGTTTTATCCTAGAATTCCCTCCCACCATCCCTCCCATCTTCATTTCTTATTCAGTTATAAGGTCAGTCAGTGCCTAGATGTGTTGTGTTTTTTGTATCTTGAATTTCCGGTGTGCAGTGCAGTTCTGTGAGTTCTTGATTTAAGATGTCGAAGCCTAGAAGTTATAAAACATTAATGTTGTCAGAGAAAATAGCTGTGATTAAAGAAGTTGAAAAAGGAATAAAGAAAAAATCTGAAATTGCCAAGGACTTTGGAACTCCTTCAACACTTTATCCATGAAAATTACTTTTTTTCAAAATAATAGACTTTTATTTTTACTTTTTTGATAAATTATTTATTACTTATGTAAGTAATCATCAATTTATGAAATGTTTGTTTTTCTTTAAATAAAATGTATTTTTTTCAAATTAAAAAAATGTGAAAATATGAAGTTCGATTTTTAACCCTTAATTTTCAACAACTTTTGTAATTCGAAGTTTGGATAACTCGAACTTTTTTATCGGTTCGAATTATCCAAGTTCTACTTTACTGGGGTTCGACAACAATTTTTCACTACAACTTACAATCCCTTCTCATGGTTCTTGAATGGAAAATAAGGAATTTCTCTAATGTTTTCTTCCATTGTAAGAAAAAGGGAAGCCGATATTTAAATAGGCTTTACTTCCAGGGTTTCCCTGGGGGTAAGAACTTTCGCGGGATTGTCAGGATTAGAGAATTGTAGAAGGAGGGTCCGCCCCAGAGACCAAGTCCAGACGAAGACCGAGTCAACAGAGTTAGACAAACTTCGACCAAGTTCCTTGCTCGAACAATGCTGTCATTAATATTCGATTAGTTTTTAATAGTGATTTCCACTAAAGGTAGAGAGAAAATAGGCTAAAGGTCTTCTCCAAGACATCAGTAATGTAACAGTTCAGTCACCGATCCGACTGGGAACCGTCTCCAATAAAACCGTCAGTCAAAATTATAAAATAACGTTGAGAAGGCACAGTCTTTTGACGGTGCGATGACATCACCGAGACCTGACTGATGGGCGTAAATATACCGGCAGTCCCACTTTAGTCAAACCGTCATGAAAACACATTATTTGTGACTGACACCAGACGTAACGGGCTGAACGAAGACGTCTAGTGACTCGTGTTTTTGATAAGACCTTTATACAGGTTATTTACAGAATAAAAATATAAAATATATTGAATATTTTTCTTTATATTATCTACATATACAAAAATCAGCTATTTGTCTGACTGTCTGTATGATTGTTCCTTATACAAATCCACACCATTTGACCGATTTTGCCAAACTTGGCATACAGGTAGGTCTTGATCCTGGGAGTGTCACAGGCTAGGTAAAAATCGTCAATCAGCTGTCAGACGGTCTGTTGCTTTCTCATACAAATCCACACCGTCTCACCAATTTTGACGAAACTTGGCACACTGGTAGGTATATATATATATATATATATATATATATATATATATATATATATATATCAGCTGCTTGACTGTCAGTATGTCTGTTTGTTCCTTATAACCAAATTGGACCTGGACCAAAGATGGATACACGGGTAGATCTTGATCCGGGAAGTCTCGTAGGCTAGGTCAAAAACGTCAACCAGCTGTTTGTCTGTATAACCATACAGTTGGTCCTTGTATAAGGACCAACCGGTCCTTATACAAATCCACACCGCTCGACCGATTTTGATCACACTTGGCACACATGTAAGTCTTGATTCGGGAAGAGTCATAGGCTAGATCAAAATAGTCTAGGACTAACAGTTCGGAGGTCACGAGGTCGAAACTGTGAACCCGAACAGTTACAGAATTGCGTTATTCGATTTTAATATTACTTATTTGTTTTACAATTTATTTTTGCTAAATAATATACTTATTTTTGCTATATATATATATATATATATATATATATATATATATATATATACATAAATACACATAAGCATACACATGCACATGTAAGTCTAGAATATTGAGACCCTATTCCCAAGTTGTATCTTTAAGGCAGAGAAAATCCCCTTTAGATTAGTTCACTTTGATGTTTCAAAAATTAAATCTTCTCCCCCAAAGCCGCCCCCTCTGCAAAGAAACATCCCTTACTAAGCCTTAATATCGTGTAGAATTAATACTCATCCTATATTGGACTAGAGTGTACACAGAGGAAGAACGAACATACAGAATACAGGAAATACAGTTCTATCTAGGAATAGTGTATTTGTAATGTATTGTTAAGCATGAGATGTAAGCCTTCTAAAAGAAACGGCATCAGCCCTATGTTGGCTAGAAAAGGGCGGTAACCTATAGATAACCCGTCCTCAAATTCCTTGTCAATAAATGTACGATAAATATTTAAATTTTCTAAGCTTAAATAATATTATTTTTGGTGTTTTGGTCGAATAGATTTTATGATAAAAAAATTGTGGCCTTTATCATGTCAACACAGCTACACACACTAATATATATATATATATATATATATATATATATATATATATATATATATAAATATGTATAGTTTTAATATTCAATTTTTATAAGTTATCGGAGGGTATCATGGAAAATATTTATTGTTTTTCAGCTATTATAAAGTAATATTTTGACATGTTAGGAATTATCCACAAAGATTTTCTGAGGCATAAATTATTTCCATATATACATTATTTATTGATCCTCAACCTCAGCCAAATATATTTGATCAACTAGTTACAATTCCTCATTTTAAAACGTTTCGGCCTCAGGGCCATCCTCATTAACTTCCTTTCTTAATCCACATATAATCACCCTATTTTCACAAGGGCTTGTCATCACATTACATCTAAAACTTTAAAACTATAGGCTTTTCCATCTTCTATAAATAACACTTTTTTTACTTTTTTTAAACATTTGAAAATTCCACCAGACCATGTGGCCACAACTTTCCACCATTTTCTGAAAGTTGTGTTCCACCACAGAAAATGGTGGAAAGTTGTGGCCACATGGTCTGGTGGAATTTTCAAATGTTTAAAAAAAGTAAAAAAAGTGTTATTTATAGAAGATGGAAAAGCCTATAGTTTTAAAGTTTTAGATGTAATGTGATGACAAGCCCTTGTGAAAATAGGGTGATTATATGTGGATTAAGAAAGGAAGTTAATGAGGATGGCCCTGAGGCCGAAACGTTTTAAAATGAGGAATTGTAACTAGTTCATCAAATATATTTGGCTGATGTTGAGGATCAATAAATAAAGTATATATGGAAATAAAGTAATATTTTATGAATTGTTAAGCTTACGGCATACATTAGAGACACCGAATTTCGTCTTATATAACCAACCACTATTCAAAGAAGATGGGTAGTGTAATACATTCCCGAATAATTTGTTTAAAATAGGCTATGTAAATAAATAAAAAAAAAATGAATAGTTTTCCTCAATTATATTTCTGCTGACTCAATGATATTTTTTTTTAATTAATGAAACATGCAATTGGAGAAGATACCACTACGATAACAACGGAATAACCGGATATAGTGCCCTTTAAGCGCCCCTAGTGGTAGAAGATACAACCAAGTAACAATCAATTAGTATGTAGGGAGGAAGGAAACGCCCTAAAAGATGCAATTACGTTGCAATGCCATAAGCGCTTCGACATTTATCGCGCGAATTTGTCCGAAAAAAACGTATAGCAGTATAAGGATTGAACTGGCTAACGAACTCGTCCTTTCGTTTGAAGCAGAGCACTTTTCTATCAAAATCGGACCATTTTCAAGCCCACGAGTGTGCTAACAGGTAAAACAAATGAAAAAAAAAATAGTCGTTTTATATATTTTTGGTTACGTTTAAGCACGTTTATCAGGAATGTGGCATAAACTGCTCTAAAATGTGGCAGCTTTTTACTTGTTCTAAATAACCTTTAAAGAATTACAGAGAATTTGAGATGTAATCATATATTTAATTCAAATGAAAGAATTATTTTGGAATGCGAGAACACAGGTGATTACTGCAATAAACATAAAGTGCATAATTTAAAATGAATGAGGATTCGGCATGAAACCTTTGTCCTTCCATTCCTGCCAGAGTGGAGAGTTAATGGCCGAATCCAAGTAGTCCTGAAATATTAATGACATTCTAAAGTATACCTGCTTTGTTGTACGGACACAATCTGGAATGTAATAACATCAAACAGCTGATGCCAAGGTGGACTTGGAGAATGAATGTCAAACAACTGATAAATATAGGAGTAAGCATTATGAAGTAGTTGTGAATGTTACAAAAAAACACCAAAAGTATTAAGGGAGGAATCCCCCTTATAAAGCCAACCCGATTTAGCAATTAAAAGTGTGAACCAAAGAATGTCTAGTTTCAGAACCCTTAAAACAGAAAAATAACAGTGGTTCAAATATACGTATATAGATCAACAAATTTTAAGCAACAATACCTCTAAAGCAGGAGCACTCTATTAAAAATTGCGTAAGATCCTTACGCAATATATACGAAATAAGCGCCTTTATAAACGAAATATATAAATGCTTAATATATTTTTATAGTCAAAAATATATTAAGCATTTAAACAGATTTCTTAAACTTTCTACGGTTTCCGAATTTATATAAGAAGATCAACTAATATCTCTAGAATATTCCAGTTTTCCCCCTTTTTTTTTTTTAATATTGGTTATAGATGTGACCTTGTAAATGGTATTATTTCATTACTCGCGTCAAATGTCCAATAAAAAGTGTACATGGCAGCTAATAAATACGAAAACCATAAAATCTAATATTTTCTTCGCGCGTTTTGCGCCAAATAATAGTGTTCCGTTCGGTGGATTCTGCTAGTTACCAAACTGAACCTTTCAAATCAGAGAAAAGATTTTCATACCAAGTTTCTTCAAAATCGGGCCAGTTTTGAGCTTCCTAGAGAGCGACAGACAAATATATATATTACAAAGGAGCCGCTCTCCTCAGTGTTACTATTTTTTAATCATTAGGACCATGTTTTTTAAGTGTATGTTTAGCTGTTGACAAAGGAAATATATTGATATTATAACATTTTATCTTTATTTATTATTTTTTTGTCATGTGTAGTATATAAGAAAAAAACGTTACATTTAGCACTTTCCTCCGAAGGAAAGTAGCTATTGAGGTTGCACTCATGACGGAATTGTTGAAAAAATTCTTCGAATCTTTATCGATCCTACCTAGTAGACACCAAAAATGACCTCAGTTAAATATATATATATATATATATATATATATATATATATATATATATATATATATATATATATAGTTATATATGTGTCCGTTAACACGATACCGGCCAGAGTTTTTGTTTTGTCGCCACGAAACTTGGTATATAGTATTCCCCCATCAAACGATTGAATGAGTTCGTTAACCAACAAAAACGGTCCATCCGGAGAGGGGGTTTACTCTGGATCCAAAGTAGTTGTTTCCAATACCAGTTGTAATTTTTGTTATATTTCAACGAAACTCGGTATTCGTTCTGTTCAACTAAAGAGAAACAGTTGTTGTAAAAATAAATTAAATCGGTTCATTAGGAGGGGGGGGGGTTACTCCGGACCCAAATTACTAATTTGCTCATACCAGTCGTAATTTCTACTTGATTGTAACGAAACGCGGTATACGTCCTGGGTATCTAATAAGGAAGAAGTGTTGTAAAAATGAACTAAATCGGTGTATCGGAAGGGGGGGGGGATTTACATTGTACTATGTTTGAATTGAATTGAAACAGGTGTTATTTATGTTTTTATTTTATTTATCTATACAGGTATTTTAAGCAAATTATTCAGGAATGCAATTTGAAGCAAATTATTCAGGAATGCAATCGACACTACCCAATTCTGAGGAAAGTGCTTTGTTATGCAGCTCCTGCGTGACGGACCTTTTTTTCAATTTTAATGTTTTTAAAAAATTTGCAACAATGTTTTTAACGTATGCGCTCTTTCACAAGTCTGAGCGTGATTGCAGGAGCTGCTGAAACCGCTTAGCTGCAAAATACATTTTTTTTTTTTTTAGGAATATGTGCATAACTTCTACAGATATATGTTTATATACGAAATTCAACCACCCTTATTTTCGTGATCTATAAGTTCTAAATAATGAAATGCTCTTGCATCACAAGTGGGTACGCCCCTATTTATGGAGCAAGTAAACGCCTTTAGAAAGGCAATTTTATCAATATTTTCAATAAATTACATACATGACTAGGTGTAAGCTTCCAAAGTAGACCCTTCTACGTTTATCTGCTTAACTTTATGAAGGTCAACAAAAAAAAACACGGATTGTAAAAGCAGTTCTTTGATATGCTGACTCTATCCTTTCATCCCTTAGCTTCCCTTTTCATACCCGAGGTATATTTATCCCCAATTCATGAGTCTTTACAAAATAAAATGTTCCTCGTATTTCCTCTTCGTCTTTTTACATTTATTTTCCTTCCGCCCTTTTAAAGTTATATTTGAAGAAAGTTCTTATAATCTTTCCCGCACCAGTGGGCAGCAAACCTTCTTAGGTTTCACCCAACAAAGGATACTTTCCTTCAAATTTGCCAACAAAAACGAATTACCTGCTTCAGTAATATCCCATCAAATCCTAATTCAAGCCCATCCTACGCCAATGATTGATTTCGGGTCATACATATTCTATTACAAAAAATTATAAGTATATTTTAAAAACGAGCCTCTCACCCGCAATCATTGGAGCACCATAACTCCTATTTTTGCTCCAGAGATATGCCGTTCGAAAGGTTATTCAGAAAAAAACATGTTTTTCGGAGACAAATCTCAATTTGCTCGGCTCTAACACATTACATTTCAACATTAATTTTATTTTTTTTAAATCAAAATTAAATTGACTATAAGACTAATGCACTTTCTATCTTCACAAGTGTAATTTTTAAATCGCAATAACTGTTCAAAACGTTTATATTAATATTATTATTTTGTGTGTGTGTTTAACGGAGTATCAACATTAGGTCTATTAAAGCCGTGCTGTCTACAGGTTGCCACTCTTTTCTATAATGCCAACAGCACGAGGTCTGTCACCCATTCAGGTACTGGCCACGCCCGACGTTGCTTAACTTCGGTGAGCAAAGGGAACCGGTGCATTCAACCCTTTTCTAGCCAGGATAGGACTGATGCCTTTTCTTTTTTAGTGGGAATCGAACCCACGACCCTTGGCACAGAATGTTTGTTACGTTTGGACTTAAGAAAGGATTAGAATTAAATATTTTAATAAGAGACATAAAAAGTTATGGAGTGTACGTATGTTTCTGTAAACGGTTGAAAAATCGAGGTAAGTACGAAGTAGCCATTCAAAAGCCTACTAAATTCTCTATAAAAACAATTCTGAAGAATTTTTCGATCAGGCGATTTCAATCGGAGAAATAAGTCCTTAAAACTTCAAATGTGTTTGCTTTGCTCTTGTGAACGGGTTTTTGTAGTTGTTTAACTCAGTTTTTAATAGGTTATTTTTTCTTTTAAATTTCATTTATATCCAAAAATGAATATTATAGATAAAGAAGACAATAAAATGAGAAACGTTTTGGTAATAGTGTTTTCCTAGATCGTATGAAAAGAACGCCGGGGTCATTTTTACAGATAAAGGTACCTTTGCTATCTGTCACGTATTTGGGGCCATAAATGTTCATGAAAGGTCTAACCAAAATAATAACCCTTTCTATTTCAAGCTTTTCATATGACACTAGGGACAAGAACGGAACCGTGCTAAGATGACGTAGTTCCTGCGAGTCGAACTTTTTTTTAGCGCGGTTCCTCCCTCCCCCATAGGGAGGAACCCCACTTATAAGGTTGATACAATGAAACAATCCGGAAGTGCCGACAAGAAAATTTCGCGTTTCAGAACCCCTAGAGACCGAAAATAACGGTGGTTCAAATTTGTATATATATATATATATATGTATATATTTATTTATATATATATATATATATATATATATATATATATATATATATATATATATATTTGTCTGTTCGCTCATTTCTGGCTACCCTGATGGTCCGATTTTGATGAAATTTGGTACAAAAATCTGTCGTCCAATTTGAAAGGTCAAGTTCGTTAACCAGCAAAATCCGCCCACTGGAAGATGGCGTTTGGGCGAAATTCGCGCAAAAAAAATCGTAACGCTTACGTTTTTGAGTTCATAAGCTTGTAAGTACTCTTTTTATAGGCTTCTTGGGCTAGGAAAACGAATGGAACCATTTTCAAGGCGATAGCTTTAACCGTTTTCGAGAAAACTGAAAAAATAATTTTTGAATGCCGTTTTTGGTTTGGGTACTTAGAATCATGGGATTCAGTTGAAACATTTACTGCATGTTCTACTTTCATTAAAACTAATATGTTGAAATTTTGGTTGCGTTTGGAGTTAAGGAAGGGTTAGAATAAAATATTTTATTAACAGACATAAAAAAAGTTTTGGTAACTTTGTATACTTTCCTTAATATCTCGAAAAAGGTTGATAATTTGGGAAACGGAAGAATACTATTAGAAAGCTTACTAAATGCTCTACAAAAAAGGTTCTAATGAAAGTTTTGATTAGGCGATGTCAATCGCAGAAATAAGAGCTTAAAGCTTGATAACTTTAAAGTAATTGATTTCGCTTATTCGAACTGTTCTTTTTGTCTTTGATTTTGATACTTAAAATTATGGGATTCAGTTGAAACATTTTCTGCATGTTTGAATTTCATCAGCACTAATATGTTAAAATTTTGGTTACGTTTGGAGCTAAGGAAGGATTAGAATAAAATACTTTATTAACAGACATGAAATGTTTTGGGAACTTCGTATACATTCCCTAATATCTCGAAGACGGTTAGGAATATTGGTAAACGGAGGGTTACCATGCGAAAGCTTACTAAATGTTCTACAAAAAAGATTCTGAAACAATTTTTGATTAGGCTATGTCAATCGGAGAAATAAGTGCTTAAACTTTGAAGTAATTGATTTCGTTTATTCGAACGGTTCTTTTTGTTTGTTTTTATTCCTTATTATTTTTTAATTGCATAAAGTTGGATAATGTATTTGACAATAAAACAGATTAACTAAAATAAGAAAAACAATTCATTGTTAAAAATATATCAGGCTGTACCGTATAAAATGTCAGTTTTGGATTTGTTGATTTCCTTCAAATGTCTTGAAACTGTCGAGGCTCCTACTCCGAGTTCTTTGGCATATTCCCTAGTGTTTTTAATTGCTTATAGTAGTCAAATGTATTTGTCAATAAAACAGGATACGTATAATTAGAATCAATATTTTGTTTGTTAGAATTCGAAGATGCCGTATGAATATCTAGATTATAGTACTGGTGTTGATTTCGTTCTTTAGAATTATTCTTGGTATTCCCTATTTTCATCTGTTACCCATAGTTTTTTATTGTTGGTAGGTTTTTCTTATTGATTATAGAATATAAATCTATTTGGCTATAAATCAGGATACGTAAAATTAGTGACAATATTTCGGAGATTTCTGAGCGAAATACTTTTAAGATTTTCTACCACCACGAACTGCTTTTTTCCTCTATTTTTATCCACTAGATAGGCTTTATTTTGCATATTATTCTATATAAGATTTATTTAGCAGGGGATTCTGATGAAATGCCGTGCTTTTGCTGTGGATTTTAAATACGATGTATCTAAGATTGGATAACATTAGCGAGTCTACATAGTTATGAACCGACGACGGAGGATTACTTCTTGCTATGATTTAGTCTACATATGTATATTAAGTCCTAAATCCAAAAAATAAACTTCACAACGGTTAGATACTATGAGCGAATATGGCGGTTCAATGCCCGTAGAAACAAGGGGGCCGCAGGAAATTTACCTGCTAAGAGTTAATCCTCAAGAGCTGTAAATATACCCCAGGTATCTGCCGACACAAATACAAAGCCTAGGCGGAGAGCACCCCAAAAACTCAGATCCAAACATAAGGTTATATACTAAATATTCATAAAGACTACTTAGTTGTAAACCGATTCATCAATTAGCAATCAATAGTTTTCAACAAAGGTTATATACTAAATATTGATAAAAAGTATTTAATTAGAAAAAAAACAATATTCCACAAGACTTGTTTTTGGTCCATTTGTGTCTACTCCATAGACTTAATTAGGTATATTATTCTATTTTAGTTGGGCAACTAAACTTTGTTTTATTTTGTTAAATAAAGTTTTTTTTCTTGACTTGTTATTCGTCATGACTTTTATTTGTCCTTGTGTATTTACTAGATAGGTTTTATTCGGCATATTATTCTATATAGGCTATATTAGGCAGGGTATTCTACTCAATCTTGTGTACTTCTTCTTGATCCTTCTGTACATGGGTGTATATAAAAACAATTTCGGGGAGGCTGAGACCATTTCCAGGGTATGGAATACTAAATATTTAGAGCTTGGAATAGTTTTAGGCAACTAAAACGCTATTACACGTAAAATAAAATATGTTTTATGATCTTATTTAATTTATTTTTAAGGGTTTTACGAGAAGTTTTTATCATCAATTCAAAATTTCGGGAGGGGCTGCAGCCCCCCCCCCTCATATACGCCCATGCTTCTGTATCCTCTAGAAAGGCTTTATTAGGCATATTTTGTATTGATTTATAGAGCTTTGCTTTAGAATGAGAGCCAGATTCTGTAATTTCCGCTTCTGTGTAAAAGTTAGCTACTGTCGGTGTCCCTGACGCCTTAATATCGCTTTTATTCGAGATGTCGAGAGGATTTTGACAATTTTCACGAGATATATAAAAAAAAATAAGTTTATTTCTTTTCTAAGCTTATCAAATGGCACTAGGGACATGAACGGAACCGCGCTAAGATGCTGCAGTTCCTGCGAGTCGGACTTTTATAATTTTTAAGATAGCGTTAAGATAAAAAATCAAAATCGGACAATTAAAAATTGAGACTTACGCCGAAAAAATTAAATAAAAATGAATAATTAAGTCAGCAGTTCATTGCGAAATATTAAAAGTATTGACGTTTGTTTTGGATTTATATAGGTATTTTTAAGGAAATTATTCTGCAATACAGCGTACACTACCACGTTTCTTAAGCAGGCTACACACGGTAAGGCAGCCATGTCAGTTAGACCTGAACAGTCCGCCTGAACGCCTGAACTTGTGTATATTCCGGCCGCCTGAACAGTCTTAGTTGACAGACCAGCCGGAATATATACACGTTCAGGCAACCGGCTTTCCTGCGGATTGTTCAGGTCTAACTTATAGGCCTGTCTGACCGTGTGTGCCTGCTTTTGAAATCCAGCTCCTACTACAACTTTTCTCTTATACTATTTGAGAAATATTTCATTGCATTAATTTCCCCCCCCCTTTTTTCTGTTCTAAAATTCCTCATATGAAATTATTCCACAATATACTTAATGAAGTCTGTACGTCAGGAATATTGAAATATATGCATTCTTTACTACCCTTTTTATAACAGACAGAAGGGTTTTAGTTACCCAGAAAAGACCACCGGAAAAAAAAAAAAAAAAAAAAAAAAATGCAACAACCGCTTAAAAAGTTAGGTAAACAGAGACAAATACACGTTGAAAAGCATAAAACTAACAAATTTGAAGTTTTAAGCACTTATCTCTTCGATTGACATCGCCCCACCGAACATTCCAAAAGAATCTTATTGTAGAGAATTTAGTAACCTTTCGAATAGCCGCCTTCCACTTACTACGAGTTCCCAACCGTTTTCGAGATATTTCAGAAAGTATACTGAGATCCTAAAACTTTGTATCACCATTCATACAATTTTTTTCCATATACTTCGTTTCTGAATACCAAACAGAAAATTAGTTTTGAAAAGTATTTCTATCAATTTTTCTGGTAAATGGCTACAGAACTCGCTTAAAAAATAGTTTCATTCGTTTTCCTATGTTAAGGAATCTCTCGCACAAATTTCGCTCCAAAAACCATGTTCCAGTAAACGGATTCAACTGGTTAATGAACTCGACCTTTTAAATGAGAAGAAAGATTTTTGTACCAAATGTTTTCAACATCGAACCATTTTTGAGCCGATGAGGAACTTCTTAATAATTCAAACCCCCCTAAAAGTACTTAAACATATAAAAAAAAAAAAACTTTCTTAGCGAGTGTTTACACTCTAAACGTATTGTCCGTGCAAAATTTCAAATGTTTGTGTCAAGTGGTTGGGGATATTATTACCTCGGATGGGCCATCACCAGGGCGTAAACTCTATGAGGGACAAAATCACATTTTATTTCTAGTAATTCAAGGACTGCCATCATAGTGGAAATTAACCTCAATTAAAAATAATACTATGAAATAGATACAGTACGGTTGCCTGCTCTAACCAATTAAAACTTTAAACCCCTCTAAAAATACTTAAAAATTCGAATATCAAAAAATCCTTTCTTAGTGAATGCCTACGTTATATAGGGAGTGTCCATGCAAAATTTTCTGTCGAGTGGTTTGGGCTGGGCGATGATAAGTCAGTGAGTGAGTGAGTGATATTTGACAAATCTATAGTAGATTTTTATACCACTAAGTGATAAGGGGGGGGGTCTGTTTATTTTTTTACGATTTAGCATTAAAAAATACATAGAACCCTAAATGTTCAACCTCCTAACACCAATACCCATTTTATAATAAAGTTATTAGTACTTTAATTATAATAAATACATTTTAATTGTAAAATGTAGTTTTATTCAACATATGATCTTTTGACAAAGAGAAATATGGCTCCAGATTCTAACCTGTTCCTGGAAGTTAATTCCAACGTTCAATTCATGTTTACAAAATGACATCGTTCGGAGCAACGGAAATAGTTAAACATAATCCTGCAAATGGGCAACAATTTAATTCAACATTCAAAATCAAAAGTCCAGTTTATTACAATGTGGGATCACTGCTGTCAATGCCAAACGAACTACATCAATTTTCACAAATTTACTTCATGGGAGTTGAGGACTGCGAAAAGGCATAAGCCAATCGCGTGGATGCACGATGGGGCTACATTAACCTCAATTCACGGTATGCCAGGCGCATCGTCAGTAAGCTGGATGATAAATAAGTAAGTTATTTAAATCACACATGCATTAATTACAAAGTGATAATCACACTATTGTCTTAAATCCTGATAAAGAACCATCTGGAGAGTACATTCCACGTTGCTGATGACGTTGCTGGAATCATGGTTGGCGGCCGTACAGCTATGCAAGAAATCCTGACTCGAAGAAGGAATAATAATCTTGGGTAAACCTGAAGGAGAGCGTCCTCAACACCGATTTTCTTCAAAGTTTGCACTATAACGTATTTTCATGCACTAAACACGAATCCGTTGAAAAAAATTGTTGTTCTCAACCAGGAAAGAAGTTATTTAAAAAAAAGTTCACTGTTATGAAGGTTAGGGAAGACTGCCTTGGACGACTTTTGGGCATAGAATTCTTTTTATTTCTGCGAGTTGGATTGACTAGGGGTTTTGATGTTTTCTTGAGCGAGCGGAGCGAGCGGAAACGCATAGCACGTATGCCCAAAAGCGACAGTTTACGACCAAGTCAGCTACCACAAGGTGAGTCTAAATTTCAATTACACTTCGTCATTAAGGACTATTGCGCAGGCGCGTGTTTACATATAAGCTGTTTACCCCGTCTTTTATAACCTCCATAACAGTGAACTTTAGTGCTTAATAACTTCTTTCCTAGTTGCGAGCAACTTTTTTTTTTCAACGGATTCGTGTTTAGTGCATCAAAATACGTTATAGTGCAAATTTTGAAGAAAATTTGGTCGTTTGTAACCCGCTAACAGCACCTTTGGTCGTTTGTAACCCGCTAACAGTGAACTTTTTTTTAAAATAACTTCTTTCCTGGTTGAGAACAACAATTTTTTTCAACGGATTCGTGTTTAGTGCATGAAAATACGTTATAGTGCAAACTTTGAAGAAAATCGGTGTTGAGGACGCTCTCCTTCAGGTTTACCATAATCTTGAGTCCATTGCTGATACACACCATTCATACGACACTATCCAATATCCGCTAATGTTCTGGAAGGGACAAGACGGATATTCCATATTCTACCTTTGACCACTTTGCAAAATTGATTTTTTTTATCTTGAATATTAACGCTATATTCATTTTTTTTTATTTCATTGAATTAGTATTTTATTGCTTATCATATTTAATTTTTTCAATGTTCTAGCTTTATATTTAATATTTTTTATTAATTTTTAAAAAAATAATCGTACAGTCTTCAAAGGTCCTCTGACCACGTAAAAACAATACAGCAGTCCAGAAAAAAAATTGTATTCAGTAATATTGTAATTAATTGTAAGTTTAATAAATACAGGACAAGGATGTAAGCATAATAAAAAAAAAACTATTATTGATATTATGTTATGCTTAATATGCTGAAAAATCCAGTCCAACCGATAAACGTTTTAACTGTCAAGCAGATCCACTAGCAATAGTAGGGTATGGAAGTTTAGCCACAATGTCTTCAACATCAATATCATACAAATTTTCATCTTCTCTCGTAAACTTGTCACTTAAAGTTTGTTTTTTTCAAATATTGGATCTTAAACATTGGACATTTAATACCACTGATCTCTGCGACTAAATATGTAATAGTAATATTAATTTTTTTTTTTTAAATTTGTAGCAGAAGAACATAAAAGTTGAATTATAAAAAAAATACTCAGGTGTGTTGTACCTTTGACCTGGTCAGAGGTACAACACCGTGGTAGTGAAAATTAAAAAGTATGCTAAACATTTTAGGGTTAAGATAAATCAATTTCAAAGGCTACACCAGGTCTCTTATTGCAATAGCTACTTTCTCAAATGATTTCCATCTAAAAAGACATAATACAAAAAATATTATGAGGCAAAACGTCATCAATAAATAACTTACATTTTTATGATAGAAATGGATAAGTATTTTTTGCAAGAGTCCTCTTTGACTTGAATAATCCAAAGTAGGTTACACAAGCCTTCTAGTGAAGGAGCTAAACACTAATTACACCAAAAATTATAAAATGTTGCTACATGCCGCCACAGCCTCGGTAGTCAAAGGTACAATATGGTCAGAGGTACAACACCTTCCCCTGTATATACAAATTATGCTTCTAAATTTAATATTTAAATCATAGCCTTTTGAGGAGAGAGCTATGCCTGCCCAAGAGAGTATCTGAGCTAAGTAAAATGTTGAATCTTAAAACGCACAGAGAATATCCTAAAACCACTATCTCAGCCTGGCTTAATTCTCCCATAGGCCCTGTTCTTCAATAATTTATCCTTAGCACAACTTACTATTTCCAGCAAGAAAATAGAAAAACCTCATATTCCACCCACCAATTTCCTTTCGCCTCCATATTTACATAGTTCCTGAAAGCGTACTAGACTCCAGTAATTTTTTTTTTTCTCCTGACTTCAAATAATCGTGACCTCTTTATGGTAATATCTTCCTAGAATAAACGGCCAAAGTCATAAATTTTAATACATGAATAGGAGAAGGTTTGCAATTCCTTATTTTGAATTTTTTATTAAACACAAACACGGAAGCCGAAATTACGTGCTCTAATGTTATTTATCTCACATAATGTAATATGTGATTACGATAACTAGAAAATACTTATTATACTATCGGTTATTTTATTTTCTTGGATATCCTGTATGAAGCGTAGGTCTTTGAAAATAGTACTTTATTACTAGCGCGGTTCCTCCCTCCATCCATAGGGATATATATTTACATTTATATATACTAGATTCTTAAAATATTTCGAAAACGGTTGGGAAATTGTGGTAAGTGGAAGGTGACCATTCGAAAGCTTCCTTAATTCCCTATTAAAAAGGTTCAAATTTAATTTTCGATAGGGCGATGTCAATCCAAGAAACGAGTGCTTAAAACTTCAAAATTGTTAGTTTTAGCACTTTCCTCCGAAGGAAAGTAGCTATTGAGGTTGGACTCATGACGGAATTTTTGAAAAATTTCTTCAAATCTTTATCGATCCTACCTAGTAGACACCGAAAATGGCCCCCGTTAAAATTTATATATATCTATATATATATATACATATATATATATATATATATATATATATATATATATATATATATATATATATATGTCTGTTAACACGCTAGTAGCCAGAGTTTTTGTTTTTTCGTCACGAAACTTGGTATATAGCATTCAATTAGCAAACGATTGAAACTAAATCGGTTCATTAGAAGGGGGGGGGGGTTTACTCCGGACCCACAATACCAATTCGCCACTACCAGCCGTGATTTTTGGTATATTTCGACGAAACTCGGTATTCGTAGTGCTAATCCACAGGTAAATATGTGTTGTAAAAATAAACGAAATCGGTTCATTAGGAGGGGGGGTTTACTCCGGACCCACAATACCAATTCCCACTACTAGCCGTGATTTTTAGTATATTTCGACGAAACTCGGTATTCGTAGTGGTAATCTACAGGTAAATATGTGTTGTAAAAATAAACTAAATCGGTTCATTAGAAGGGGGGGGATTTACTCCGGGCCCAAATTCCTAATATACTCATACCGGTCGTCATTTCTGCTGTATTGTAACGAAACGCGGTATACGTCGTGGGTAACTCATGAGAAAGAACTGTTGTAAAAATGAGCTAAATCGGTCAATCGGAAAGCGGGGGTTTAATTTGTAATATATTTGAATAGAAAAGCCGGCAGACGTAGGTTCACAAAGCCGCCGCAAGGAGCGCTTTCTACCACTAGAAGGACTGTATCCTGTTTCTGCGTTAGATCAAAATACGATAATATGAGTTTTTTTGTATTTATTACGTAGTGTAGTAGGTACCATGTGTAACATAACTCTGGATGCAAATTAATAATTGATGAGTTACTCATTATAAATTTAAAAGAGAACTATTCATGTTTTTATTTTATTTATGTAGGATATTTTAAGCAAATTGTTCTGGAAAGCAGTCTACACTACCCAAATTCTGAGGAAAGTGCTTAGTTATGCAGCTCCTGCGTGACGGACTTTTGTTCTTTTCAACGGGTTTTCGTTTTTGTTTTCCTAACGTTTTATTTGGTTATGGGTTTATTTTTTATTGCATTTAATAGACCTATAAGTATATAATTTTGTTATTTCAAATTATAATGCGAGTAAAAAAATGACGCCGGGCCCCACTGAGACCACCGGGCCTTACCAATTGTCCATCGTGCCCCCCCCCCCAGCGGTGGCCCTGTGTATAATTATGTCATAACATTAATTGTTAGTAAAAGAATTCCTAGTTATTTACATAAGATACCTATTATTAAAGTCTTCTTTTCTTCATTGATCTCTTAGAAAATTCCCGACTTCAGAATCTCTTCTTCGGGCCAAATTCTCCGCTTTCTTTGACACACAAACTCCTCATTTAAAATCTTTACACTCCACCTAATTCTTTTACTTCAAAGGCTCTCGAGCGGCCTCTTTTACTAGCTTTTAAAGATTCAAATTCCTCTTTTCCGGTCATTTTTAAAATTACTTTTGTCTTAGAGAACTCTTCGATTGGCTGTAATTTATTAACGTACTTATTAACTAAATGATTTAAATTTATTTAGGAGGATGATGGGCGTGAGTATTAAAGCGTGAACGCTCTGCGTTTATTATTTACGAAAGTGAAAAATAAAATCGGCGGAAAACTGAAAAATTGTTTATTTATTCAATTAGGCATCAAATATCAATAATAATTAAATTTTCTCCAATTTCTGAGTTGAGCTGGAGCCATAATGTGGGGTAACCTCGAAATTTTCGGACTTTTTATGGATTTACTAAAACACCTCTGGAACAAAGCAAAAATAAAATAAAATACCTCAGAAACAAAGATTTAATCGAAAAGATTACTATTACCAGACGTCTAGATCATTAAATTCTGCGTCGTTTGAGAATAAAATCGTTTCCATTCTACTTAGCTGGTTTTAAGAAAGGTTACGAAAACGCCTTTTCGACATTTGTGCAAATTCAAATTTCGAATGAAACCCGATACAGCCAGAGTTTTATATTTAGCATCTCACTACGAAATTATTTAAGTTCATCAACCAGCAAAATCGGTCCATCTTGAGAGAGAGATTCACTTCGTACTCAAATTAATAAGTTGCCCATACTTGCCGTAATTTTGGTTATATTGCAATGAAACACGTCGTGGGCATAAAGAGAAAAATTTCTTGTAAATAAAGTCATATCGGTCCATCTGAAAGGGCTGTTCACTCCAGGCCCAAATAACTAATTTGCTCATATCGGTCGTAATTTTTGTTGTATTATAACTAGTGCCCGGAAGTTAGGCAAAATGCCTTTTTTATCAGAATGGATATATTGAAGAATCAGATAGAAATAAATATGTTTTCGTGCATTTAGGAAGTGTAGAGACAATTTTTATTTTGCCTTTTTTGCCTATTTTGGCTTCCGTTGCCTTTTTTGCTCGTTATGCAATTTTTTCTGCGATTTTAACATTTTAAAAAGCACCGTTCATCGAAAAAAAAAGCAATTTTTTCTGCGATTTTAACATTTTAAAAAGCACCGTTCATCGAAAAAAAAAGGTTGCACAAATTAAATTACATATTGCCGTCACAAATATCTATTCGAAAGCTTATTTTCCCAACCCATGGATGGAATTGAAGGGTTAAAAATAACAACACCTTCCTTAGTAGAAGGAATGCTCGAGCATAATGAATAGCAGGAAAGAGAGTGGATGAGAGAAGTACGTCACTTCTCCTTCCTGACACCCCTTTTGCTGTGACAGTCCGTAATTACCTGGGATTCCGGATTTCGAAATGATAAGATAATGCAGAGGAAGTTTTTCCATGGTGAAAAACATTTTTTCTCTGAGAAGGTCTATGACATTTGATACTTTGAAAAAGCATCTTGTTGTTGCTTGTAAGAAGGGAAAGTAAGAGTAAGTACACTAATTCTGTGATAAATTGGTAATAAAGAAATGAATGAGTATTTAAAATACATATTTTCATTAATAATGAGTAAGATTCCTCTTTGCCTTCACTTCTAATAAATGCCTATTTTAATTACAATACTGCCTATTTTCAGTATTTCAAGTGCCTTTTAGCACTTTCCTCCGAAGGAAAGTAGCTATTGAGGTTGGACTCATGACGGAATTTTTGAAAAATTTCTTCAAATCTTTATCGATCCTACCTAGTAGACACCGAAAATGACCCCCGTTAAAATTTATATATATATATGTCTGTTAACACGATAGCGGCCAGAGTTTTTGTTTTTTCGTCACGAAACTTGGTATATAGCATTCAATTAGCAAACGATTGAACGAGTTCGTTAACCACCAAAGTCGGTCCACCGGAAGGGGGGGTTTACCCCGAACCCAAAACACTAATTTGACTATGTCAGCCGTAATATTTGTTATATTTCAACAAAACTTGGTATTCGTAGTGGTAATATAGAGAGAAAAGTGAGATATAAAAATTAACTAAATCGGTTCATTAGAAGGGGGGGGGTTTACTCCGGACCCACAATACCAATTCGCCACTACCAGCCGTGATTTTTGGTATATTTCGACGAAACTCGGTATTCGTAGTGGTAATCCACAGGTAAATATGTGTTGTAAAAATAAACTAAATCGGTTCATTAGGAGGGGGGTTTACTCCGGACCCACAATACCAATTCGCCACTACCAACCGTGATTTTTGGTATATTTCGACGAAACTCGGTATTCGTAGTGGTAATCTACAGGTAAATATGTGTTGTATAAATAAACTACATCGGTTCATTAGAAGGGGGGGGGATTTACTCCGGGCCCAAATTCCTAATATACTCATACCGGTCGTAATTTCTGCTGTATTGTAACGAAAAGCGGTATACGTCGTGGGTAACTCATGAGAAAGAAGTGTTGTAAAAATGAGCTGAATCGGACAATCGGAAATCGGGGTTTAATTTGTAATATATTTCAATAGAAAATCCCGCCAGAAGTAGGTTCACAAAGCCGCCGCAAGGAGCGCTTTCTACCACTAGAGTGACTGTATCCTGTTCCTGCGTTAGATCAAAATACGATAATATGAGGTTTTTTGTATTTATTACGTAGTGTAGTAGGTACCATGTGTAAACATAAATCTGGAAGCAAATTAATAATTGATCAGTTACTCATTACACAATTAAAAGAGAACTATTCACGTTTTTATTTTATTTATGTAGGATATTTTAAGCAAATTGTCCTGGAAAGCAGTGTACACTACCCAAATTGTGAGGAAAGTGCTTAGTTATGCAGCTCCTGCGTGACGGACTTTTTGCCTGTCTATTTTAAGCAAAAATAAAGTAAATCGGTTCAGTAAAACCCCTTGGCGCCAATGCCCGAGACGTCGATGCGCAGTTTAAAAAAAAAAAAAAAAAAAAAAAAAAAAAAAAAAAAAAAAAAAAAAAAAAAAAAAAAAAAAAAAAAAAAAGTAGAACCTTTTCGGGTGCATAACTTAAAACAAAACTTTTTATATTACGTATGCTTGATTGTCAGAAAACGAATATAAGTGAACTGTTGGTATCTATTAAAAAAGGGTTTGAAAATGTTTAGTCAGTCTTTCAAGAACTGTCAAATCAGTCCCGTAACAGGCCACGAGGGCCCTGAGGGGCAGATACTATAGAGGAATCTGATTCATGACCATACGTCACACTAGGGTGATAGTGTGGTCAGTACCATGCTCTGGCCGCCTGATTTTTCCCTTTGATGCTTCGACTGCTAGGTGTCTTTAGCCCCAAGGTACCCATTAATAAATTAATTAAAGGCTGGGATGGCCTAGGGACTGTAGGGAGGCCGAATCCAACTCATGAACGAAGACACTAGAAGATAAATATCTTTAGTGCTTGCTCGGGATTTGGACTCAGGCTCTACCACTGAGCTAACCTCGCCCCCTCAGGCCCTCCAGGATATGGGTCCAGTGCTCTACCACTGAGCTAACCTCACCCCCAGCCCTCCAGGATATGGGTCCAGTGCTCTACCACTGAGCTAACCTCGCCCCCTCAGTCCCTCCAGGATATGGGTCCAGTGCTCTACCACTGAGCTAACCTCACCCCCAGCCCTCCAGGATATGGGTCCAGTGCTCTACCACTGAGCTAACCTCGCCCCCAGCCCTCCAGGATATGGGTCCAGTGCTCTACCACTGAGCTAACCTCACCCCCAGCCCTCCAGGATATGGGTCCAGTGCTCTACCACTGAGCTAACCTCACCCCCTCAGTCCCTCCAGGATATGGGTCCAGTGCTTTACCACTGAGCTAACCTCGCCCCCTCAGGCCCTCTAGGATATGGGTCCAGTGCTCTACCACTGAGCTAACCTCACCCCCAGCCCTCCAGGATATGGGTCCAGTGCTCTACCACTCAGCTAACCTCACCCCCTCAGTCCCTCCAGGATATGGGTCCAGTGCTCTACCACTGAGCTAACCTCGCCCCCTCAGGCCTTTCAGGATATGGGTCCAGTGCTCTACCACTGAGCTAACCTCACCCCCTCAGGCCCTCCAGGATATGGGTCCAGTGCTCTACCACTGAGCTAACCTCGCCCCCTCAGTCCCTCCAGGATATGGGTCCAGTGCTCTACCACTGAGCTAACCTCACCCCCACACACACATGAATATTCATTTAGAAACTTCAGCACATCTACACTACATTTTATATCTAATTTAAATTAGTTAAATATCCTTTTTTTTTTCAGATGCGGTGGCTTTTTGGACTGGCACTATTCCTCTGCGTATGTCTCTTGGTCCTTGCTAGGCCACCACAGACTAGGGCCAGAGCAACGAGGGGCTTCAAAAACGTGGCTCTCTCTACAGCGCGTGGCTTCGGAAAGAGGGCTGACGAATCAGCTGTACCTAGGTAATTTGATAGTTATGTGGTCTGGTAAATGTCTGAAGATGGTTAGGACGACCAATTTTAAACAGGTTCCCTCTTAAAGTTCAAGGATTTGTGTACCACATTTGCCATTCTATCATCAGGCCCATTTTTGTCTGGTGATTTTTTTGCATCGAAAAATTGTCGACGCGAGTCCGAGTCGTCCAATGCGTCTTAGGAGCTAAGAAATAAAAAAAATAGGTCGAAAATTTATTATTTTATATCTTGAGTTTGGAAAATGATATCGGCATGATTCTTTCGCTTATTAACTTCTTTTCGAGAATATATTAAAGGAATAGTACAATTGTTAAACAATAATTTGTTATAGGAAGCGTTGATCGTCAGGGTTTCGGTCAGTGTTCTTATTCAATAAAACACATTTTATTTGCTAAAATGTATATTTATTGCCGCTAACGTTTCGGCTTGCTATACAAGCCATCTTCAGGGCTGTAAAAAAATATATGGTATAACAATCGTAAGGACAGAAACAATAACAAAAAACAACAAAAAAAGGCTAGAAACATTAACATAAATATGAGTACCTATATGCTTGAAAATATAAATATAAATATATATATATATATATATATACATAAAGTATATATATATATCGTTGACCCCGACGATCAACGCTTCCTACTTCCGAACGGTCGACCATATCTTCTCAATAATTTGTTATATATTTTTTTAAAACGCATCTGCTCCTAGTCCATTAGCATTGCAGCCAGCCACCTTTGCTTCTTGTAATTAGAAAAGACACAGTGATCTAGATTCAATGGGTGAAGCATTCTTCTCGGTTTCCCCTTTAGTTTTTCAATTACAAAATAAAGAGAATATCAAAATATGTATTTATGGCAAAATATGTAAAAATATGGATTTTTGATATATATATATATATATATATATATATATATATATATATATATATATATATATATATATAAAATAAAAACCTGGTTAAATGTTTTAAAATCACTTAAAACGTGCAGAATTCCATCAAAAATTTCGATATGAGAATCAGAAAAATATATGTAAATACATGTACATCCGTTCCTTAGTGATAAGTATTATATGGGATGCTATAGTATCCAACTAAAAAAAATGAAAAATTAGTTTTAATACTTCGAAAGCAAATTGGCGGCGCTGTGTCTGACGAACGGAAAACCTTCTCTTTCCACGGGCGATAGTCTAGAGGCGGCAAGTTTTAATCTAGAACAAAAAAATAAAATTATTTTGAAAGAAGAAGGTAAAATCTATTTAAATACGTAGGATTTTAAGAAATATTAATTATTTCAAGAATAGTGAACAATTCTTCATTTTCTATTTATAAATCCGTCGAAAATCGGCCATAGATCCGTTATAAGTCAATGAATCGAAAAATATCTTATGTACGTTACCAGCAAATGTCATTAGGAGTCTGCAGTTTAAATAACAAGTTGATTGGGCGAAAATTGAAAGCGCTAGAGTATCGCCCGATTTAAGGTTAAATGTACCATTTGCGTATATAAGGGGGGGGGGGCTGCAGCCCTCCCCCCTCCGAAATTTTGTTTTGCTGATAAAATGTCATGTAAAAAAAGCGTATAATAACGAAAAATGTCTTCTACCTTTACCCTGGTCTTTTGGGTGTCCAGAAGACCTTAAAACCCACCATTTTACACTAAAATATTTAAAATTTTCCCTACACCTCAAATTTCTAGGTGCTAGGTCTAGTCAAAAATTGTTGGAGCATATCTCCCCTCAAAAGACTTACATACAATGGTGTGAGTTCCTGGTGATGAAAACAGCGGATCAACTCCAGAAGTGTACGATCATGCAAAACTTGCAAGGACAAGCCGCTCTATTGACTTAAAAATAAAAATAACACAAACTATACTGAATAGGAGGCACTGCACACTCCAAATTCGTCAAGAGAGCAAAGTACAAGATGTGACCAAGTTAAAAATGGCCTACTCACTCAAAATTGTTCGCAAGACAAGAAAAATATATTTGTGGTACTTGCAGACAACTTACAGGTACCTCAATAGACAAGTGAACTGTTATTGGACCCCAAGTTAAAATTAGCTACAAAGCGAACTACTGGCGGCATTAATCAGATGACTAGACGTTATAAAAAATCACACATTCAACAAGTGTCAAACTGACTCGACATACACACAAGACAACAAGTTGAAAGAGTAATCCGTCTCTAAAAGCCTGGAGTCCCAGTATTCAGAACGTTAGGCGAGAAGGAGTCGTGCTTACTAGACTCAAGAATTGGACCTATCATCATTCCTATTTGATGACAAAACAGGACAAACCTAATTGTACATTTTGCAATGTTCCACTGACAATTAAACTGACAAGAAAGAGAGAGACAAAGAGAGAAACATGACATATACGAAATGCTTACACAGAACAGTACACTTAAAGACAACCTAAACTATTTAACCCATTCAGAAGAGTTTGTTGATTGTTCATTGCCAATATGGAGAGAGTCAGGCTTCGGTCATAATAGACAAAATTATTTATTAAAAGTTAAGATTTTATTTCCAATGTTTTGGTTTGAATTTTAAGCATTAATCAAGAAGAAGAATTGATCTGTTTGGAAATGTGTTGGAATCACTACAACACTGATTAAAATATTTAAAACTTAAAAATAAGTTCCTAATTTTTTTTAAATCATCCTTCATTTTTTTATTGTGTAAAAGCTTTTTTTTTTTCCTCATTTCATAAATTTGTTTGGTTATATGTAATATTTAACTTTTGGTTTTAGACTTTTCATGTATTTTCTTAAATATCTCATAAAGGTTTAAGAAATCATGATGAGTAATTGCCCTTCTAAAAAGGTTCAGATGTAAATTTCTACTGCAGTATGAGAAATCTGAAATTTTGAAAGTTTTAGTTTTGTTTCATTGTGGGAAAAATATTTAAATTTTATCTACAGTTCTAGATAACACAGATTTTTGGGGCAAATTATCGCCAAAAACTACCATTTTTGAAGCCAGGAAATTTCAAATTCCTTTTCAATTTGAAGTTCAATCCATTATCTCATCCCCCTACTCTGTCCCAAGATCGGTTGGTTATATGAATTATTTTATTAACATTCTCTACGGAATGTATATGGCTGGTGCATTTCCTTTTTTCCAAAGAAAAGCCGCTATCCCTAGTGGGAATCAAACAAAAAACCTTAGGCATGGAGTTCTCACACCTTAACACTCAAGGCTACTAGGCCTCCAGATCTAAGGTTTTTGTTTGTTTTTTTGTTTTTTAAAAAATACAGCTATTTAAAATAATGATTAAAAAAATAACATTTTTTTTCTATCCATGCCTTAAAATAAATAAATAAAATCAAAATGAAATTTTGAATTTCCCTGACATTTTTTCATAATTAAATTCCCAGACTCTTTTTCATAATTAAATTCCCTGACATTTCTCTGAATCTCCCTGTCGATGGGAACCCTGTATTTTCTACAAATTTAATTAAAATTGATCATACATACTAAATTAGTAAAAATAAAGAAAAAGGGGGTCTCCCGTGGTCTAGTGGCTAGCGCGCTGGATTCATAAGTGGGAGATGGTGGGTTCGATCCCCACCGGCGACAGGAATTTTCTCATCTCAGGGCTCGCTGAGAAAATTCCTGGCTGCGCCCTGGAGGCCGGCGCTAATGGCCAAGATTTGTCAATGCGCCGTAAAAAAAATAAAATAAAAAAAAAAAAAATAAATAAAGAAAGAAAAAGACATGGCATCATCTTGTTTTTATATTTTTTCAAACTTGTTTCTCCGACTCAAATTGTCTTTCAATGTTTCAGGTTGAGAGCCGACTGGCTGGCAAATGAGATATCAGAGAATCCCGAACTGGCAAAGCTCTTCGTGAGAAGGTTTCTGGACACTGACTCTGATGGCTTTCTGTCGGCCGGGGAGCTCCTTGTTCGGCCAGGACAACACTAGTCTCGTCAAGAACCGACCTGCAGGAAGACACTTCATTCAAACAGCCATATGCTAGTCAACATTAAAATAAACAATCCGTAATTTCAAAGAAAAAGGCTCTATTTTACTTTATAACCTAACAAACATCCTTCGAACGATTCATGGAGCTCATATTCCTTAGCAACACAGTTACAAAAGATTTCTTGGTTCCTTAAAACAAATTTGCTTTTTCAAAGTCTAGATAATAATTAAATTTAACCAGAGATGAAAGTTGCTTTAGTTACACAAAAAAAAAGTTCTAGGAATAATTCAATCTAAAAAAGTTCATACAGTAATTTAGATACAAAAAATAAACAAGTTTAGTTGGGTCTGAGCCAAGCCATTTTTGCCAAAGTGGTAATACCTTGTCTAGTACTTGTTCATCGGGAGCCAAGCTACAAACAATGAAAAAAGATCCAAGATCCATTTGCAACATATTTTCTTCATCTCAAGCACTTCTAATACCAAAAAAGTTATCAATAACTAATCTGAATATATTCCTTCAATAAATTCAAAATTTAGTTACTGAAATAATAATTAATTTTTTGAGCATGTTTTAAAGAACGTTTTTAATAATAGTTGAAAAATGCACAAATCGACTTTTAAAATCCAGTAAGATTGAGATTATAATCTAATAAAGAGGGATCGCTCAATATTTATAAATAAAAAAATTTATGATCTAGAATATAAAATTTACTGTACTTTCCTATAATTAAAGAAGAAAAATTATAAGAATTATTCAATATTAAATTTAAAAAAAAAGAAAAAGCATTTCAAAAACCTATATGTAATTTAATATAATTATTCTAAAATGAAATTATTCGCAATCCTAGTTTGGTTGAATAATTACTGAATTCATAAATGCAAAAGTATTGTAATCTTGTAAACAGCTAAATCGAGAAAAAAATTGAGTCAATGTTATTTCAAGCTAATATTTCTAATGCCTTAAAATTTGTTATAGTATTTTATGTTTCATGATATGAAATATATATTCCAAACCAGTACTCAAATTCAAGGCCCTTGAATTGGGATCAGAAAAATATCTGAGCAATAAAAAAATATATGAGAAATGAATATAACTTGTATCGACTTTCTATCTTTGTTTAATCTCCTCAAAATATTAAAAACTCTCTAAATACCGTAGTTCAGATAAGATTTGTACCATTAATTTCTACAAAATTTTTGTTTAGATATTAACGAATTGTTATTTATCTTTGATTGGGAACTAATTTGTCGCATTCCACTAGCTTGGTTAATACATAACATAATTAATAAATGATCATTAAAAAAGAATGACGCAAGAAACTGAGAAGGCTAAAAATAATAAAAACACTCAAATCATATAATCATTCGCTATTAAAACCCACCTTTTTGTTTAAATATTAAATTGTGAAAATGATTTTCATAAAATTTATTAATGAATTCAATTAAAGCAATAAATAATAATAAAAACGTAACAGCTCAAGCAACATTTCGAAAAATAAGACTAG
The DNA here is from genome assembly GCA_946811695.1 of Gonocerus acuteangulatus. Classification (NCBI taxonomy): domain Eukaryota; kingdom Metazoa; phylum Arthropoda; class Insecta; order Hemiptera; family Coreidae; genus Gonocerus; species Gonocerus acuteangulatus. The sequence goes on from OX328131.1 coordinate 66,824,560, forward strand.
CAGGCAAGTGTACATAAAGTAGAATTATTCGAACATCTTAAGACCTAGGTGTTCAAAAATATTTTGTCTATGAAGTGTCCTACATTTAATCTCTTTTTTTCTAAGGATCTTAACAGAAAAATCCAATAACATAATAATAATGTAGAATTAAATCTCAGATAAATGGTATATCTTATTGGTTCTATGTAATTCTGTTCTTAGAAAATTAAGAAATGCATGAAAATTAACATTAACATAAGGCCTCTCAAGTGGTTTATTTGCTAAAATCAATCCAGTAGAATAAATCCTTAATATCTTTTAAACATAGAATGAAAAATATGCATACTTTATTTTAAAGAATGTAATTAAAACTATTGTTCACTATAAAAGTATATTAACCCTTTAGAATTGTCTGTACATACGCAAGAGATGTGTATTTAATGTATTTTCTGTCAGATATTTAATTAAAGACTGTTGTCACCCTGATGCAGTTACAGTTTTTCTTTTCTTTCACAACCCAAAATATTAAATATTTTTAATGTGTAATTTTTTTTTTTTTTCTTTTCGAATTTTGTTGAGTCGTGGTTATTAACACCAGAGTTGAGCATAACCATAACTACGATTATAATCACATGCCTTTGAGATGTGATTACGATTATAATCGCAGGCTCTGAAGATATGATTACGATAATCATTATAATTAAAATAGTGATTATGATTCCACTTGTAATCATATCTTGGTTATAATTACACTCGTAATCACAATATTTTTCTTTAATTACACTTGTAATAAATAAAAAAAAAAACTGTAATCCCAGCTGTTTCTGTAATTATGCCTGTTCATTTCTTTTCTGTCATTACAACTGTAACAATAGTCTTTCTGTGATTACGGACGTAATATTAATCTGTGATTACGAACGTAATAATAGTCTGCCAATACGAATGCTATCACATAATTTTTTGTAATAACGACTAAAAAATCTCAAACACAACACACATCTGAGCACAGGAATTGGAAAACTATTTGCATCAAGATAATTAGAGTCATATATATGAAGAGTTGAGACTTTGTCATCCGTTCATATTACGGTAATTACTAAGAATCCGTAATAGTATTCTAATGTACAAAATAAATATATATATAATGCTAATTGCAGAAAAAGTTGAGATTACGTTTGTAATTACATAAAGGTTATGATTATGTTTGTAATCAAAGAAAGGTTATGATTAAAGTTACAATCACAGAATAAAAATGTGATAACAGCAATAATCACAGAAAAATTGTGATTACAGTTGTAATCATAGAAAAAATAGTTTTAATTACAGGTATAATGACAGAAACAGCTGTGATTACAGTCGCAATTACAGAAAAATGTTGTGATTACGAATATAACCAGAAGACAAGATGCAAGAGGACCGGACAGCAGAGGAAACCCCCCATTCAATAGGCTCAAACTTCATTTTTATAAACTCTAGGGGATACAAGAGTTACTTGAGCCTACAAAACTGCTAGACATCACAAAAAAATGTCACAGAGGTGGCTTTCAGTCCTGGAGCGAAGAAATGCCTTCGGCACAAAAGTGACTAATAGACACAATGGGTTAGGAATACAGGAATGGATGAAAGGTGTATTGGGAAAGAAATGCTGAAAAGAAACGAATATTGTCATAATATAAGAATGTATTTAAAAAGTAAAAGAATAAATAACTGTTATACTAAACCAAGAGGGCAAACCTTTAGTAAAAAAAAAAGAAAATTTAGATACCTTTTAGGAATTATCAAAATAAGCAGAAAGCCAATAAAATTCACTACACCCTTTTAGATATATCTATATTTGTAACTCCAAAATATTATAATTTTTTTTTCTCGATATTTAATAAAAACACAGGCTTCAAGTAGGTTATAATATTTTTTGCCTGAAGAGACACCACAAAGTTGCGAAATATCTAGGGAAGTGAGAAATATAGATAAAAATGTGTCGTGAATTTTATTGACCTTTGGCCTATTTTGAAAATTATATATTGAATAAAGGGTTATTTATTTATTAATTAGACTACATTTCTATATAATTTTATACTTTTAGGAATGATAATAAAAAAAACTGAGCAAAATATAGGCAACTGATAGTATAGCATTAATATACAATATTATACATTGGAATCCTTGACTTGTACAGCTGACTGCCTCTCCTTTCTCGTTTAGCAATTCCCTATGGCTGACTTTTCCAGCAGTTCGACCTTGGGGCTGTCAAGTGAGGACTAAGGAAGCTTTACCTATTTCTTTCACCGCTCAATTTGAAAAGTTAACAGTGGATATTAAACAAGAGGATTGTCGCACGTAGAGAGGAGGGCGAGAAATGTGTTCTGGGCAGGAAGTGATATTGCCCTATTTGCTGTGTCGGCCAGCTCCACCACTCGCCGTATAAGTAAATGGTTAATAAAATGTGGCTCCATCTTAGTATTACTTTTAATATTTGCTATTAAATGTAATTATTATTAAATGTCAAGTTCCTTGTATAATAATAACTTCTGTTATTATAAGAGAGTCCTTTAAGAGATGGTCATAACATAAATATGGAGCATAAATGCAGTAAAGACAGGCGGCCTACATAATAGAAAACTACTCAAATAATAATAATTACACAAATTAATATGTATGAATAACAAATAAAATTCATTCTTAGATATAACATAAAAGAAAAATATACTATTCAAAAATTAAACAGAAAACAATAAAGTATAAAAGTAAAAATATAGTTCAAAATATAAATGTTATGAATAAAATAAAAATTATTTGATTATTCTGGCAGACTTCATAATAACAACAATGCCCATAATAACTATACAAATCAGGAACATACATACAACATAGATACAAAATAAAATTACGTAGAATAGTTCAATTTGCTTTCCATTCTTTTTTCTTAAATAAACCTATCTTATACACAAACTTTCACAGCCTATAAAAATGTTTTACATATATACAGTCTCTTAGAAATAAATCTTATATACAAAATATATTTACAGAAACATTTAAAGTTACCGATATTGTTTCAATTTTTCATCGACAACAAAATCAATGATTTCACTTCCTTTAGTCGACGATTTCAGGTCCAAATGAAGACCTCGGCTTTGTGCATTAGAGAAAAGGCTCTTCCATACCGGATCAGCCTGAAGAACAAAGAAAAATTAGAAAGAATTGAATAAAATGTCAATAAAATAAATTATTATACCTTAAATATAAATTACACTGCCAAAAAGAAAAAAAATGGTATTTTCCAAAGAAACCATACATACATTCTTATTTTCCTACTAGCTGCTACCCAGTGTGTCATGCTACACCTAATTCCTTTCTATGATTCTCCCTGTATCAAGATCTGATTGATACCTAGTTGTCTATACCCAGTTACGAAAATCGGTCAAACGATGTGAATTTGTTTTAGTTCATAATGATAGCCGGCAGGGGCCAGCACAACAGCACTTCATCTAACAGCCGACAGAGGCCAGTAGTTGTCGATTCAAAATGGCCGTCAGTTATTCATCAGTTTAGTGTAGCCAATTTTTTTTTAACAAAACGTTTGACCTTTTGACCAAATTTTGAAAATTGACTATTTTGACCTAGCCTAGGAGATTTCTCGTATCAAGAGCTACCTGTGTGCCAAGTTTGGTCAATATCGGTCAAACGGTGTAGATTTGTATAAGGAACAAACAAACAAATAAACAGGCAGACACGTGATTTTTATATAGATAGATGATGAATCACCAGAAACAAAATGGTGGTGGTGGTGACCCCACCACTGTATACTCCCCTTGTTAGTAATGAATACGTAAAAAAAATAAATGACAGAGAAACAACAATATTATTTAACTAATTTTTAATACCTGCCAAAAATAATGCCTAGGGAAAGGAGAGAGACCACAATAACTTTTAGGATAAGTTTAAGAAAAGTGGATTCTACATGGGAGAATATAGTTATACCCAAAAGGGGGTGTAAGTATGGTTAGGATGAAAGGAGAAAATGACTAGGTGTTAAGACCTTGACGCCGGCATGACATCGTGTTTGCGTCATCACGAACCACCCCGTCCCGTTGAGGCTACCTGGCAAGCTGGGAGAAAAATTTAAAAAGTTTTGGGGATCGGCTACAAACGTCCAGGCTGCTTTATTCAATCCTCGTCGTCTCAGGGAGTGTTTCGAGTACGTTATTCTGGAATCGTTCCGGGCTCAGACCTTTCTGTGAATATTTGCAGGAGTTTCTTCATGACAGTGCGTCATGGTAAAAAAAAAAAAAAAAAAAAAAAAAAAAAAAAAAAAAAAAAAAAAAAAAACATGTTTCTGAAGGAAATTATCCAGAATTTCTACATTTTTTTTTTTCACATTAACAGAACAAATTAAATCATAAAATGGGGGAAAAAATTTTTTGGGTGATTTGGGTTAGCCCTCCCGCAGTCAACGTGTTAAAAGGAGAGAGTAAAATGTTAATGTTTTGGATCTTCCAAATAGATTGACGCAGGAAAGAGCCGGGGGGGGGGGGGGGGGGGGGGGAACCTGTGGTATTAGGAGAGCTTATGGAACACGTCGTAGTATATTTATTTTTTAGCTGAAGAAGGCTGTCGAATTGTTCGAAAACAAATTTTTCTGAAAATCTGGTGCTTTTCTCTTAGCCGAATCCCAACCCAACCATTCCTTGACTTTTTGTTATGAATGTTAGTAGTTGTTGTTATCTACAAATCTCATAATATTTTTAAAACTGTTTAAAGAATTATTTAGATTACTCACCTGAAGGGAAGAGAAATTGCCAATTATGTACAGACCACGTTTTGCCCGAGTGATAGCAACATTTGTTCTTTGGTAATCCGACAGGAATCCAATACCATTTGTCCTAACGCATGTTAAGATTATAATGTCTCTTTCTTGACCTTGATAACTATCAATGGTATTAACAGTAATCAGCCTCATCAATTTTCTGAAAAGAATGCATACAATTAATACAGCAACTGGGTGGATGTAGCAATTGTTCAAACATTCATTAAACAGTCTTTTATCCTTATGAGACAGCGAGCCGCATGAGCCTAAAGGCCCATGAAATGTGGCCCATACCAGTACTGCTGGACAAGATTAAATAGCAGTAGCTTCTCTGCACATCTCGTCACATTTCTCCTGATAAACTACCTTAACAAGTCTTATGTGACCATTTTCTCATCTAGGGCTTTTGTCCAGAAAAAGCCAGGCGTAAAACACTTTTTTTTTTTTAATTTTAAAATTCTTTTATTTTATTAAATAATGTCAAGTTAAATATTTTTACGTTTTTAATAGGTCCAATGTTTGGAATTTGATCTCAATGTGCACATCAACTGTTAAAACACAAATAAGGGCCTTCAGATGAACCAGAACTATGCAAAGTGAAACTCTCATTTAATAGGCTCACACTACATTTTTATGAACATTTTTGGATATAGGAATGACTTTAGCATACAAAATTTATCGCAAGATATTACAAAAAGCTGTCACAGCTCTGGCTTGGCACAAAAGTGGCTTAAAGTCTCGAAAGGGTTAAGGATGTTTTAACAAAAGTTATGAAGCATTTATTATTTGAAGTCTTTATTATTAGGTAGATTTATCTACTTAGATTCTTTAAGAATTACAAATTTTATGAATAATTCAAAGAATTTTATCGTAAGTACAAGGGGTCTCCCCGTGGTCTAGTGGCTAACACCTTAGATTCTCATGCAGGAGATGGTGGGTTCGATCCCATACCGGCAGGAGGAATTTTCTCATCTCACAGTTCATTGGGAAAACTCCTCGCTGCGGCGTAAAAAGTACAAACAGACACTAAATTAATAATTAAATTATTATTTTAGCAGTTGTGGGGTGTCAAGATCATCGCCATACTGAGTAACAGTACACCTCACACAATTAACATAATAGACTATACTCTTGCACTGACGTACGGACAGCATAATACATACTGCAGGATCATATTCCATGAGTATTACACCCGGTAGGTGAGATGAAAGTGATTAAGCTAAAAATGCCTGAAGTGAGGACCACTCGATACAGAATTAATTAAGCGCCAGTGGCACCGGAAGCATTGAAAACGTCATAATCACCCGTAAGATCAAGGATATTTTGAAAGATGTATGCAATCAAGAACTAATGTGAGCATGGAGAAGAGTGATCTTTCACTCTGGGTCTACCTGGCTCCTGCCAGGAAGAAACCAAGAAATGAATATAAACACATGAAATGAACTGGAGGTTATTATCTGGCTACCAAAAGCAGGCAACAAAGCAGCAAGCTGTTCTGATGGATAGTGCGAGAGCTGTACGATGCATCTTTAATATCCAGTACATGTGTGCATATTTATGTACCTATTCATGTATGCATAAAAAGAACATTCCTTATTATAGTTCGATACAAATTCTCCAAAATAAAGCTCCAGTAAACTAAGAAATCCAGCGTCCATAAATATTAATAAAAAGGAACGGCAAGCAATGGAAAGTAAATCTTGGGTTAATTAAATTTCAGTAAAGACAAGCTGGAATCATTGTTTCTTAAATGCTTCCGTCTAATTCTTAATAGTTATTTACACCATGCATAGCTACTATAAAGAAACATAGTTCCTGGAAGAAGGATTTTCTATGATTGGTAATTAAACAGAACAACTCTACGAAGGCAAGGTATAGTTGGGATTCGGCTAGGAGAAAAACGTCAGACTTTCAGGAAGAAATCTGTATTTGGACGTTTCGGCTGCACATTGGCAGCCTTCTTCAGCTAAAAAATAAAACTTATAAGTAAAAAAATAAATATACAATTTGTAAGTAAAAAACAGGCAGAAATGAGTGTAGTATATACATAAAGACAATAAATTTTAACCAATCTTATTTTTAAACAATGAAAATACGGTAGTTGGAAAGTAAACAGCATGTAGAAAGTAGTAAGTAAACAGTACAAAAAAATAATCAGTACAAAAAAGGAACATTTTTCATATAGTGAGAAAAAACAATCTATTCTATAAGTGAATACAATTTATAGTAATTAATATATAGATACGTACCACTAGAGAATGCTGATAGGTTGAATGTATGAGGGACAGCAACTACACAGGGGGTTTTATAGTTTTGACTGGGGGAGGGGTGAGGAAGCGGTATGTCGGTGAAGATGAAAGAAGTGCAATTGCTAGGTTGTAAAAGCGGGTTGTAAAGGTGTTAAGAGTTTTGGGACACACAAGTAGAAAAATTGTCTGGAGCCTGGGAACAAAGATAAAAAGGAGGTCAGGACAATTTATGGAAGACGGCGGAGTAAGCAGGGGAGATGTTTTGTTTGTCGTCTTCTTGTTTGTCGGCTAGGAGAAAAGTCTGACGTTTTTCTCCTAGCCGAATCCCAACTATACCTTGTCTTCGTATCTCTGCAACGGCTAACTCTCTCCATCTTCACCCAGAACAACTCTAGTACTATAAATACCAATTTTCAATAGCAAATAAATTAATTTAAAAACTTACTTGTCATGAAGCTTATCAGATATAATAGCTCTCTGTTTTTGGTATGGCACAATTATTCCAATACTCAGACCTTTGAATACTATCTGATACAGAATTTCCTCAACAAAATTTACCACCAGTTCAGCTTCTGTTTTATTAGTTTCTCTGGAAAAGAAGATACACGTAAGTTAATGAACTGCAAGTGTATCTAATTAAATATTTGTCAAACAGTATTAGTTTAGGGCCGATAGGCCTCCAAAAGGGAAATTATTTTGATTATGAAAATGCCATATAAGAAGTAAAGAAAAACCAGTTATTCATTTCCCGAAGTAAATTTTAAATAAATACCCATTAATTTAAATTATTCTATCATGTCAGTAATACTCGGCAATGATTAAAAAGCAATTCCCACCATAATTTTCTGCAAAAATGAATGTGTGGTCACATGATTGGTGACGTCACTACTGTTATTCTTTTGCATTACCCGTGACACAAAATTTAGAGACAGCCAGTCATATGAAATTTTCATGACAAATAAATATATTGTTATGAAATTTCATTACATATATTTTTCATTTCAGGCATGATGTTGAATTAGATTCCAAGACTGCAAAGTAGTAAGGCAGGAACAGATAAATCAACATTTATACTTAAATCTATATTTGAGTTAATCAATTTAAAATTAAACATTTTATTAATACTAACAATTTCATAATTATATATATATATATATATATCTGTTCCTTAGAAAGATATAATTTTGAAAGGAAAAAACAGTTTGGCCTATTTAAGACTAGAAGGCTGTGACAAATCTGAAGTCTACAAAAAGTTTTCCCTCAATCTTCTACACATGAACATCGATGGATTAACAGCCCTTCTTTGTTGGCATGTCATTCTTTGCTTCATCGTCAATGGAGTAAGAACTCAAAATACATTTGGAAGCAGCAACTGGTCTTGGACTGGTTGCTGATGAGAAAATAAGCTCTCTCCAGATTGTTTCTTGTGTTTTCTGGAGAATCTAGCTTTTGGCGCATTTTGCAAGACATCTGTGTCGAAATACAGCATTATTTGCAAGCCTGATCTGCCTAAGTAAGGTAAATTGTTTTATCTTATAATTATATTTTTCTTCACAACAGTTTAAATATGTATTTCATGTTTCACTTTGCAATACATTTTAGTACCACAACTTAATTAGCCTGAACCCAATAAGACCTTGAGATCCAAAGATCCAAATAAGATAACCCATAATTTCAAAGTTAAACTAATTAAATTTATCTAGCCTGCATACATTTTAATTATAAATATAAACAATTTTATAACATTTTGGCTCAACCAGCGTGCGATATTAATTTTTCAATAAATATATGTATTATTAATTAATGAAAAAAATAAATATTTTATTTTATTACAATATATAACAAATGAATTGAGGGGGTACTTACGGACTATCAGGATCCGATAAATGTTTGTGAGTGATGACACTATATGGTTTGAATCCACGATGAACAGCGAGATGGACTGGACTTATAAGCTCATTTTTGTAGAAAGCCAAAGATGGAAATTGTGCAATTTCTGGATGCATCCTGTACTGAGATTTCAGAGTATACACTGGCACTGACAGGTGGTCCCTAGGAGATCTCGAACCTAAGTCCACTCCAGACCAAACTTTATGAAGTCGACTGAATAGGGATCTCGATAACCCATTCTTCTTCGAAGTCTGAAATTGAAACAGAAAGTCTTAAATGATAAAAATATTGTTTTAGGGCAAAACATAATTGACATGTTAACCCTTTGATGCATGATTTTTTCTTTTAGCATAAAAAAAATCTGAGAGGTAGAAATAGGCCTCACGATAACGGGAAAAATACTGTAAAAAATTCATTGATTTTTTTTTTGTCGAGAAATTTATGAAAAACTAGAAGATGCCTGTAGGCATCATTGTGCGTAGAGGAAGGAATGTTTTTGTAAATGAGCATGTATAAGCATTCACATTTATTGAAACATATAAAGAATTTATGAGTTAAAATTAAAAAGAACTCTCTTCTCTTTTCATCAAAATCACAAATGGTAATCCTTGAACATTGAAACATGATTTGCCTTTAGTTAAGCACAAATAAAGTTCAGATTTATCACAGTAACCACAAGTTTGGTTCTTGTTGTTTTCCATCCTGCATCTCATCTTCTGAGATACATCAGCCAGTACATCCTCAAACAAATCATTCAAATCTGAGAAGGGATCATTCAAATCGTCGCCATTTACCACTAAAACATTGGCTGAAAATGCGCCAAGGTTCAGAAAGAACATTCTCGTCGACATCTTCATCATCCTCACTATCATCTGGTGCTGTGATTATATGAAAAATCTGTTTCTTCTCTCCCCACTATCGATCAGATAATGGGATCCATCGCTCGGACCTCAGTACCAGATGCCCGATGGTGCCCACAGGAAACAAATGAACAACCACAAAAATTGGCACAAAAAAATAAAACTTCAATAAAAGAAACTTTCAATTCATAAAATACCCCACTAGTACTAAGGAGTACGATTTTTTTAGGTCAGAATGGACGTTTTTAATAGTATTGTGGCCTTGCAAAACGGGTCCCCACGGGGTGAGAAACGAGACTCCTGGTTTTGTCAACATTAACTTGTTTATTCTTTCTTGGGAACGAAGTACAATGTTCAAAATCTTCCAATCCCTTTGACACTTGTTGATGCTTACAGGAAACGAAATACAATTTGAAAAAACTCGACATAGTGCTCTGGGATCGTAAAATAGAATATGTTGCCTGCAGGCTTCACAATGCAACAAAGGGTTAACAAAGTACAAAATATTTCCTTTGTACAAAAACGTTTACTTGTAGAATGAACGAGTTTTGCACCTCACCTCCTCAAATGTATAAGTGAACTAGCTGAAGGCCCATGCTTCGTCACGGTAGATAAGTAGTTTTTTTATTGAGTTAAATAATGTGTCATCAAAATTAACACTACTATATAATTTTTTACAGTTTATTATAGCATGGTTCCCATCAATTGATAATTAATCAAAGTATAATGTTTCTTGGCTCCGGACCAGAGTCAAGAAACTGATAACCTAGAGATAAACCGTTATCTATAGGTTACCTGTAAAAGCAGTGTGACCAATACAGGTTAAATTTTGTTGTCAATAATAAATGTACATTAAAATTTAAAAATTTATGTTTCTCACACGTCATTTGGTAACACCCATTATATTTGTGAGCATGACCTAGAGGTGTTCCGACTGGGGATGGTGATAGGTTACCTCGGATGAACCATTACCAGGTGTAGCGAAAACTCTATGGGGGACAAGTTGAAATGAACCGCAATTAAAATGGTGATTTTATCCCTCATAGCGTAAACTGTATGAGAGACAGTTTATTTCTAGTAATTCAAGGACTTCCATCATAGTTGAAATTAACCTCAACTATAAATAATACTATGAAATAGATACAGTACGGTAACAGCTGTTCTTTTATCATCCTAGCAACGCATGCTTGCTTGCTCTAACAAATTTTTAAACCCCTCTAAAAATACTTAAAAATTTGAATATCAAAAAATCCTTTCTTAGCGAGCGTCTACGTTCTATAGGGAGTGTCCATGCAAAATTTCAAGTTTTTCTGTCAAGTGGTTTGGGCTGGGCAATGATAGGTCAGTGAGTCAGTGAGTGAGTGGTATGTGATAAATATATAGTAGATATATACATGGCTCAACAAAATAAATGAAATTATCATATACCTCGGAATTGACCATGGGAGGAAGCTGCTGTGGATCTCCGACAAGAATGAAATTCTTAATATCATGCACAAGTGGAAGTAAAATGCCTAAGTCAGTAGCCTGCGATGCTTCGTCAACAATACACAGCCCCACTTCCCCTTTCTCTTCATACGTACTGGAAAAAAAATAAAAAATAAGTAGCACAAAAATTTATTATTTTAGTGTGTATTGTGGAGAAAGAGTTTCTCAGGATTGATTCGGAGCATTATGTAAGTCGTATAAAACTGTGGATCTACCTAAATAATGTAAATTTATTTAACTTTATAATTATATTTTTCTTTGTAACCGATAGTTTCAATGTACATTTCCACATTACAATACACTAATTAGTCTGAACCCGTTTAGACCCTGAGATCCAAGGAAATAAGTGTGAGTACCCAATTTAAAATTTAACCACAGAAATTAACCAGCCCACTTATTTTAATCTATACATTTAATAAAAATGTAACGGATCACTGTCTGTACATGGAAGATATATGAGAAAATTATTAGGGGCCTTAATCAACGCTATAGCACCCAAAACATTAATTGTTAGAGTTTTTGTCTGTGCGCTTGTGCATACTAATCTCAGAAAAGGCTTATCCTATTTAGATGTGGTTTTCACAAATATATTTTGGTTAAGCTTCACTAAGCATTTAGCGTTTGTTTCTTGTCAATTGATTCATTAATAAAAAAGTTATACCAATGTAAAGAATCACGTCAAACACTAAATAAAATATTCACACATATCTATTCTTTCTTCTTTATCTTCAAAAAGTGACTAATTTACAACGAAACATGAGAGAGACAGAGATGTTAACAGGTTGTGGAATAGGTGATAGTGTTTTTATTCCTCGGAGTCGTCTCATTCCAAACGATTTTCCGTTTAGTTTTAAACAAGTACAGTTTCCTGTGAGCCTATGTTTCACAATGACAGTTAATAAAGTCAGAGGTCAGACATTAAAAGTTGTCGGTGTGAATCTAAGTATTACCTGTTTTTGGCACGGTCAGTTTTATGTGGCTCTGCTCTCATGTTAACAATCCTACCATCCTGTATACTTTGATATGGCTATACAACTAATATTGTGTATAGCGAAGCATTACTGTAAATTAGATTTTTTTAAATACCCAAACAACAGTGTTTATAATCCAAAAGATATATCCAAAAAATGCTGCCCAAAGTCACAATTCTACATGGATGAACAAAATCGCGGACACGACTAATTAAAAATAAAAATAGAAATTTTATAATATATTTAAGAGAGAGAGAGGGAGAGAGATATGATACCTTGAATTAAGACTAAATGCTTTAAGCAACCGTCTAGAAGCACAAGAATTAAGAGTTGTTGCAACTATATCAGAATTATAAATCACTTTCAGTTCTACGTCTCTTATCAACTTCTCAATTTGCTTTCTTCTAGCTTCTTCAGTAGCAGTATTGTTCTGAAAACAATAAAGATAAATGAACCAATACAGACAGTAATTTACATGTCCATTTTTTTCTTTATTAGTAGACAATAATAATTTATAATGAGATGCAAATGGTTAGCAGTCGAGATGATAATAAGTCAAGTAGTTAGGATTCGACTAATGAAAACAGCCTGTTGTTATGAAAAATCTTTATTTTGGACTTTTGGGCATGCTCTTTGGCAGCCGTCTTCGCCAAAATATATCCGGGGATGGAGAAAGAACGGTTAGGAAATCATGAGTTAAATCAATAATTAAGTAGTATAAAATAAACCATTTTTTTTTTTTTTTTTTTATGTTTAGCCATTAATTATCATTTGTACATTTTTCTAATAATAATAAAAGTTTTTTTTTTTTTTTTAAATAACCTAACACATCTAATTCTTACTATGCATTTAACCTTTCCGATGTGACGCGGGCTAGGGAGAATGTCCCTAAAGGCGGAGAGCGCCCGCTACGCACACCCTCCACTGGCGGACCAAACTCACTCTTCTAGAGCTAAATTGTTTTTTTAATTATTATAATAAGCTATTGCTTTAACACTAAAAGTTTAACTAAAAAAAATGTTCCGAGAACACGTCTCACAGACGCATGTTACTTAATCCTTTAACGCACAAAACTATTTCTTTTAAAAAAAAGTGTGTCATGCAGGAGCTGCATAACTAAGCACTTTCCTCAGAATTGGGTAGGAAACGAGTGCATTCCTGAATAATTTGCTTAAAATAACCTATATAGATAAATAAAATAAAAACATAAATAACACCTGTTTCAATTCAATTCAAACATAGTACAAAGTAAATCCCTCCCTTCTGATAGACCGATTTAGTTCATTTTTACAACACTTCTTCCTTATTAGATACCCAGGACGTATACCGCGTTTTGTTACAATACAGCAGAAATTACGACCGGTATGAGCAAATTAGTAATTTGGGTCCGGAGTAAACCCCACTTCCTAATGAACCGATTTAGTTTATTTTTACAACATATTATTTTCTTTAGTTTACCAGAACGAATATCGAGTTTCGTTGAAATATAACAAACAATACGACTGGTATTGGCAAATAACTACTTTGGCTCCCGAGTAAACCCCCCCTCCGGATGGACTGATTTTGTTGGTTAACGAACTCGTTCAATCGTTTGATTGGGGAATACTACATACCAAGTTTCGTGTGGAAGGAACAAAAACTCTGGCCGGTTTCGTGTTAACAGACACATATATAACTTGTATATATATATATATATATATATATATATATATATATATATATATTGTAATGATATATTACATTCTTGAAAATATTTTTAAATTCAAATAACCATCGATATTTTGAAAAGCCCGCGCAAATCACAAACCATATGTACAAATAACATTGTATTATATACGATCAAAATTAATAATATTTTTGGACAATACTGATGTACAATATATCCATATTAAATGTACATTCAGATAACAATAAGTTAATTATTTTGTATGGCAAAAAACAATTGTTATCTTTTTATATAACCCAACAAACTGCGGAAGTTGAGAAGCAAGGACGCTAAACTCCCCCGCTTGCTCGAATGGCGTCTTTCTAGTCTCAACATTCAGAGAGAGAAGGCGTCCGTCGATTCCCCGCATTTGTGGAAGGAGGAGTTGGGGTCTGTCCTCATTTAATTATAGCAGCCTTGTATTGAAGAAGAAGTCTTTTGGTTCTCAGCGTTGGCCGAAGTCAGAGCTCTCCTCCAAGGAATACCGAATGTATTGAGATTTCGTTGGAAGCGGATTGATTTAGAGGTAAGAATTGTTTTTGTTGTAGTTTTCAATTATTTTATTATTGTTTGCATGTAATTTAATATTGTTTGTATCTCAGAATTGTCTGGAGATAAATGTTATATAATTTCATTCACTCGGAACTTTACCCCCTGAGGTTAAGTCAAACTCATAATAAATCTTATTAAAATAATTAAAATATGTTTATTTTTTTTTTTTAAAATTAATCATAACAATATATATATATATATATATATATATATATATATATATATATATATATATAAATTTTAACGGGGGTCATTTTCAGTGTCTACTAAGCAGGATCGATAAAGATTCGAAGAAATTTTTCAAAAATTCCGTCATGAGTGCAACCTCAATAGCTACTTTCCTTCAGAGGAATGTGCTAACAGTTTTTTTTTTTTTTTTTTATATTTCAGGACATATATGTCCCTCTGATAGATCTGATAATTTCTGAGCCCCTTCACAACCTTGCACAAGCAGAGGATCTAAGTGGGACATATATGTCCCTCAGTGCGATAAAGGGTTAAAACGTTCAAAATTTGTACATTACCAGTTAAGTGTTAAAACAGAAAATATCCCCCATTCCTGCGAGATCACACTGTACACGCTCAAGGCTAAAGAGGTCTCGCACACAAGAGATACAGCTGTGGCAAGAATACTCGGGCGTCGCCTTTGGTGTACGACTTTCTCCCGCGAGAATACTTGGGCGCCTCTTCTGATGAACATCTTTCTCAGATGTCTAATCGAATGGGTTCAAAAACACTATACTGGAGTTTCCAGAAAGAACAGACAATGATCAGAATGTATGGGCTTTTATGCTGCTGGTTGTATTTATAAAATAATACAATATCACTTCAAAAATGTATAATAAATTTAAAACAAATTAAGTACAATATACTCACCACCATCCGTTCAAGTTCTCTGATGTTCCCTTGAATTAGTTCATATTTTTTCTTATAGTTATTGCGTTCTGACTCCTTCGGGCTCTCTAATGCATTCGCTAACATCTGCTCCTGCGCCCTTAGCAACGATAGCTGAGAAAGCAAAAATATCAATTGAGTTAAAGTTATCATGAACATGAGTGCAATTTATGCGCAGACAATAAACATTTATAAATACTGTTTATACATAAAATAACTTTTTTATCTGAAAATAAGAAAAATAATGTGAAGCCATGTGCATATATTTGTAATAAATGGTACAAATCTCAATAAGTCTTTAAATAACTATATTTTCAAAATGAAGACAACCCAGTTAATAATTAAATGGTTAAAAAATGTTTTAGTTTGGATATGAGAATGCCTTTAATTCCTAAATTCAATAACCACTAATTTCCAGTGCATACAAACAAAATGCATATTCTAGTAAATTGTTTATATATACATACACACACACAATATATGTATATATATGTTTGATGTTATTTTTCGTCGCTGGGATAGTATTTTTGGATGGAACGGCATTTTTCTCCAGCGGTGGTACTCCTCACTTCTTCCTGGAATATTTCGATGGATTCATCTCCATCTTCTTCAGCCAGGTACTTGTTTCTTCCTCGGTGGTAGCCAAGGGAATGACATTTTTCTCGATCTGGGCTCCTTTTCTCCCCTCTAGCCACAGTATCGGCGGACGAATGGTGTTGAAGCTCCCTGGTGTAGTTGGGATTCTGTCCGTTAGTAGCGCTGATGGTATTGCGTCTTTTTTTCTTTTTTTTTCTTCCTGCTTCTATTTTCCTCGCCGTAAGGTTTTATATGTTTGATGTTATTTTTCGTCGCTGGGATAGTATTTTTGGATGGAACGGCATTTTTCTCCAGCGGTGGTACTCCTCCTCACTTCTTCCTGGAATATTTCGATGGATTCATCTCCATCTTCTTCAGCCAGGTACTTGTCTCTTCCTCGGTGGTAGCCAAGGGTTCCCTTGGCTACCACCGAGAAGAAGATGGAGATGAATCCATCGAAATATTCCAGGAAGAAATGAGGAGGAGTACCACCCCTGGAGAAAAATGCCGTTCCATCCAAAAATGTATATATATACATAATATAATATAATATATGTCTAGGCGCAAGGTAGTGCGCCAGGCCAAGTTCCGGCCTAAGCATACTGTGTGTATATTACAGGCGGTCTTAGAGCCGATTTTTACCCTCTCATAACTTTCAACCAGGTAAAGATAAAGTTATGAAATTTTACACAGGTATTATACTACTAGATGTGAGTAAAACTGGAAATTTTCATAATTCTACATCGAATAGTTTCTGAGATATAAGTGATCAAAAATCGGGATTTATAGGACTCACTCACTCACTGACTCATCAAAATTATTAGGCACTTCCCATGATGCTAGAGACTTGAAATTTTGCACGAAGATAGATATGAAGACGCTATTAAAGGAAAAAATCGAAAAATCGCGAAAAGTTGTGTTTGACTCCGCTTCCGGGGGGGGGGGCGTGCCAGTTTTGTACTTCCTTCGGAAACCCATCATTCCGCCCGAAACCAATGATGTGGGGTATCAAATGAATCGTCTCGGTATGAAGAACCTATATTTGATGTTTTAAGAAACAATTAGACGCATATAGGCTCGGTAAAAATCTTATACCAGCTGTCTGTCTGTATGTTTGTTCCTCTTACAAATCCGTACCGTTTGACCGATTTTGACCAAACTTGGGACACAGATGGGTCTTGATACGGGGAGAATCATAGGCTAGGTTAAATTGTCTATCAGCTGTCTGTCTGTCTGTTTGTTCCTTATACAAATACACACCGTTTGACCGATTTTGACAAAATTTGACACACATGTCGGTCTTTATCAGGCATAATAATAATAATAATAATAGGCTAGTCAAAATCGTCTATCAGATGTCTGTCTGCATGTTTGTTCCTTACACAAATTCACTCCATTTGACCGATTTTGACCAAACTTGGCACACAGGTAGGCCTTGGTCCGGGGAATGCACTAGGCTAGGTAAAAAAGGTCTTTCAGCTGTCTGTCTGTATGTTTGTTCCTCATACAAATTCACACCGTTTGGCCTATTTTGACCAAACTTGGCATGCAGGTAGGTCTTGATACGGGAGTGTCATATTACCTATGACGTTTTGTACTTTTTGTTCCATCGGAAAGCCATCATTCCTTCTGAAACCCATCATGTGTGGTATCAAATGAATCGTCTTGGTAAGGAGAACCTATATTTGATGTTTTAAGAAACATTTCGACGCATCTTAACAACAACAGTTGTGACTTCTTTCTTAAATGTAGTAAAGTCCAGTCATCTAATTTACAAAGTTTAGGATTACAAACCCAAAATGTATCGTCTTTGTTTCTTATGTTTTTCTTGAAGGCCTTCTACACTTTCCCTATTGTGATCTTTATCCTCGGGATAAAGTTCCTGTGTTTTACAGTGTAATAGTTTAGTTAAGAGAGCAATCAATTTGTCCTCTAGAGTAATGTCATCTGGAAGAGCTTCTAACTTTTCTAGTCTAGTGATTATGTAGGTTGATTATTGGTATCAAATATCAAGCAGTAAGGAGAACCTTATGCAGAATCCAAAGACCCTGGTTTTATATGACGTACAAAAGCCAGTAGGTCTGCGGCAACTAAATTCTATTTAATACTTAGAAAAAAGTAATGAGATCCCAAAAAAAAAACATAAATGTGAAATAGAGGCCAAGTTCCTGCCCCCACAAAGAAACACTCCCTTCCTCAAAAATATCCCCCCCTAAAACCCCCCAAAAACGCCTTACCATTCTACACTCCAAAAAAGTAGTATGCGTTGGTGTATTAATTCAACCAAAAATATTTGCCAATATAAGAGATGATACAAGAAAGAAATGTCCAAGTTCATTACTTGGAAGACCTCATAGTTACTTACTAAGAACAGTAAAGACACTTCAACTGACCTTTAAAAACAACAATAAAAATACTTATATCCAGTTACTAAAATATCACTTTCCTCAACCAGGTATATTCTTAAACTTGGCAATGTTTTTTTTTTTGTGCCGAAATTATCTTTAAAGAAAAACTAAACATTGCCAAGTTTAAGAATATACCTGGTTGAGGAAAGTGATATTTTAGTAACTGGCTATAAGTATTTTTATTGTTGTTTTTAAAGGTCAGTTGAAGTGTCTTTACTGTTCTTAGTAAGTAACTATGAGGTCTTCCAAGTAATGAACTTGGACATTTCTTTCTTGTATCATCTCTTGTATTGGCAAATATTTTTGGTTGAATTAATACACCAACGCATACTACTTTTTTGGAGTGTAGAATGGTAAGGCGTTTTTGGGGGGTTTTAGGGGGGGATATTTTTGAGGAAGGGAGTGTTTCTTTGTGGGGACAGGAACTTGGCCTCTATTTCACATTTATGTTTTTGTTTTTTTTCGGATATATATATATATATATATACATAATATAATATAATATATGTATATATATACACAATATAATATAATATATGTATATATATATATATAAATATATATATATATATATATATATATATATATATATATATATATCTTTCTATAGCAGTTGGTCCATAAAGTAGTACACCATTCGTTCTGTTCAACTACTTTATTGCAAATCTTTGCCCAACATGTTTCTTGTTTTATTCGCACCTCATTAAGGGCTTTCCTTGTAAGAAAGTCCTCTCATCATGTTCTCATTTGCGAGTCATGCATAATACTGTATTATTATTAGCATTATGCCCGAGTCTGGCCACATTACAGAGACTCAAACAGCACACATTAATATTTGCTGAAATTTTTATTCTGGTTATATCAGTGGTTATTTGCCAAAAGTTGATATGTCAAATTTGGCAATTTCCTACTTTAGCAACCATGATAAGTATTTAGAGTAGTGAAACTTTTTATTATATCAAGTTAGGCAGTTCATTTTTTCCCCCGCTAAACATTTTCTTTAGACAATTCAAATTCTGGCAATAATAGAAAAATAGAAAAAAAAAAAAAGAAAGAAAAATACAACTCTAAACACATGATCCGTAAAGTAGAAAATGATCAAATTTGACATATAAACTTTTTGCAAAAAACCACTGATATATTTCCGACAAATATATCTTCATATCGATAACCCCTGTATCAAAGATTTTTTTTCAAATAGCCTTCAGCAAAGAGTCTATGATGAGTTTGCTGGCGGAAAGAGAAATGTCCCACTTCATTCCTAGGCCAACAAGTAATATTCAAAATTCATTAAAAAAAAAAATAAATAAAAAAAAAAATAATTGAGAAGATATGGTCGACCATTCAGAAGTAGAAAGCGTAGATCGTCGGGGTTTCGGTCAGTGTTCTTATTCAATAAAACACATTTTATTTGCTAAAATGTATATTTATTGCCGCCAACGTTTCGGCTTGCTATACAAGCCATCTTCAGGGCTGTAAAAACATATATGGCGTAACAATCGTAAGGACAGAAACAATAACAAAAACAACAAAAAAAAAAAAAAAAAAAAAAGAGGCTAGAAACATTAACATAAATATATATATGCTTGAAAATATAAATATAAATATATATATATATATATATATATATATATATATATATATACATATACACACACATATACATACATATGTATATATATATATACATATGTATGTATATGTGTGTGTATATGTATATATATATATATATATATATATATATATATATATATATTTATATTTATATTTTCAAGCATATATATATTTATGTTAATGTTTCTAGCCTCTTTTTTTTTTTTTTGTTGTTTTTGTTATTGTTTCTGTCCTTACGATTGTTACGCCATATATGTTTTTACAGCCCTGAAGATGGCTTGTATAGCAAGCCGAAACGTTGGCGGCAATAAATATACATTTTAGCAAATAAAATGTGTTTTATTGAATAAGAACACTGACCGAAACCCCGACGATCTACGCTTTCTTCTTCCAAAAAAAAAAATAAAATAAAAAATGCTCATAGTGGTCCAATCTAAGTTTATTCTGTTATATTTCTCAGGCTACTGGTGCTACCATGAACCCACATTGAGAAAAATGAAGAAAATGAAACTGCAGTGAGAGAAAAGTCTGTATATTCTATCTTCTCCTATAAACAAACTCTGCTTAAAGCAGAAGGAGGAATAGAAAACAAATACCAGGTCATTCAAAAAGTCCTGTCGTTTTTTTGGGGGAAATTATAAATAAATAAATATTTTCAAATAATCACCTTTATTCATCAAAATATCCACCGTTACAGTCGGTAACCTTCTCCCAACGAGATGGTAAAGCCCAAATTCCTTCCTTAAAAAACTGTTGATTTTTACTGCAAAAATAAGTGGTCAGTTCGTGAATTAGGTTGTCACGGTCTTGAAAACATTTCTGTCTCAGATTGTTGTCGAGATCTCTGAATAGGTGATAATCAGTGGGTGACAGGTCAGGGGAATATGGTGGGTGAGGCAAAACTTCCCAGCCTATTTCTGTCAATTTTTGACAGAAATTTGAAAAATTGACAGAAATAGGCTGGGAAGTTTTGCCTCACCCACCATATTCCCCTGACCTGTCACCCACTGATTATCACCTATTCAGAGATCTCGACAACAATCTGAGACAGAAATGTTTTCAAGACCGTGACAACCTAATTCACGAACTGACCACTTATTTTTGCAGTAAAAATCAACAGTTTTTTAAGGAAGGAATTTGGGCTTTACCATCTCGTTGGGAGAAGGTTACCGACTGTAACGGTGGATATTTTGATGAATAAAGGTGATTATTTGAAAATATTTATTTATTTATAATTTCCCCCCAAAAAACGACAGGACTTTTTGAATGACCTGGTATAAACAAGTAAAAACTTAATTCTACACGAAAACAAGTTAATTTATTTTTTTAAACAACAAATAATTTCAACAAATGCGTACCTCTAATGAAAATGATTCATCTAAATTCATTTTATTTACTTCGGTCTTCGCAATAGAATAAGTCAGGATGTCAACCAATCTTGGATCAGTTCTTTCTACCCTTCCAAATCTTGAGAGGCTAAAATGCTTCTCCTCTAAAAAGAAGTAGTATATAAGTTGGTGCTTATCAAAGATAATAGTTACATATTTAAATTATTATTTTAATTTATTATCAACTTACTTAATTTAATTCCATATTCTTAATTTTTTTCTTTAAATTAAAAAGATTGTTTTTCAAATCTGCATCCAATTGTTTAAAAATGTGCAATTTATTATTTGAAAAATTCAAATATAAGTAAACAATTTTTTTGTTTGTATATATATATATATATATATATATATATATATATATATATATATATATATATATATATGTTGTCAAAATAATGCATGGGTTAGTTCCTAAAATGCATAGCTACAAGGTCTAATAATATAATGTATAGTATAAATCCAGTGACAATGTTTTGCACTAAAAAATAGTTGCATAACTATGATATGATATATTTATTGCTTTTAATACAAAAGTATTTATAGCAAGGGTTGACCCTTATAATAATAAAAGTCCGTCACGCAGGAGCTGCATAACTAAGCACTTTCCTCAGAATTTGGGTAGTGTAGACTGCTTTCCAGAACAATTTGCTTAAAATATTCTACATAAATAAAATAAAAACATGAATAGTTCTCTTTTAAATTTGCAATGAGTAACTGATCAATTATTAATTTGCTTCCAGAGTTATGTTTACACATGGTACCTACTAAACTATGTAATAAATACAAAAAACCAAATATTATCGTATTTTGATCTAACGCAGGAACAGGATACAGTCACTCTAGTGGTAGAAAGCGCTCCTTGCGGCGGCTTTGTGAACCTACGTTTGGCGGGCTTTTCTATTGAAATATATTACAAATTAAACCCCCGCTTTACGATTGACCGATTCAGCTCATTTTTACAACACTTCTTTCTCATGAGTTACCCATGACGTATACCGCGTTTCGTTACAATACAGCAGAAATTACGACCGGTATGAGTATATTAGGAATTTGGGTCCGGACATACACATATTTAACTGTAGATTACCACTACGAATGCCGAGTTTTGTCGAAATATACCAAAAATCACGGCTGGTAGTGGCGAATTGGTATTGTGGGTCCGGAGTAAACCCTCCTCCTAATGAACCTATTTAGTTTATTTTTACAACACATATTTACCTGTGGATTACCACTACGAATACTGAGTTTCGTCGAAATATACCATAAATCACGGCTGGTAGTGGCGAATGGGTATTGTGGGTCCGGAGTAAACCCCCCCCCCCCTTCTAATGAACCGATTTAGTTCATTTTTATATCTCACTTTTCTCTCTATATTACCACTACGAATACCAAGTTTCGTTGAAATATAACAAATATTACGGCTGACATAGTCAAATTAGTGTTTTGGGTTCGGGGTAAGCCCCCCCTTCCGGTGGACCGACTTTGGTGGTTAACGAACTCGTTCAATCGTTTGCTAATTCAATGCTATACACCAAGTTTCGTGACGAAAAAACAAAAACTCTGGCCGCTATCGTGTTAACAGACACACATATATATATATATATATATATATATATATATATATATATATATATATATATACAAATATATATATATATATATATATATATATATATATATATATATATGCATATATATATATATATATATATAGATATATATAAATTTTAACGGGGGTCATTTTCGGTGTCTACTAGGTAGGATCGATAAAGATTTGAAGAAATTTTTCAAAAATTCCGTCATGAGTCCAACCTCAATAGCTACTTTCCTTCGGAGGAAAGTGCTAAAAAGAATTATATACGATTCATAATTCCTTACAATATACAAGGTGAAATAACAATATATACAAATAAAGTATTCTAAATAATTCTTTAGACTAGCTCCTCAACTAAATTAAATATTTCTCTAAATGTCATGACAAAGAAAGAAACAGGAACTTAAATAAAAAAAAAGTCTGTAAGTAAAAAATAACCAAAAGAAAAAACTATATAAAAGTGATACATACATATATAATTTAAGGTAAAAAAATTTCTTATGATTACAAAATTAAAGGTAAACCTATATTGATAATAATCTCCTGAGCTGCAAACTTTTGTCTATAAATGTTAATAAATTATTTAGTTCTTCCTTTTCTCCAGTAAGAAAACTTATAAGTTGGTCTTGCACAGCTCCTCTGCAAACCATCGGGATATATTTTAATCTAAGACACTGGAGGATTAGGCAGTTGAGTAACAGATGTAATACTGTATTGGTATCAGCTTTACATAACGGACAAGGCTCAGATGCTATGAAAGTATGTTTATGGTGGTTATAAAATAATTTTGTATGGTGATGTCCAGCTAGTCGAATCAGAGTTATCAAGCGGAGAGACTTTATTTTGAGTTTTGTGTTCAAGCAGGGGCCGAAAAGATTAAAAGGACACAGGAGTCTGTAGATTTGGCTGAATGAACTATTTAATATGTTATTGATGTCTTTACTTGTTAGAGAATTTTGTGATTTTTCAAGGATGCTCCTTTTAGTTTCACTGGGCTGTATTGACTGCCTTTCCCATATGTCATCACTAGGGAACGGACTCTTAGGTTTTCACCTATTTTTTTCCTTTCTTCTAAACATCATAATGATCGGTTTTTTGTATGATTTGCGTCTTATAATATCATTCATGCAAATTTGGAAGAACCTAAAAAAACCTATTCAGGATGATATCACCTAAAATCACCTAAATAGCGGTGGAATGACCTAGAAAGACCTAATCTTTGAATAGAGAGTATAATTCAATGAATTCATTTCCTCGATCAAACAAATTTTCTTATTGCCAGGTCCAGACGTTCAGGGAAATTTTACTAGGATTGTCGCTTCCATCAGAACCCATTTTAACTCGCTGGGGAAAAAATAAAACTGTTGTTGACGCTTTGGATAGAGATAGATAGATAGATAAAAAGCTGTATTTAAGTTTTAACTTTTTACAGGGAGGCCACTTAATGTGCTTAAAATAATATAACTTTACATAAAAATTATAAAATATAATACTAGTTTTATAATGAAAAGTTTATACCTAAATAAAAAGAACAGAAGAAGAGAGAAAAACAAATATGTACATATATATAATAATAATAAATAAATAATAATAATAAATAATAATAATAAGTCACACAAATTAAAATAATTCAGTTTTGCACATTCAGTCCTGCATTAAAGAAACAGCCACAAAAAATTAATCGAATCTGATAAAAGCACGGATTCTGAGGGCATATAAAACGTAGGCGCAGAGGTTGTTGAGCTTCTCACGGTCTCTTACATCCAGTAATGCAACAAGCCTGTATTCAGTGGTGTCCTCTGCTTGGAAATAGCTGCAGATGTAGTCTAGCTTCCGTGTACATCGGACACCTGAGTAGGAAGTGACCAATATCCTCCTCTTCGTACAGGTTGCATATTGAGCATATCTCGTCACATTTAATCTTGTACAAGATTCCATTAGTAAATATTCTCAGCTCCAACTTCCCGGCTAATCTCAGCTGAGACAAGATTCGAGCTTTGTAGAAGGTAGTTCTGAGTTGGAGGTATTTATCTACACCCCAAAATGTCTTTAGCCTTCGGTAGATTGGACTGAAGGAGGATACACACATCTTCTCTATATCTGCTTGGACGTGTCTATCAAGATATGCTTTGACCAGATATCCTTCTTTTTCTCTCAGAGCTGCGCTGTCCTGTCTCAGGAATAATTCCTCTTCCCCTACAAGCTGGAACTGCTCTTGTGCCTGACTCACCCAGTTATATTGACTTGAGTTATGGAATGAGCTGTCAAGTTGTAATAGCCTATCATAGCACTTTTTGGTATCCTATTGCTCGGCATTTCTAGAAGTTTGATAAGCCATTTCAGCATTAGCCCAAAAACTTTAGCTTTCAGCGTTTCTCGTCCACATTCCAATCTTAACAAGTAGCCTGGAGTGTTTCGAGGGAGAAGTAGCAGACTCTTCAGGAATTGCTCATGGAATCTCTCGAGAAGTTGCAAGTACCTCAAGCCCCATACCTGACTACTGTATAACACTACTGAACCACATAGTGGATCAAACAGCTTCATCCTCGATTCCCACTGTTGGCATTTAGTTCTCGACAATATTTGAGTCGTACAAGCTATGGCTGATCTTCCCTTCTTGCACATGTCCTTTGCCGTCTTATGAAAAATGCCTGAACTATAAAACGGAACTCCCAAATACGTATACGCCTTATCAACTGGGACTCATTCCTTTCCAAGAAAGAATTGCAGATCCTTCAGTCGCCCGCTCTTTCTGAACGCCACCACCCTAGTTTTTCCTATGTTGACTTTAAGCTGATTGTTCTGGCAGTATTTGTCAAGAAGTTGTAGCTTTCTTCTTACAGCTTGCGGAGTATCCGAGAGCAGCACAACATCATCGGCGTAGAGTGGCGTCATTAAATCCGTAGTTGCATTGACACTAATCCCGGATTCATGTCCTTCCCTAATAAACTTGTCGAGGTCGTTAATAAAAATTGAAAAGAGGGAAGGAGCATCACTTGCATCACACCAGTTGTAACTTTTACGGGATGTTTGAGAGTTGAGCTTTGAATTTCGCTGATATGTGCATGTGAGTAAAAGTCTGCTATAAGGGCTATGGTTTTCCTACTCACACCAAAGTTATAAAGCTTATGAAAGAGAAGATTATGATTCACCTTATCAAATGCCTTGGAAAAATCAACGAATATCGCATACACTTTCCTCTTTTCCAGCCTCAAATGCAGATTAATGACAGAGCTGAGAGAGAATATGCTATCCAGACAACCTCTTCCTCTTCTGAAACCGTTCTGTTCCTCTGCAAGTGTGCCTGAATATTCGGCCCAATCTGAAAGTCTATTATTGTTTACTAGTTGAGTGAGGATTTTTGTTAAACAGTTAATGAGCGCGATCCCGCGATGATTTTCTGGTATGGCTGGATCTCCTTTCTTAAATATCATTGTCATATTCATTTCGGACCAGCTCTTAGGCAGATGTTCATTTTCAAAAATTTTATTAAATAATGTAAGAATGAAATTAATATGCCTGGTTGGCAGATTTTTGAAGAAACTATTAGGAACTCCATCTGGGCCTGGGGCTTTATTACACTGCAACTTTCCTATTACGTTATACAGTTCAGATTTTGTGGACGGACAATCAAAAAATGGGTGTCCTGCATCATAGAAATTGAGATTAAATTGAATTCTTGGAGGATATAGTGCCTTAAAACATTCATTCCAAGCATCAGAATTAATTATGTCTAGTGGGGGTTTTAGGCATTTTGGTTTAAATTTCTTTACAATTTGCCAGAATTTTGATGAATTGTTGACGCTTTGGATATGAATGAAGCAGCTGCCATTTCTAAGGCTTCAATGGTCTTTCAGAGCAACGAGATTCCTGGTGAACTCGCATTCCTGAGAGCACATTTCTCAGATCTTCCAAATCTCATTGGAAAATTGGAATCGTCAACACTGGAGCTAAATGATGCGATGAAATACTCCCCTACTCTTGTGACGTAAACGGGAGCATATTTATCTTTCTCTGGTTTTAAGACAACGGATAAAATTTCACCATCGAAAACCTGGGCACCTATATGGTAGTTTACTGTAACAAGGGGTAATACCTATTTCAGT
This sequence comes from Gonocerus acuteangulatus, assembly GCA_946811695.1. NCBI lineage: Eukaryota > Metazoa > Arthropoda > Insecta > Hemiptera > Coreidae > Gonocerus > Gonocerus acuteangulatus. Next base: position 66,851,638 of record OX328131.1, read on the forward strand.
TTCATATTTTCCCTTTTAAATTTTCCCAAGATTTAGTTATTTTGTTTTTAACATAGTTAAGTACCTTTCTGTAGGCAGTGAAATTCTTCCTGATGTTCTTTAGAAGTTGGAACTCTTTAGCAGAGAAACTTAAAAATGTCCTTTACATATTTGTCTTAATTGTTTGGTTTTATGTTCTTATTTATTTATTTTTTAATAATGTATGTTTTATTAAATAATTTAATTTATTTATTTCTCTTTCCTTTTTTTAAACTTTGCTTTATTTCTAAAATGTATTTTATTTAAATAAATTTCATTCACTTTGTTTTTTTAAATAAATATTTTGTTGAATATTTGGACTACTTATTCTCTTTTTAAAATAATAACTCGAATTTCCGTTTTATTTTTATTTGCTCGTCTTTTTTTTTCCTTCCCAATATACTATTCTATAAAATAATGTTATTTTTTTGTTTATTTTTATGTCACTATATATACATATTAATTTATCAATTATAAATTAATCAAAATTATTGATGATAAATTATAATTATTTGAACTTATTTTTCAAACCTATTGAAACATTTTTATCACCTAAAAAAACCTAAAATGGATTTTTAAATAAAATCCTAAAAAGGCCTATTTTTTATCACCTAAAAAACCTAAAATGGATTTTTAAATAAAAAACCTAAAAAGACCTATTATGCCTGTAGCAAAAACCTAATTGGGTGCTTATTTTATCCTAAAAATCCGGTCCCTATTCATCACATCCAAGAGTTGAGAGGCTAGCCTTCATCATGCCCGCCCAATTATATGGAATGTCAAAAACTCCCAAAATTTTCAACAGCCCTGAGTAAACAATACGTGGGAGCTCACTTTCAGGCATTCCAAGGAGATGTTGCCACCAGGAAAACATTCTTTGGAACACTTTATGTGTTTGGTCAGTTTCCATACGTACATAGCTGTTTGGTGTTGTGATAGGCAAATGGAGAAGCCTTTTAAAGAAGGCTAACTGCCCTTTTTCAATGACATCAGTAAATCCTGGTCCCCATATTTCTCCAAGATACAACAATGTGCTCTCAGTCATTGCCTGGAACAATCTGACTTTCATATACCATGACTCAGATTTGGATCTGGAAAGAATATTCAGAACAGCACAGTTCGCTCTCGCAGATTTAGAGAGAAAATAATCAGGGGCTAAGGAGAATTTGGCTGATGTGGACAATGGCACTCCCAGATAAATAAACGTGTTCACCTCTTTAACAATTTGGCCTCGATAAATGAGCTTCTGAGGCTTCCCCAATTTGCCACCTCTGTGGAAAGGTAGAACTACAGTTTTGTCAACATTTACTTTAATCTGCTTCCAAAGGCAATATTTTTCCAGCACATTTAATTTAAATTGAGCATCTTTCCAACTTGATGCCAGGATCACCAAGTCATCGGCTTATAGAATTAAAAGGATCTCAATTAGATCTATCACTGATATACCTTCCATGTACATTGCTTTACAAAATTCTAAAATGTCTGCTATATAAAGCAAGAAAAAAAGAGGACTAAGGAATTCTCCCTGAAGAAGACCTTCTGTGATTGGTATCTCTATAGACTTAGTCCCTTCAATCGTCACGCTAAAAGATGCTGAACAATACAGGGCAATCATGATTCTTAATATTTTTCGTCTTATACCATAATCATACAAACATTGCCATAATCTGTTATGATTTATCGAGTCAAAAGCCCTTTGAAAGTCTACAAAAAATAGCTATGACTTTGCGTTTTTTCAATCTAAATCGTCGCACCATATCACTTATGATATATATCGTGTATCGTACATCGCTCCAGTGTGAACGACGCCTAAGGGTCTTAGTTAGGATGCCTATAAATATGCGAGCTTAGACTTGAAGCACAGCACTCTGAGTGTTAATAAAAATTTATAATCTGGGGGAAAATAAATGCAATAAAAAACATGACATATAAAATATGTAAAAAGTTTGCAATTTAAAAGAAGATGTCATATTGTCCCTACCATGTCAAACTATCGAATATCAGATTCAAATCTCGTTTTTCAGATTCAAGACTTCGCTCTTGGATTGTTGACGGTACGGCTTGTCGCAAATTGTTACAACACTAACCCCTTAAGAATAGCCTTTAATGCCTTATTTAACCGAATAAGACCATTTTTCAATATGGTACTTCGACAATGGATAGAATCCCTTCATTCTCTAGTTTGCTCTGATTTGCATATTCGATAGTTTGACATCGTAGGGACAATATATAAGACACCATGTTAGATATCATACGTAAAAGGAAAAATTCTACTAACTTGGCAACCGTTGCTTCACATCCAGCAACCTCTGACAAATCTCATCAACAGCAGCATTTGTTTGAGTACAAATTAATATCCTTTTCTTTTTCGCATTTTTCGACCTAAAACGAAAGAGTACCTGCTCAACAATGCCAACGATAGTTCTTGTCTTTCCTGTTCCTGAAAACATGGATAATTATTAATAACCTGAAGCAGAATATCTTACGATAATATCAACGTTGGTATATTTTTCATACTATCAATAAAATTGGACTTAACATGAATAAAAATATTTTTAAGACACTTTTCAATTAATTGTCTTAAACGAAAAACCATTTCCCAAAACAGGGTGTCTACTACTTTGGTGAAAGCCAATTTCATGACTTGAAATGCCAATTTCATGCCCATTAAAAGTCCGTCACGCAGGAGCTGCATAACTAAGCACTTTCCTCAGAATTTGGGTAGTGTAGACTGCTTTCCAGAACAATTTGCTTAAAATATCCTACATAAATAAAATAAAAACATGAATAGTTCTCTTTTAATTTTGTAATGAGTAACTGATAAATTATTAATTTGCTTCCCGAGTTATGTTTACACATGGTACCTACTACACTACGTAATAAATACAAAAAACCTCATATTATCGTATTTTGATCTAACGCAGGAACCGGATACAGTCCCTCTAGTGGTAGAAAGCGCTCCTTGCGGCGCCTTTGTGAACCTATGTCTGGCTGGCTTTTCTATTGAAATATATTACAAAGTAAACCCCCCTTTCCGATTGACCGATTGAGCTCATTTTTACAACACTTCTTTTTCATGAGTTACCCATGACGTATACCGCGTTTCGTTACAATACAGCAGAAATTACGACCAGCATGAGTATATCAGTAATTTGGGTCCGGAGTAAACCCCCCCTCCTAATGAACCGATTTAGTTTATTTTTACAACACATATTTACCTGTAGATTACCACTACGAATACCGAGTTTCGTCGAAATATACCAAAAATCACGGTTGGTAGTGGCGAATTTGTATTGTGGGTCTGGAGTAAACCCCCCCTCCTAATGAACCGATTTAGTTTATTTTTACAACACATATTTACCTGTATATTACCACTATGAATACCGAGTTTCGTCGAAATATACCTAAAATCACGGCTGGTAGTGGCGAATTGGTATTGTCGGTCCGGAGTAAACCCCCCCTCCTTATCAACCGATTTAGTTCATTTTTATATCTCACTTTTCTCTCTATATTACCACTACGAATACCAAGTTTCGTTGAAATATAACAAATTTTACGGCTGAAATGGTCAAATTAGTGTTTTGAGTTCGGGGTAAACCCCCCCTTCCGGTGGACCGATTTTGGTGGTTAACGAACTCGTTCAATAGTTTGCCAATTGAATGCTATATACCAAGTTTCGTGACGAAAAAACTAAAACTCTGGCCGCTATCGTGTTAACAGACACATATATATATATATATATATATATATATATATATATATATATATGCATATATATATATATATAGATATATATAAATTTTAACGGGGGTCATTTTCGGTGTCTACTAGGTAGGATCGATAAAGATTTGAAGAAATTTTTCAAAAATTCCTTCATGAGTCCAACCTCAATAGCTACTTTCCTTCGGAGGAAAGTGCTAAAAAGGAAATAATTTCACTTAAAAAGAAAAAGCTTAAACTTTTAGCTTAAAATTATGTGTAACTTTACACGGATTACTGAAAAGTCTATAAAACTACAAGCCAAAGGGTCATGGGATCGATTCCCACTAGGATGGTGGCTTTTCTTTAGAAAAAACAAAAATCATCAGCCCTATCCTGGCTAGAAGAGGGTGGTAACCTGTAGATAACCCGTCCTTAAATTCTTAGTTAATAATAAATGGACATTAAAATTTAAATAAGTATAAAATTACAATTTAAAACTGTATAAAATGTGTGTTGTATGTTAAAGAGGATAATAACATTAATTTTAAATGTGAAGAAACGATGGTACTAAAAATTTTAGAATAAATATAGAATTGGCAGCCTCAAAAATTTCGAACAAAATGGTAGGAGAATTCAATATTTCTAAAAATATTAGTAACTAAATATTTATTGTCAATGTACATAATTTAGTAAATTAAAGTGTGCATAATTTCAATGTCTGCATGAAAAACTCTGAATATGAATAAAGCGAAATAAAAATATATGTATATAATAGATAATCATGTGAAAAATCCTACAAGAAAGGAATCTAAGAAAGGAGAGGATGGGGAGGCAGATTGAATTGAGTCAACGTTAGATAATGATGTCAAGTTCGAATGCGCAGAAGTCCTGAGATTATATTAGACACCAGTAAAACTAAAATTTCGTGACATGGTTTCAAAATTCATGACTTTTTCGTGATTTCCGTGCCTTATTTTCAATTTCGTGACATTGTCATGACTTTTTCTTACAGTAAACACCCTGCTAATGAAGGCTTGAAAATCTAGCTGTAAAGTTGGTTAAAATATGTAACTCTTTTATTTTTATTTAAATTATTATTCTGCCTCTACCCATAAGGGTCATTGGCAGTGCATATAGGCTTTATATTTCTGTATATATTTTGATCTCCTTCAGGAACTTTATCAAATTTTGAATAGTAGATTCATCATTTTGAAGAGCTTCATGAAGAGTTTCGATATTTCGAAAAGATAGACGGTGCTGTCATCATGGGGAGGAGTTGGGATTTTAGTTTACAATACCGTCCTTGCCAAGAAATCAAATTAGGTCACCTTTAAAAGCGATAGCAGTCAAAGTACACATCCCTGACCCCAATACTATATGTAATGTCTATATTCCTCCAAACCAGGACTTGAATTCTGATGATCGACATGAAATAGTAAAGCAATGAAAAAAACCAGGTGATTTTAACGAGCACAGCCAATTATGGGGCTCGGAACTAATGGACTATGGTCATCGAAGAAAAATAAATATGTAACTCTAATTTGTATTATTATTATTACTTCAATTTTAACGTCCATTATTATTAATTAAGAATTTTGGGACGGGTTATCTATAGGTTACCATCCTTTTCTAGCCAGGATAGGGCTGATACCTTTTCTTTTTTCTAAAGAAAAGCCACCACCCCATAGTAGGAATCAAACCCGTGATCTTTGGCACGGAGTGTTAAGTGCCCATGCCTTAACCCATTCGATGCGACGCCCTAGAATACTTGCCACTGTTGTATCTCTTGATTGCGAGCCCTCTATAGCCTTGAGCGTATACAGAGTGCTCTAGCAGGAATGGGGGATATTTTCTGGTTTAACCCTTAACTGGTAACATACAAACGTTGAATGTTGTAAGTAACATGTGTCTGTGAGATGTGTGCACGGTAAAAATGTTCTTAGGGCATTTTTTTAGTAAGACTGTAAATAATAAAGGAGTAGCTTATTATAATAAAAAATAAAAAAAAAACATTTTCATTGAAACATTTAAAAATCACGTCTATAAACAAGCAGTGGTTTCGAAATGAAGTAGAAAGAGAAATATAGGGAAGAAAAGTAAGTAAACTTTGTTTTAAATGGTTATTATAGGTTTGCTGCATACCTAAATTGTAGTAAATAAATCGTTTCAAGTAATACAGGTCGTCGTTCACATAAGATAAACATGAAAATGATTAGCAACGAGCGCCTAAGTAAAAATAAATAAATAAAAACGGGTGCGTACGGCCGCTGTAGGAGAGGGAGTTTGGTCCTGTTGTGGAGGCAATAGGCAGCTATCCCACGTCGCATCGAAAAGGTTAACACTCATGGCCACCGGGCCTCCTTATTTATATTAAAAAAAAAAAAGGTTTAACAGTTCTGATGACCCAGAAAAATCTCCAACTTTGAAAACTGGTTAATTAATTTTTTTAAGCAAGAAAATTCAACATTTGGTGCAGTGCATTCTTGAGTTTTGCACCTCAAGGGAGGAGGTAATCGCATTAGAAAAAAAAAAATTTATAAAATAGTTCCTTCATTTTATCTAACACTCTTCCAAAAAGAATTATTAATAAAAATAGCATAATATAACTTACCTGGTGGACCAATAACAAGACTAATGCTGGGCTTATTTGAAAAGACTATTTGCGAGGTACACAAAATAGTTTCCTTTTGCTCAGCATTCAAAGGATACTGTAAATAAAAATGTTTCATTTAATGTAATTTAAAGAATATGTATTCAATATTCCAAAAATATTAAAAAAAAAAAAAAAAAAAAAAAAAAAAAAAAAAAAAAAATTAAAATTACCGTTGAAATTAACTTTCCGTCAATGTCTTTCGATAAGAACACGGTACAATTTTTTTCTGGATCAAGAATAGTGTCCAGTAGGGGAGAAGTTCTTAACTTCAGTAGTCCTTCATATTGCTTCAGTTCCGTTGACATATTATAAGTAGGCTAGAAATAAAATAGTTCTTAATTTAATCTTAAAGAAAAGAATATTGTGGATGTGTCTTATTTTTGAAAGAATAAATTTATATTTATTTTGTCTCAAGAAAACACTCTTACTTGCCACCCAGCTCTACTTAGGGCAGTAATGATGGAACTTTGTATACAAAAGTGACTTTCCTGTATTATTATATACATTTTTGCAATTTTATTGCGGCAGAATGTCAAAAGTTGCGATTACGGTAATTACCGATATAGAAATCCGGTAATAGAGTCCTAATTTATAAAAATAAAAGCCTTTTAAAAGTAGTAATTGCAGAAAAAGTTGGTATTACGCTCCTCATCACAGAAAGGTTATGATTACGATTGTAATCACAGAAAGGTTATGATTACAATGGTAATCACAGAATAAATTTGTGATTACAGTTGAAATCACAGAAAAAAAAAGTTGTAATTACAGATATAATCACAGAAGCAGCTGTGATAACAGTCGTAATTACAGAAATATTTTATGATTAGGAGTGTAATTATAACCAAAGGTGTAATTACAATTGCAATCATAATCACTCAAGCAATTAAAATTGTAATCGTAATCACTCCCGTAATTACGATTATAATCATAAACGCATCTTGAAAACCCGTGATTCTAAGCGTTATTGTAATTATGATTTTGATTATGCCCAATTCTGTAATAGAGTCACCATCATATAATAATATAGTAATGGTTCAGTAGCATCCCAAAATTTGGAAATACAGATATATAGATTAATACAAATTCTGACATAAAAAACATGACAAAAATGATTAAATTCACGTAACCCATACCACACATAGAAAGGTAAATGGTGAAGGGTTCTCCAGTACGGGAAACTCGCACCCAGCCACGGGCCTCCTGTACGGGATACTTAAGCCATTCTCGCTCATAGCGAGCTCCTAGCCATCTAAAATGCTATTAGACCTCCAAAACATTATTTTTTTCAGAGCTGTCATCTTATTTAATTTATTTTTAAGGTTTTCATGACATATTTTTACCGACTAAATCAAAATATTGGGGGGGCATCCCCCTCAGCCTCCCTTCCTAACATATTGCTAACACGGCCAAAAACTTGATTCAAATACCCTCTAGTGACACATAGTAATACTATAAGTATGCTACGGTAATGCTTGATAGCTCTAAAGTCAAGAAATGAGTAGAAAAAAGGCTGTAATAGATACGAGGAGCGCTCGACTGCTGGATAAGTCAATGGTACGTTGGGCCCGTCATTCCTCTGACTTGTAAACAAGTCAACAGTACATAAGTCCCAGCCGCTTTCAACTGCTGGAGCAGTCAATGGTAGAGAAAGGGTTAAATGTGAAGTGGGAGGTCAAAATTATTATAAGCAGCCCATGGAGCTAAATCTTTCTACGTCCTCGGAATACAGTAGAACTTGGATAATTCGAACCCCAAGGGACCGATAAAAAAGTTCGAATTATCCAAAATTCGAATGACAAAAGTTTTTGAAAATAAAGGGGGTAAGAAATCGAATTTCATATTTTCACATTTTTTAATTTAAAAAAATACATAAATTTTATTTACAACAATAACAAGCATTTCATAAATTGATGATTACGAACTTAAGTAATAAATAATATCAAAAAAGTAAAAATAAAAGTTTATTGTTTTGAAAAAAGTCATTTTGATGGGCAAGAATTTCAGATGTTTTCTTTATTCCTTTTTCAACTTCTTTAATCACAGATATTTTCTCTGACAATGTTAAAGTTTTATAACTTCTAGGCTTCGTCATCTTAAATCAACAACTCATTGAACTGCCCTGTATACCAGAAATTCAAGGCACTAACAATACAACAGATCTAGGTGCTGACTGACTTATAACTGAATAAGAAATGAATATGGGAGGGATGGTAGGAGGGAATTTCAGGAAAAACGACAGGATGTAACTATAACAGCCCCTGGAAGGGAGGAAGCGCGACCCACCACTTTGCAGAACTCCTAGAGTCCAAGAACTAGACTATGAGACTGCCTCGCTTCTTGTCCCGGAACCCCTACATCTTTATCTTACTTTCCTTCTTACCCAAGGAGAGAATATTTTCACAAGATTTAAGATCGACCACTTCCTATAGGAGGAAAAATTCGAATAATCCAAATTTTATTCGAATTAACCAAGATTTTTTTACATTGTTTATGTACTAAATTCTAGGGGCCAAGAGAAATATTCGATTTTAAAGACGATTTCGAATTATCGAAATTCAAATTATCCATGTTCCACTGTAATTGTTTATTGATGTAGGAGATATAGGTGTAAGTTCCTGAGGATCATGTAGAACAAGAAATAAAATATGTGGAGCTGAATTAATTGTGTATTTCATAATTAATGACTAAGTGAACTTAGTAATATTAAAGGTCAAAATAAATAAAATAGACAAAAATTACTTGTAATTTGATGTGAGTCCCAACTTCTACATTCCTAGTAGAACTATTGTAGATATAAACCTCAAAATAAGCACAATATTCAGGCCCTGAAATAATTAACAAAAGGTAATAATTAATTAACGGCTTAATCTAAAAATTGTTGGTAAATACTGTTAATTTGGCATCTTTTTAACCACTTAATAGCCGAATTTATATTAAATGAAGCAGCCTAAAAAAAAAGTCAAAAATAATACAAAACTGTATTCTAGTCAATAATTAGTAAAGAGCTGACGTAAAAATATCATGGTCAATGTATTGAATGGTCGTTAAGCTTATGTAGGTTTGTAAGGGAAAAACAACTTTTTTGAGAGAAAAAAAAACTGATGTTTAAGAGATTACTCAAGTTGACATAACTCAGGCTTGAATATAGCAGCCAACAAAAAAAAAACAACACAATTTATCCAAAATTAATACAGAACTGTAGTCTAGGTAACAATGGTTAAAGTAAAAATTAAGTACATACGTTTACGGGTGATGGCATTAAATATCCATAAAATTTTCAGTGCAGAGTTAAGGGGAAAATCGAAATGGCATATATACCCCAGCAGATATCTCAAATTAAATTTGCATTTTTCTTCAGAACTCCTTTGTTTGGCACATCATACTCTCTTTCGGTGAGATACTCACTTAGACCCTTAAAATGTTAATTTATGTAATATATCTTAGTAACTGGCAGGAGTTGCTCCCCAAAATTGATTAAACTTCATGCGCTCGTGCTAGACGGAGTCCAGCCGCCCAAGATTTCTCATCAATCTCTTGACGTTTTTTTTTTTTTTATTTTAAAGCCCAAATTTTCCTATAATATTGAAATTGAATCTATTACACAATTTTGTAAACTCATTTTTATCAAAATTATATATATTTATCAATAAAATGTACAAATGAACACAAAAACAGAAGTAAATACCCAAATGACACTGCATTTCTTTTTACTGTCACGAATTCAGGGAGAATTTCTTTTTCATGTTTTTCTCATGGCATAAGCCATTTTCTTCTGTGTCTCAAATATAAGTTAAAGTTTTAATCAATTTTGGGGATCAACTCCCACCAGTTTCTTCAAGGATCCATTGATCCTTCCCAACCATCACCTTCAACTTACATAGATTTTTTTTAGTCAAAATCCTACTAATACTCAGTCTTCAAATATTCTTGGCATACACTCATCACAGTTTCAAATAAAAAAAAAAAATAATAAAATAACTAACTATAATCGAGTGTGGAAAGATAGGTCCTGGCAAAGGGAAGAACTGTTTCTCTCGCACTGCAAAATTTGATATGGTATCCAACTATACCATACATCATAAGGGCCTTTTTTCCTGTGGTGTTCATCTGAAAAACAATTAAAATTGTATTATTATTTCTATAAGATATTAAACAAAAAATACAAGTTGAAATTCGTTAACCTCTTGTGTACATTTGACAATTGAAACTTGTCGTGTAGTTTGCCTGAGTTATGGAGATGAGTTTCATCTTATTTAGTACCGAAGGAGTTAAGAAGACTATTTTTACATGACATCACTAAAATTATTTATTGTAGATATAGTTTAACTTAGAAAACCGCCTACATGAGGTTATAAAGCCCAAGGAGTGACCCCACTGCAGGAGTTGATTGCAAGGCAATTTTGCTTTAGATTGCAAGGCAATTTTGTTGTAGATTGCAAGGCAATTTGGTTATAGATTGCAAGTGTGCTAAAGCCAGTGATAATTAATAATATTTGGACAGGATTGTTGGTCAATGGAGAAAACAAATACAGGGTTCCCACTGAGTTATGGAAATGGAATTCCCTGACCTCCCAGATAGTGATAATTGATATTAACCCTTACCGGTCTCAGTCTTTATTCCATAAAATGTCCATACGGTCCTAACCCGAGCAGGGACCAGCATAAACACCGGCCGTCATTAGTCCGTGTCCGTATTCTACGGAATCGCACATTTTGTTTTACTTTTCATAAAAATACGATAAATATGTATTTTCTTTCAAAATTTCATTTTTAATAACAAGAAAAAGTAATTTATACAAATATGCAGATAAATATTTCGAAAGTTAGCTATACCTTTCAGGGGAATGACACTTTCCCAATGTAATAAGATGGATTTCCTTTCGTGTAATTCTGGCAAAATCTTTAAAATATCTTCGCACTCCATTTCAAAATACACTATTTAATATCTGTACCATAAAATGGTAGAATAGGACAGATGAGGACAAAACAACAGCCGAAATCTAACACAAACATCTAAACGTCACTTCAAGATCTGTGATTCACACAGGGCCTATCTCTTTTCGAAACCATTCCTTCCTCTTTGGAATTAAAATGAACAGCTGATTCTCTAGAATAGTAAGCCGTATTAAAAATATGCCTAGAGGTTCTATGAAAAGGGCTAGAGAGGGAGTAATTCTATGCCGAGCAGGGACCGGCATAGGACCTCTAGCGCTAACTACCCTTGCCGGTCCATGCTCGGGTTAGGACCGCTAAGGGTTGATCGAGGGATTCTTGTGTACATAATAATTAATAAAAGAAATTTGTTTTAGATAATTACATAAGTTAATAAACATGCACAAACATAATATGGTAGCTGACAAGAGTTTAAAAATATATACATATATGCAGAATTAAAAGATCGAGTTGAGCATGCTAGCTAAACATGCGATTCATAATGACACGTTTATAAAGTGAATATTTTCATATCTAATAGGTATGCAAATATTATTATATTAATCAGAATAATACAAAAATTAACAAAGAAGAGATTTTACTTATTTATTTATTATTACCACATGTGGTAAAAATACGTCAAATAATGCTGGGAATTTATCCTAACGGATCTCTAGTTAAGATCCTTAAAAATATAGCGAAGACCATGTTTTTAAGACTCTTCACTCCCAGATGTTGTGCTACAGAGACCAAAAAATCCCAAATAAGACAGTGAGAGAAAGCGAAGTAGAACTGAAAAAAATATACATACAACAGAACAATTTTTCCCTTTTTTTCTGTTCCCGCCTCAAAAAAATAAATAAAAATACAAAATGACATTTTGAATTTTCCTGACATTTCCCTGACTTTTTTTCATAATTAAATTACCTGACACTTCTCTGTCTCCCTGACATTTCCCTGTCAGTGGGAACCCTGCAAATACTTAACTAAACGTTGTCTGAAAAAAACAACTCAAGTGTTTCTAAATTTTCATTAGTTTTTCATATTTTGTGAGTTTTGTAGTTTAGAAAGAACGGCAGTAGATAGCATACTGCTAATAGCTTTGCCAGGTCATCACACGACAGCAAAAAATATGAATAAAGAGTTCCAAGTATTAAAACAATACTGTGTTTATGTACGGCCTTTGAATAAAGTTTGTTTCTTCGATCTGATCATAAGAAAACAAATTCACTTCATCAAAAACTAGTTTTAACTCGAGAAAGAAAACTTTTTGTTATGTAATTTATTTATTTTTAAGTTTTCAGACTTTTATTCAATTCATATTCATCTTATGAGTTGCTGGAACAGTAAAAGATTGAGATAACATCAGATCCTTCTTCCCAAAAAAAAAAGTCCCCCAAAAAAACCGCTTCTGGCAGGACAGACCTGGTTTAATGTCCTTCGAATATCACAAAGCATAAGATCTTCTTCGTGCAATATTTTAACTAATTCAGCTGGGAGCGTGGTTCAAATCTATTACTTTACAAATATCGGTCGATGTCTAAATTTAACAAATATGACTAATTTTAATAAATATTAATTCTACAATAAATACTATAAAAACACAAAATCTACTCACATAAAACATCAGAATGTCTGAAGGATCAAGGAATGCAGAAATATCATTTCTATTACGGAGAGGAGCACAACAATATAAAGTTAGTAATTTTTCTTTAGAGTGCGGTTTAACATCTTTTGAGAGAATGACACCATCGAAATTTCTTATACTGAAAGTAAATAACAATAGAAAGTCTAATGAGAAAAACCAAATTAAGTAAAAGATAAATGAAGACACTGCTAGCGTAAAAATATTAGGTTACAATAGAATAAGGTTATCAGGGTGTCTACTACTTTTGTGAAAGCCAATTTCATGACATTTTCATAACTTAAAATGCACATTTCATGTCCATTAAAAAGAAAATAATTTCACTTAAAAAGGAAAATCCTTCACTTTTAGCTTGAAATTATTTGTAACCATGCATAGATTACCATGATATCAGTAAACCAGTGTTATGTAAATTTGAATTAAAATGTAATTCCAATGATATTTGATTTATGAAATAAATTCTATTTTTTAATTGTAATTGAAAAGGCTGGAAATATCAATTACAGTAATTTAAACAAATAATTGAATTTGGATTAACTCTATTTCAATTAAATGTAATTCAAGGATTTGAATTATGTAATTATTTGAAATCATTGTTGAGTAAATTTGAATTAAAATGTAATTCAAATGGTATTTGAATTATCAATTATATGTTGTTTTTTTTTAATTGAAAAGGCTGAACATATCAATTACAGGGGCTAATGACCCTAACCGTCGAAGCAACCAAAAAAAAAAAATCAATATCAATTACAGTAATTTAAAAAACTCAAGTATTTAAATTGTAATTGAATTACAATTTTAATTCAATTATTATTCTTGATAACATTGATATTTTAATTACTGACTATCATAATTAGTGATAATTACACTTAGAATTCTTGCTCACACCCTGGAGGCGTGAAACGCCAAATAAACTATTATGGGAACAGTGGCAAAGAAGATGGGAAACAAGCACAACCCACTTGAGGACTTTTTATCCCTCAGTTCGCTCTACAATAGTCTACGATGACCTTTGTAGACGAGACTCAGTGGTAATAACAAGGCTGCGTATTGGACACACACGTCTAACACATGGCCATCATCTTGTCGGTAGGCGTCGTCCAACGTGTAATCATTGTGGTGATGTACTTACCGTGGATCATATTTTAGCGGAATGCTCCCAGTTACAAAGAGCCAGGGATAGGTTTGATATTAACAGCAGAGACATTTTGAATAAAACAGAAAAATATCAGAATATTATTGATTACCTTAAATTTATTAAAGCACACAAACATATCTAAAAATGTAACATCCCTTGAAATAAAAAATACATATAGAAATTTGGATTAAAATATAAACATTAGTAATGATTCTAACATTATATAATATTCGGCTAACTTAAACAGTAGGGTATTGTGCTAAAGGCCATTGTAGTCGACGCACAATAAATTCTAAAAAAAAAAAAAAATTACACTTAGAATTGAGTTACAATTGTAATTCAATTACAATACTTGGTAATTGATATTTGAATTATAACAATAATATATATTAGGCCTTCAACTAAATTATAGGATTATGATGTAATAATAAATCATAAGTAAAGATGGAGTGGTTGGGATTCGGCTAAATAAACCTCAATATGATTTTGTTTTAAAAAATCTATATTTCGGACGTTTCGGCTACTCATTGGTAGCCTTCGTCAGCTAAAATGACAAAAAAAGAATTTTCTTTCGTTCTAGCTGACGAAGGCTACCAATGAGTAGCCGAAACGTCCGAAATATAGATTTTTTAAAACAAAATCATATTGAGGTTTATTTAGCCGAATCCCAACCATTCCATCTTTACTTATCACCTCGACGGCTAACTATCTAATCATCATGATAATAAATCATGTTTCAATTGAATTAGTATTCTTGGTGTAATTCTAATTCATGAACTACAAATACAATGTAATCGTAATTCATAATTCAATTACAATATGCCCTAAGCTACCTTTCTCCTAGTATATAAAATATGGTCTCAATACAATATAAAGGATGGCTGGTAAGAATTTGTAATAAATCCACATTTCTCGTGCTTTTCAATTTCAAGAAATTTCATTAAATTAAAATAATAAATCCGTAAGTGGTGATTTTTGGTTAAATTTTAATAAGCCCTGATGTCTACTGAACATTTTTATAAGAACTTTTCCAGCCAGGTTAAAAGAAATAAAATTTAAAATATAAATAATTTTTCTTATAGTAACCATCTTGGCGCCTCACGTGGGGCAGAACCCAAAAAACACCACAATATATAAATTATTTCTAGTGATTATAGTGGTAGTCAAATAAAAAAAAACTAACTTATTGTAACTGTGTGGGGATGAGGTCTCTGACTGAAAGAGGAATAGAGCGCTATGTACGATGACGGCATATAAAAATAACAAAACACCAAACATCTTTTTTTTTTAATTCATTGTACTTTATTATCTTAAATAATATATTTAAAACTAGCTGTGCCCGTGACTTCGTCTGCGACGATAGTGACTTAGGGCAGAATTTTCGGATATATCTTATGGTTTATTTTGGATGATAAACACCGTCGTATGGGTATTTAAAAAAAATCTACTTTATAGTAATGCTTCTCTATACATGATATTAAATGAATAGCCAACAGGGATCAAGCATATAGACTGCTATGATTGCTAAAACGTGACAGATCCACTAAGCTGACCCCTTAGGGATTGTTAAACCCTAGTGTGTATAGAGTGTCTGACAGATAGCAGACAGACAAAAATTCTAAAAATCATTGATTTGGGTACTATTGCGTTGATAAAAGCTCCCAATAGTATTTTTTCTCACATATGGGCGAATAACTACTTTGGGTCCGGAGTACCCCCCCCCCTCCCCTTCCAGATAAACCAACTTTCCTGGTTAACGGACTTGTTCAATCATTTGGTAGTGGAATACTATATACCAAATTTCGTTACGAAAAAAAAAAAAAAAAAAAACTCTGGTGTGTATTGTGCTAATGATAGTTCATGAAATGTTCGATGTGATTCTTTACATTGGCATAACTTTTTTATTTATGAGCCGATTGACATGAAACAAACACTAAATGTTAAGTGAAGCTCCCCATAATATATTAGTGAAAACTGTAACTAAATCGGATAAGCCGTTTTGAGATTAGTACGCAGAGACAAACAGATGAAGAGACAAAAATTCTAAAAATCATTGTTTTGGGTACTATTGCGTTGATAAAGGCCCCCAATAGTATTTTTCCCCATATATCCTCCATGTACAGACAGTGATCCGTTAGAATTTTATATGTATAGATATTACCGAACCCTGATGATCCATCTCAACGGTCGACTATCTATTCTCAATTATAAAAAAAAAAAAAATTATATAACTATTACTAAATTCCATACAAATAAAACTCACCTATCCAAAGCCTCTTGTTCATTCATTCGTTTCATCATACTGGTCCAGATCTCATACAATAATAAGGGGTATAACCACCTTTTATAATCCGTGTAAGAAACAAATAGATCCTTTGTATTAAATACTTCCTTATGCACAGGAGGGTCTCCTTTTACGATTTTAGATTCCTAAAAGACATATTTAAAAACTGAATGATTACTCCATCTTTTAATGAAATAAATTGTAGTTCTTGAGAAAAATATGGCATGTATTAAACAAGCATTTTAAGTACTAATATTCATAGTAATGTTTTTAAAAATAAAAAAGTCCACGCAGGAACTGCATAACTAAGCACATTCCTCAGCAATATAGTCAGTTTATGGCCACATTCCAAAATTATGTGCTCAAAATAACCCATATAAATACAAAATAAATTTAAATAGTTTTGCTCTTATTTATTTTTAATTAACAGGATGTTGTGGCAGTTCAGAAAAATATGTTTTATGTTTAGTAAAAGTCCTAGGGTTTTCGAGATATTCGGAATTTTGGAAATTCCAAAAAAAAATACACCCTTTGCCATTCTTTTTGGAGTCATGACTCCAAATGAAGGAATTTTTTCACTCTGGTTTTCGGATAGTATTCCTGGATAAATCTGCTATCGAATGAATGGTCGCATGCATAGTTTTTTATTTGAACAAAGATCTAACTCCGATTTCATGTTTTGCTTATTTCTTTCCTAAATTTAACCTAACGTGGTGTAAACAAAAACAAAAATTGTTACCTGAGCGCCAAATTAAGGAAAAACATGCCTATTTCATGGAGATTCCGAAATGGTGTAACAAGCTGTATTTCCAGCATTTAATACCAAATAAATTGTTATTAAAATAAGACAGAGGGCATAATAACCTTGAAGTTGTTTGTCAAAAAAACTGGCATATTTGAGTTAAAGCCTTGTTTAATGAAAACCTTGTTTGTTTTTTTTTATTAAGGAGCTTCGACTGCTAGGGTCATTAGCACCATCACGTAAACCTTGTTTTTAATTTTTTTAGCAACAATGTCCTTCATATCCCATTGAATTCAGGGAAACGACCCCTCTGCCAGGTAGAGAATAATAATTCTTGGAATATATGGATTAGTACATACAAATATATATACATATATGTATATTGATCCGTTTGCTCTCTCACTGGCTCAAAAATGTCTGATTTTGACAAAATTTGATCCAAAACTATTTTGTTAACCAGAACAATCCCCCTACCGGAAGATTGTTTTATGGGCAAAATTTGTGTGAAAAAATTGTTGCCTTTACATTTCATTAGCAGGCTTTTATGTACACCTTTCATAGGTTCTCTAATGAAGGGAAATGAATGAAACCATTTTCAAGAAAAGCGGATAAAACTTTTTTTTTTAACTAATTTTCCGTTTGGGTACTTTTCTACATGTTCGAAATTCTTCTTTAAAAAAATACTTAAATTTTGGTTGCATTTGGAGTTAAGTAAATTTTGTTTGTTCCAGACGGTTCCACCATTTGCAAACTCCCATTTCAAGGAACAACACAATACGTAAAACATAAAAACTGATTATGTCCCGTGTAAGACTAGGGAAGGCTTTGGGAGGTCAGACAAAGGAAATAGTATCTAATATTTATCAATACTTAGCCAAAGCTAAGACTGAAAACGTTTTAAACCTGATAAGGTGATAAGGTTATAACAGAGATAATTTTTACCGCCAATTTCTTGCACGGGGAATATAGGCCATGCTCTTTTCCCTCAAACTAAAACATCTATTTGAACAGGCTATAGCTTAAACTATTTTTAGCCTGAGCTTTGGCTAAGTATTGATAAATATTAAATACTATATTATTGTGTAGATCCATGTCACACACCAGGTTATTAAATTTTGTTGCAGAAACGTTTTGGCTATAAGCCATTTCCAATCTATATGAATGTGCATTATTTCTTATATTATAATCTTTAGATATTGTTTATATAGATCATGTGCTTGTTTAAGTTGATGTAATTGAGTTTGAGTTAGGAGTAAATCTCAATTTTGGATTGCATGGCTAATGTCATGTTTTGAGTATGCTTCTTTAATGGAGGACCGGATGTGCAAGACTAAAGATTAAATACTATCTCCTTTGCCTGACCTCTCGAAGCCTTCCCTGGTCCTAAACAAGACATAATCAGTTTTTATTGGGTTCAAAATAGCGTGTTGTTCATTGTAATAGAAATGCAAATGAAGGAACCTTCAGGAATATTTCCCTCAGAATTTCACACATACAGGATTGGAACTATTCCATCCAATATTTTTTTTTTTTTAATTTTGATAATAGTAATAGTTATTTAGTCATAATAGTAATTTTAGATTGGTATTAGTATAATATAAGAAAGCATTGTCATTGTTAGTATGAAGTAAAGTTGATGGTCCTAATCATATATAGCGTAATCACTAGTATATATTAAACAAAATAATAAATAAATAAACGAGATATAAAAATAAATAAATAAAAATATATATATACAAAAAAACAAGAATAAACAAAAGAAGAAGAAAAATAAAATAAAATAAAAAAAAAGAAGAAAAAAAAAGAGAGAAAAGTATGAATGACTAACATGTCAAAAGAAAATAATAATAATAATAATAATTTGGAGAAAGGTACAATTAAAATGTATTGGGACGAAGGCAATGTTAACGGACCGTACTGTCCATCACAAAAAACCGGACATTCTTATCATTGACAAGGGAAGTAAGACAGCCGATATTATTGATTTCGCAACCCCCAATGATGAGAATGTCTGGAAATCATATGCTGAGAAACTGCGCAAGTATCAGGAGTTGGCCATAGAGCTGAAAGACTTTTATAAGTTGGATTCCGCAAGGATTACAGCCGTCATAATCTCGACCAACGGGCTCATTCCAAAAACGACGATTGCCGCAAATACCTATTTGAAACTGCCGGAGGATCTAATTAAAAACGCCCAACAAGCGGTACTGCTTGATACCGCCAGAACGGTTCGGAAATTTTTAAATGAACGCCCGTAAAAAAACAACAAAAAAATCAATAAAAACCAATTCTTTCGGTTGGCAACAGCCCCCGAAAGAATTTATCCCAGGAGACTGAGGAGAAACCCCCCAATAATAATAATAAAACAAAAACAAATAAATAAATAAAATAAAATAAATAATATAATGAATATATACATTTTTTTGTGTGTGTTTTCCTTTCTTTTTTAACGTAAATCTGAATCAGGTTCTTATATCTATGCAATAATAATATTTTCCAAGCAAGATTCTAACAAATTCAATTTTAGAAACACAACTCTGACTCTAACACACAATACTGAAAACACATCCTAAAATTAAACTCGCACAATTTAATACTCTGAGAGCGGAGATGACCAAGCAGTTTTCTGCCCTTAAACCACTAACCTAACAAACTAACTGAAAAGGCTAAAGAAATAAGGATTATATTATATGGGAGGAAGGCTGAGTAAAAGATGGTTGGAGGATGTGGAAGACGACCTCAGGCGCTTGAGAGTAATAAACTGGAAGAAAAAGGCTAAGGACTCTGGAGATGTATTTTTCAGGAAGCCAAGGCCCACCCCGGGCTGTAGCGCTGACAAAGAAGAAGATTATATGGGAACATGCTATGATTATGCTGTTTTTATGAGTCGGACTTTTATAATGAGCGTATGAAATAAACATTTCAGGACAAAAAAATAAACTTTTTTAAAATAAGTAATCTAGCAGACTAATATTTGAGAATATAAAAATATGTAGAATATCACTTAACTTACTTTCCTCCAAGAAGCATTCCAATGAAGGACATCCGTGAGGATTTCATTGTTGTTTATTCCTATGTAATGTTGCACACTTGCTCGGAGGGGAGCTTTATCTTTAGATACGGAACTATTCACTTTTCTTGCCAAAGTACCCTCACATTCGTAGCTTCTTATCATTGGATTTAAATTGAATTCAACCTTTTTGACAGGTGATATAGAGTTTAGAGATTTAAGGCAACTTTTTTGTCTATTTCCTGGAAGTTCTACTTTTTTTTTATTTTCCTTTTTATCAATTAATTCTAAACTGTCTTGAATGACTGCATTCTTTCTCGGCCTACCACGTTTTTTGGGCTCAGGCTTTGCATCAAGAAATCCTTCGAGCAAGATGGTACCCCTATTTCGGTCAGTCATTTTTGCAACTTTTCTAGTGCTCCCTGAATTCTCCACAGGATTATCTTTACATTCTTTTTCATTTTCTTTATTATTGATTAATTTAGAATTATTTTTATTTTCACTGGAATCGTTCTCTGAAGGTTTGTTTTGTAAAGCGAGGTTCTTTAACTTTACACTTCGTTCTAATTTTATTTTCTCTTGCTGTCGCTTTATTTGAGCTTGTTTTGTTGCACTAGGCTCTTCTTTACTCTTTCGACCTCGTTTTTTCTCTTTTTCTGGTGGTTTGGACAGTAAAGTGCTCTTTACAAGTTTTACGCCGGTTAGGTCCTCCATTTTTGGAATGTTAGATTTCTGTTTGTCATTTTTTATTTCTGCCGGGGAACTCATAGTCTGGGGAGGTGAAACTTTAACGGGCTTCTTAGGCTCTGGAGGAGCTGTTTGAGGACAAACAACAACCTCTGCTTTAGGGACGGATGTACTGCTGACTTTAATTGTCGGTAATGAGGTTTCTTGTGCACTACTTTCTGAGGGGGTAGTTTTTTCAACCACATCTTCAGAAACATCGAGTTCTTCAGTAATATCCAATTTTCTTTTCCTGGCATCTTTGTTTTCCTTGAATTCCTGTCCATTTTCTACTTCGAGATACTCTTCAATTTCTTCAGAACATTGGGAAAAGTGAGATTCAAAAAGTTCTAATTCATCTTCCTCTTGAAATTCGTCCACTTCTTCCTTAATTATCCTTGGGAATACGTGGAATGGTTTGACATCCTCCTCTTCGCACTTGTTTCTTTCTTGATTGTCAATTGAAAAAATCTGTGAATATACTTCATCGGATTCGTCAATCTCAATGACAGTATTCATGCCACTTTGGGAAAAGCTGTTGTTTTGGTCATTATTATCTTCCAAGTCAATAATTTCAACAACATCCTCAGGTTTCGTTTCTGGTTTATTTTGCAGCAAACCAGAACTGCTTTGTGTAGAAGAATCGTCAACTAATGGTTCCCCTACTACACTCCTTAATTCCTTCTCAATTTTTTTGTATAGCCCATTATCACTTGACAATTTTTTTTTCAATTGTTTTGAGATTACGAGAGAACTTTTTTGTGCTCTGTTCTCTGTACAGTCTAGAGGCAGTTTATTCGGAATTGTTAAAATTTTTTTAACAGATTTTTCAGAATTTTCTAGCTCTTCGGTACTTTTTTCTAAATCTTGTAATAACTTTTCAACATCTTGAGCATCAAAAGAACTGTTGCTTCGTTTTATTCTCTTGCAAGAATTAATGCTAACATTTTTGTTTTTGTTCGATGCCGAATTAATATTGTGACTTTCTGGTTCTTTTAACAAAAGCTTTTCTTTTTCTGCTTCATTGGAATTTTGATCACTTTTTAACGGCTCAGAAATTGTATTAAAATGAGACGAAGAAGTAAGAAAGTGTTCATCACTCTTTCCTTCAGCAAGAACAGTTTCATAACTGATAACAGAAGAAATAACCAATTCGGAATCATTAAATCCCTGAAATCCTTCAGTTGAACTATTTGGGGACGTCATTTCAATAATTTCAGCATCCTTCGAAACTAAGGATTTCTTCAAATTTTTATCTTTACGAGGGTTTTTACAAGTAACAACTGACACTTTACCAGTTTTACTTTTGGCGCCCTTTATGATAATTCCTTTTCCTTTTTTAATTATTTTTTTTGGCACTGAACAAGTATTTTCTAACTGGGGAAACGTAATAACTAGTTCTTCCTCTTGTTTAATGGGAACAGCTTTAGGAGCTTCTATTACTGGAGTTGGGTGCTCTAATGACTTATCATCATAATTATTGACAGCTTTGGACGCATTTACATCTTTCTTCGGGAATTCATCAATTAAATCTTGATGAGTTGCTTTGCAATCCTTGGATATTGCTTCATTGTCAGAAGCGATAGCAATAGACTCGTCTATTGACAGTTTTTGAGAATCTTTAATAGTTATATGAGAAGTCGTGGCTTCAGGCAAATGCTTTTCATTTGACGGAAGCACATTTACAGGATTAATACTTTCTTTAATTTGTGGAAGGATGTTACTAGCATCAGATGACGTTTTGAGTATTCCTTCTTTATTCAAACTTGAAGAGTTGTCAGATGTTATTTGAGTTGCCTCAATAATTTCACCCTTCCTCAAAAACGTTTGACTTTTGATACTTTCATCATTTAATACACTTGCTATGGAAAGGATACTAGCAGAATCAACAGTATCCAAAGCAGACTGCTTCTCATTTGATAATATCTGATTATTTGCGCTTGTATCGCAACTCTTTTCCGACTTATTTACGTTAAGATGTTTCACTGTTTCTGCTTCAGCTACTTTTGTTTCATGTTTCTTATTGGACACTTCAATGAGACTTATTTCATTTGCTTTAAAACTATCTTGGCTTTTTGAAGTTGCAGATGCAGGCAAATGATCAGAAGCAATATTATGACTAGGCGAAGTTTTACTATTTGATGGAAGCTCATTATCTTGGATACTTGAAAATGAAGATCTGCCACGTATATCCTCATCAAATTCAGATTCAACGTTCACACTTAAGCTTTCTTCAGTAGAATTAGAATCTTCTTTAGATTTGTTAAATATATTTTTTCTTAAAGCTTCTGGATCAGAAATTCTACGAGAATCAACATTCACTTTGGGAGGCTGTATAATATTTGTTGATTTAGAGTTGTCTTGAATTTTCAGATGATCACAATTATTGTTTTTCATTTGATCTATTTTAGGTTCAGGGTTTTCTCTGGGAGGCTCTTCAATTACTTTGTCATTCTCAACACTTTTATTAGGAAACGTGCTTGCAGAATCGGAATCTCTAACAGATTGTACAGAATTTGACGGTAATGGGCAATCTTTTGACGTAATTTCATTAGGCGTTTTGATGTTTGAAGTAACTTTTTTAATAAAGAAATTTAAAAGAGAATCCTTTTTGAGATTATTGATGTCAATAGATTCGACCTCATTTTCGAACTCGTGAATTAAAAGAGTTTTTATTAACTGAAGACCTTGAGCCTTTCCGATTTCTTGTTTTTTTTCGTTACCGCCATTCCTCAAGTTGGGGAAAGCTACGCCCTCGTTCTTTCCTATTCCCTGATCGAGGCCACCATTAATCAATGAAGAACTGGCAATTGGAATCATATCCGAGATGAATGATTCATTAGATAACCTTTTAGATAAGGTATTTGTGTAATTTTGATGAAGCGGTGAAATGGGTTTTTGTAAATGTCTGGTTCTAATGTCTCTTTGATCCTCATATTGCGAATATATTTCTTCTTTAATTATTGGCTCATCCTCAGCTGTTAAGTCCACTACATCGACAACATTAGCATCATCGGACCCAGGCACCTTTGGCGAAGTTGTTGATGATACCTAGAAATAAAAAAAAAAAAATGTCAGTAACATTAATTGTATTATTTCCTATTTATTATATCAGAGTCAATTCTCGATAAGTGGATCTTGAAGGGGTCATAGAAACTGCTCATTACCAACAGTTCAACTTACTGAACACCTATTCATCGAGGTTATACTTCGACTTACCAACATGTAAATATTAAAAAGAAACCAAAAATAGGGGTTAAATCTATCTGAAGTTTACTCAAATACATGTTTTTTTTTGTTTGTTTGTTTTTTTACAGCGCATCGACATCTCGGCCATTAGCACTGATGTCCTGGTGCAACGAGGAATTATCTCAGCGAGTTGTGAGATGAGAAAATTCATGTCACTGGTGGGACTCAAACCCACCATCTCCCGTTAGAGAATCTATGGCATTAGCCACTAGACCACCGGGAGACCCTCAAATGCATGTTGTTTGTACATAATTATAAAGCCTATTTTCAAAAAATGGCTAATTGAAATCTAATTGAATGTGTATGTATATATGTGTAAATAATATTTATCTTATTTTATGTACTCAGTACTGTAAAATAGTCACCAGTCATTTTTTGAACATTGTTTTCACCTTTTTTCATAATCACTTTTGAAATGTTACTTAGATTTGGGCAGTGTTGGGCAAAACTAAAATTAGTTTACTAAACTAGTTACTGACAGACTGCCGCAGACAAAACATTGTTAATCTGCCATATGATATGCAAGAGCTCTTAGGCAATGATAGCCAGTATATAAACACTGTACTGACCTACTTCAGGCAAACAGGACTGTAAATGGCACATGTGATTAATACATTTTGGGCCTTCTTAGAAACCTGGAACGTTGGTTATCGCATGTTTACACATGGGTCATTCCAATCAACACACTGATTCAGACTTGATGTCTCAGATTTTCATGATTTTTGGCATGCAGTAATATATCATAGACTTATGAAAAAATACCAAATTTCAGTTATGTAGCACAATTATTTTTGAAGTCATTAATTTTTAAAGATTTATTTATTTAATTGGCGTTCCGCTTTTTTTGGCGATAACACAATGAACAGCATCTTCAGAATTTAGTCTCACTAGGAAACCAGCTTGTTTGTTTGTATATGTTAAAATATTTTTGTAAAGGTAGTTTGTTAGGGATTTAAATCAAAATATCACTTAATATTCGTGGTAACTTAATGTCTTTAAGCCAATATGCTTAAGGTCATCAAATAGACTGTATGAAATCTATTTGATGACCTTAAGCATGTTAAACTGCTGTTAAACAGCAGTAACTGTACTGGTTAAACTGCTGTTACTTCTAACCTATAGATAACGGGTTATCTCTACGTTATCTGTGTTTTTTTTTTTCTTTTACACTGGTCCGTAGCGCCCAAATGTCAAGAAACATTATACTTTGATTACTTATCAATTGATAAATAACATATAGTATGACGGGAACCGTGCTATAATAAACTGCACAAAATTATGTAGTAGCGTTAATTTTAATGAAACATTATTTAACGTAATAAATAACTACTTATCTGACGTGATGTATATCGAAGTTTATCTAATCTAATATATAAAATTCTCGTGTCACAGTTTTCGTTGCCATACTCCTCCGAAACGGCTTGACCGATTTTGATGAAATTTTTTGTGCTTATCCGGTATCTATGAGAATCGGCCAACATCTATTTTTCATCCCCCTAAATGTTAGGGGTAGTCCAACCCTAAATTTATTTTTTTATTTTTTAGACAAAATTTTTAATTTCTATTTTTTTATGATACAACATACAAAAATACATACAATCCTCAATTTTCACCCTTCTACGATCAACCCTTATTTTTTAATAGCCATTTTAGTAATTTAATCATTTTTCCTCTCCGGTCGAAAACTGATCAATCGTCATTTAATTAGTTATCCCCGCCAGATGTCTACAGGTGTCACTTCTGACCCAGTAAACAGCACGGAGTAGGGATGAGAACGAGAAAGTTCTCAGGATTTTAAATGGCAAGTTCAGAGGGGAAAATATCCTCATACCACGGATTCCTATTATACCTACAGATGTGCCAATTCAATTCAAACGTATTCAGTTTCCCATTAGATTGGCATTTGCAATGACTATCAACAAATCCCAAGGTCAAACGATGTCTGTTTGTGGATTAGATTTGAGAACACCATGTTTTTCACACGGACAATTATACGTGGCATGCTCTCGAGTGGGTAAACCATCCAGTTTGTTTGTGTTAGCTAAAGATGGACTAACAAAAAATATTGTTCACGCTATAGCATTAAGAGATTGATATTGTTTAATAGTGTTACTGTCGTAATTGTTTAATTTATGATATATAATTTTAAGGAATAAATTATAATATCTTAAAAATAATGTTTGCCTTTTGTTATTTTTATATTCCCTCATCGTTCACAGCGCTCGATGCTTATTTCACGCATATACCACATTCTTACATACATACAATATACACATTCTAAAATACATACATACTTACAATAAGTAAGCTATTTTTCGTCTACACTAGAAATTACTAGGAAATTATTTATATGGCAAAACAACGTTTGCCGGGTCAGCTAGTAAGGATATATGATGACAAATTATGAGTTAAGGGATTATATTATATTTACAAATAGCACAACTTGAATTACCCTCACATTTGTTGGAGATGTTCCCCTCTTCCGTTTTAGCGGTTCACGGGTTGGGCTTAAGGCGGCTTTCCGCTTAGCAGGAAGAAGTTGTGACTAAAAAAAATAAATTAAATATAAACAATTTATATTTTGTTGTATATAAACAAGAAAATAAACACTTAATTCATTAAAAATAATCATTATCAAAATAAAAGAGTACTGCTCATCTTACTGTGGTTCCATATAATGCTGATATGTGGCGTGATTTGGAAAGCTTAGAATAGAAATTCAAAATATTTTGGGTACTTACGTATTAGCTTTAATGCAGGTTAAAGATGTGGGTCTTGTAGATCTGTATAACGCATTTCTATTGGTCTATTCCTATGAGCAATTCTATTGGCCATTGTGCTTATGGTAACCTTCTTGTTCCCTTTTAGCACTTTCCTCCGAAGGAAAGTAGCTATTGAGGTTGGACTCATGACGGAATTTTTGAAAAATTTCTTCGAATCTTTATCGATCCTACCTAGTAGACACCGAAAATGACCCCCGTTAAAATTTATATATATCTATATATATATATATATATATATATATATATATATATGCATATATATATATATATATATATATGTGTCTGTTAACACGATAGCGGCCAGAGTTTTTGTTTTTTCTTCATGAAACGTGGTATATAGCGTTCAAATAGCAAACGATTGAACGAGTTCGTTAACCACCAAAATCGGTCCACCGGGAGGGGGGGTTTACCCCGGACCCAAAACACTAATTTGACCATACCAGCCGTAGTTTTTGTTATATTTCAACGAAACTCGGTATTCGTTATTTTGATCTAAAGAGAGAATTCCGTTGTAAAAATAAATTAAATAGGTTCATTAGAAGGGGGGGTTTACTCCGGACCCACAATACCAATTTGCACAGCCAGCCGTAATTTTTGTTACATTTCAACGAAACTTGGTATTCGTGGTGGTAATCAACAGAGAAAAATGGGTTGTAAAAATAAACTAAATCGTGTTATTTGGAGGGGGGGGGGTTTACTCCGGACCTAAAGTACTAATATACTCATAACGGTTGTAATTTCTGCTGTATTGTAACGAAATGCGGTATGCGTCGTGGGTATTTCATGAGAAAGAAGTGTTGTAAAAATGAAGTAAATCGGTCTATTGGAAAGGAGGGTTTACTTTAAAGTCTGTTTCATTACAATTAGCCAACCAGACGTAGGTTCGCAAAGGCGCTACAAGGAACACTATCTCCCACTATGGGGACTGTATCCTGTTCCTGCGTCAGATCAAAAGACGGAATGTGAAGTTTTTGTGTATTTATTAAGTAGTACAGTATCATGTATTAACATAACTCTGGAAGCAAATTATTTACAAAATTAATAATTGAACAGGCCTCATAAGAAATGTAAATGAGCAGAACTATTCACGTTTTTATTTTATTTATATAGGTTATTTCCAGCAAATTATTCAGTAATGTAGTCTACACTAAAAAAATTCTGAGGAAAGTGCTTAGTTATGCAGCTCCTGCGTGATGGACTTTCTATTTAGAAAGTGATTCATTTGTACATTGGTGTTTCTTTGTTGGTTGTTAGGCGATTTCCTAGTTTGTTTTCCTAGTTTGTTGTAGTTATTTTACCGAAACAAAGGAAGTACTGTTCATATCGGTCCATTATCCAAAGAAAAACCATCCTTGATCTATATTATCAACGAGTTGGATGGACTAAAGTTTTGATATAACCTTGAGCAAGCGGAAACGCATAGCAATTATGCATTAACATAAGTGCTACGCGTTGTCACTCGCTCGAGGCAATATTAAAACTATAGTCAACCCAAATCTTTTATAATCCCATCGCCATATTGACAAAAACTCAATTGACGCTTTGATCCAGATCACTGAGAGTCAGTTCTTTAATCAAAACAGCTAATAGGGAAGTACCACATTTTGATTTCAATGGAATGAAATCATCACTTGTGAGACACCAAGCACAGTTCTCTCTGAATGTGGCAAGTTTATACAAATTTAAGCCTAAGCTTTTGGTCCTTTGCAAGTTCACGGTATCTCTCATGGTTTCCAAGATATTTTGATTGTGGCTATGGATGTGCCGGAACTTATGGAGTCGTGACTTGTAACTGAGTATGGACCTGTCACCGTTCCACGAAGCACCAAAAGAAAAATGGAACAGAAACGATTACCTTGTAGTAATGACGTACCCAGAACTCAGAACCATTCCACACTCACTCTCATTCAATCCAAGATACGTTCCAGTTGCAGTTACAGGAAATTTTGGGGAGCTTGAGGATCGACTTAAGCGATTAATGAACATTTTTCTCAGATTTACCCTCAATACTCCCGGGGATGCTCATATTTCTCACTGGTATCCCGAGTTGAACTAGCTATTTCCATCAAATCGACGACAATACTTACATTTTTTGTTTTCTTTTTTTTTTTTTGTAAGTTTTTTTTTGTTTTCTTGTTTATGCATTTATTTTTTATTAATTTTCTTTTATAGCCCCCATTTTTTTAAAGTATTTATTTAATGTGAATATTGTCATCATTGCTCCACCCTCTCATCCTCTTCTTACTCCAGTATTCTACAATCCCACCGTAATCACTATCTTCTTTTTATTATTATCATTTATGTACATATGTACTAATGCTTTATTTTATTATTTAAGGGTTTGTTAATAATATTTGAATTCAGGGTGTCTACCTTCGTGCCTACTTTCGTGAAAAAAGTCCCAGAATTATGTTAAATTTTGGTAAAAAAGATTTTTTGTGAGATGGTTACAAAATCCATGACTTTTTCGTGCCCGGTTTCCTATTTTGTGACATTTTCGGGATATTTTTGACTTTTTCATGCAGCAGACACCCTGGAATTCGTTTTTTTTTTCTCTCTTTTTGCTTCTTTTTTTTCATTCCATTGATAACTTTTACAAAATAAGCCAGACATAAGGATTACATGGCAACATGGTAAGATGACAAAGTTTCAAAGTATCTGACTTTTCTTGTATCTTATTTATTATTACTGTAATATATAAATCATAACTACCTTATTTTGGTTGGGTGCTGTGCAAGCAATAATCTGGAAGACGTAATGATCATTACTAATGACTTCACCTTTTGTGAAAGGTTTTCCAAGACTAATGAAGTCTCCATTCTTTAATTCCACGAAACGATTCTTTTCAATCCGAAAACCTTCTATGTAAGTTCCATTAAAACTCTATAAAAATCAAACCAAATACATTTTCTTTTTTTTTTAA
This sequence comes from Gonocerus acuteangulatus, assembly GCA_946811695.1. Lineage (NCBI taxonomy): Eukaryota > Metazoa > Arthropoda > Insecta > Hemiptera > Coreidae > Gonocerus > Gonocerus acuteangulatus. The sequence goes on from OX328131.1 coordinate 66,881,440, forward strand.
ATAATACAATCATACATGACCTGAAAAATACAATATATATATATATATATATATATATATATATATATATATATATATATATATATATATATACACACATTTGTGATATAAATTTTTATTAATTTAGCCACACGTTGGTTGCACCAAATTTTATGATATTATTTAATTTATTAATAATTTATTTAATCGAAGTATAATAACATGAAATTGAACTTATTTACTTAAACGGGTCGTGATGGGTTTCATATACAAATTTAGAGTTATTGGTTTAAAATATAAAACGTGGCTAGCTATGTGAATCTTACTACCACAAAACAATATAAAATCTACATTATGGAACATAAATTACCTTACAACCACAGGCATAGCTCAAAGGTTATGTTAGAGATCCAAATAAAATCCTCTTGATTTTATTAAACTTCTTTAGAACTTCATCAAGACTTCTTTACAGCACAAACAATCTAGACCTGCTAGCAGCAGTATATATACCAAACTATATGAGGAAAAATAACTGACGATCTAACCCCTTCGAGACGCCTTCTTGATTTTAGATTGAGGACATTTTTGTTAAGTTAGCATTTTATATTACTAAGAAGTAGTAAAATTTTTCTTGATACATTATTTAAATTGAACCCATAATATCCCATTTAGTTGGGATATCACTACAATATTTATATATAGTAAACTTCTTCAAATCCGGCTTCCTGCGGTCCGAAGTGCGCCACTTCAGTTCTTATGCATCATTTCCGCGAAATCCAACAACCCTGTGGGTTCTCGACAGGGTCCGTAGAAAAATTCCCGGATACCCTCTCTGTGATCACTTGTTGCCAGTTCAGTTAATAGCTTTTGACGGACACAGTATAATTCTAACATTGTGCACTTTTATTTTAGTCATTTTACTATCAATATGTACTAGTCTTATAGTCGTTTAATTTTCACCTCTCTTCACATTTTTTCGACATGCATCCGATAATCAGGAATATTTGATAATCTGGTATGCTTTAAGTCCTGAACATGCCGGATTACAGGAAGTTTACTGTATGTATGTATATGTGTATGTATTTTTTTTTTTTTTTTTTAATAGGGTAGGGGAACAATCTTTCATGAGAAAAAGTGGACAAAGCCACAACAGTGTGATTCCTACTCACTAAAAAACCACCTCCCTATACTCCTCAACCACCCTGCAGAACCGCCCTCAGGCATTACTTCGCAGGAATGTGTATGTATGTGCATATATATATGAATGTGTGTGTATGACTATGGGTAAAAATTAGAAAAAATGAATGCAAGGAAATCTTACCCCTTTGTCTTTGATGAAAACAAATTCTTCTCTAACATCGATATCACAATGATTTCTCGAGACCCAAATAGACTGACAAACAATTTTATTTTCTTCGTTGCTTCGACCCACTGGGTTCTGTAAAAAGAAACAAAAAATTATTCCTTTAACAAAAAATGTTTTTATTAATCTGGAATTTATTAAACTGCTGTATAAGGCCTTCATTCATGAGCTTTATATTTATCATTATCGCTAATTCCTCTCACTAGGCTGGCTTTGTGACAATTGACAAATGCGGAGGACAGTGGGCGCGGTGCCCCGATGCCATTTTGGCCCGTAATTGCAAAACAATCCTATCGTCGGATCTTTTGAAAAGATATTAGTATTTCAATCAAGTGCAGATTATGTAACAAGGCATATGAGTCGATTCAACATGTGACGGCAGGCTGCAAAGTTCTTCCGTGATCTCATTACCTTCACAGACACAAAATATATCATCAAATGTTGCCTAGATATATCATCAAACATTAGCAGAAAGGTTCGGCATCATGCAAATTACGGTACCATATTATCACTACGTCCCATAAAGACTTCTTCAAAATGATTATTATTATTAGGAGTATATTTTCAATTATTATTAATTAAAATCTACTGGAACGAAGCTATGATTACGGACCAAACTGTTTATCATAAAAGAACAGATCTTCTCATTATCGACAAGCATAATAACACTGCTGATATAATTGATATCTCGGTGCCAAATGATGAAAATATCTGGAAAGCATACGCCAAAAAGCAGCGAAAATATCAAGACTTGGCCAAGAGATACTCAAGATGTATAACGTGATTTGTTACAGTACAGCATAAATTACGACCGGTATGAGTATATTAGTATTTTGGGTCCGGAGTAAACCCCCTCCTAATGAACCGATTTAGTTTATTTTTGCAACCCATTTTTCTCTGTATATTTCCACTAGGAATGCCAAGTTTCATTGAAATATAACCAAAATTACGGCTGGTATTGGCAAATGAAAAATTTGGGTCCGGAATAACCCCCCCCCCTTCTAATAAACCGATTTATGTTATTTTTGCAATACATTTATCTAATAAGATTACCACAACGAATACCGAGTTTCGTTGCAATACAAATAACTACTTTGGGTCTAGGGTAAACCCGTAACGATAACAAACTCGTTCAATCGTTTGCTAAGAGAACGTTATATACCAAGTTTCGAACAAAACAACAAAGTTTGTGGCGAAAAAAAACAAAAACTCTGGCAGCTATTGTTTTAACAGAGACACAAACGCTATGAACGCGTGCGCGCACACACATATATATATATATATATATATATATATATAGGTACATATGCAGCCCCCCCCCCTTGGCTCAAGTGGTACAGCACTGGGTTCATTTCTCGAGGACCTAAATTCAAAACTATGGCGTGCGCTAAAGATTTTATTTTCCAGAGTTGTTCAGGGTCAGCATCAGTGTTCCAAAATCAACTCTATGCTCCAAATGGCCTCGTTGGATTCCAGAGGCACCCAATATTAAATGCAAAACATGCATTCGGCAACCTCAAAGCAACCCTAAAAATGTATTCTACGAATCCAAAGGTACCTCCGGTGCTACTAATGTGTGGTACACCTTCTCAGTAGGCTTAAGAGAGTTTCGCCCCGTGACCAGCTACCCTAGCAGCGGTTAAAAACAGTGAAAATATGAATGTTAGCATATATTAGGAAGTGCCAATAATGATTGGCTCCTTCCATATACTATTCACTGAATGTACGCAAGACGATCACAATTAATTATTGTACAATGCAGGGTGTCCCACATTGAGATGTCATAACTTTAGGGGTTTATTCTACATCTTATTTGTAGTTCCGGGACGCAGAAATGAGCGTTCTATCTCAACATGCAGAGGAGCTACTCAAACTTTTGTATTTTTTAAAAACTACTGGCTTTTCTAAAGAAAAACTGAGTTTTCGGTATTTTTGATCAATGCATCGTAAATAAAGACCACATTTTTAGAATCTACATTAAATTTCCAATAAGAAACACCTGTTATTGAAATATTACCATGTAAATTAAGAGCTATATTCAAAGGCATTTAGATGAGAACATTCAATATTAGTTTTTTATTAAATTATTCAATATTTTCTTAATCAGCTATTTTTAGACTTAGAGGTTTGCCTCCGCCACAAAAGTTGCATTATTTAATAAGATTCAAAATGGTACCTCGTAGTTTAAGATAAAAATCTATTTCAATCTATTTTTTTCTGATTTCCAAGTCAAAACCAATAAATGTGCTTCTGCGTGAAGGAGCCATTCTGAACAAATTCTTTAATTTCACACGATGATGGTGATGTCCTATCTTTCCAAAACTGGGTTATACATTACAATAATTTGAAATTGTATACCAAAAACACTCTCCTGTTGATAAAAAGCGAAAAAAATACTTTTAAATGAAAGGCACCCTCAAAAGTTGCTTAAAATGTTACCTCGTTTTCCTAGGAAAAATCTAAAGAAATCTATGGGGAGAAAAATGGTTATTACTGTGGACTAATAACTATATATCCAGTTGATTTTCAAAATGTCTACAAATATAAGCTTAACGTCTAACTGAATCCAGATCGGCATTACAGAGGACGTCTTGTCTTTGAGATCTCATGAGCTGGCATTGCTCCTTGATCCTGTTGATGAGTTCCTCCTTCGTCGTTACGGGCTCTGAGTATACTCTGCTCTTTAATGTTCCCAATACATGGAAATCGAGGATTCAGATCAAGAGGCAAAAGAACTGGTCCATAGTGGCTGATTCAACGGTTAGGGAATTCACTCTTTAGCCATTCCGTCACCACTCATCCATTATAAGCTGGGCAACCATCCATTTGAATCCAGAGTGAGTTGTTATTTGGTAGACGGGCTTGTGTAATAAACCTCATATAGTTTGGGAAGGATGGGGGGTCTTTTTGCGAAGACCACATCCAGTTACTTTTGAAGTAGCAGTAGTGATTATATCAGTGATTCAGCGCATGCTTTGCCTTCCTATTGGAGGATTCCGATGACCAATTGCTTTGGTTCTTGTTGGGAGTAAAGTAACCTTCAACAGTGAATTAGCTTTTGTGTATGAAAAAGCTCTGTTTATGTCAGTGAGAAAAATGAGTCTTTTACAATTAGTTCTTTTACAAAGAAAAAGGGATTGGTTTCTTACTCGAAAAAATTAATGGAATCCTATTAATTTTAGCGAGTTGGATAGACTAGAGTCGGTAAAATTAATGTAATTCTATTAATTGCGAGTTGGATTGACAAGGGTTTTGATATCTTCTTGAGCGAGCGGAGCGTAGCGTAGCGAGCGGAAACGCATAGCATGTAATACCTAATAAATGTAAAATATCCAAAAAAGAGAGAGAAAACGATTAAAATATGATTGTTCACAAATAACTTTAATGCTTAATAACTTATTTCATAGTTGAGAGAATTGATTTTGATCATATTAACCTTTTTATTAATAAATATTGCTTGCTATTATCTAACATGAATTATAACCGTAGATAACGAGTCAAGAAGTAGTAGATAACCAGCAAAGAACCTATAAGCTAATCAGTAAGCTTATCAGCGAGTACGAGTAACTGTTATAAACCACTACTGCTACTTCAAAAGTAACTGGATGTGGTCTTCGCAAAAAGACCCAGGATGGGTCATCAACATCATGGTATGAAATTAAAGAATTTGTTAAGAATGGCTCGTTCATGCTAAAGCACATTTATTGGTTTTGACTTAGAATTCAGAAAACAATAGATTGAGATCGATTTTAGCGCGGTTCCTCCCTCCCCCATAGGGAGGAACCCCGCTTATAAGGTTGATACAATGAAACAATCCGGAAGTGCCGACTAGAAAATTTCGCGTTTCAGAACCCCTAAACACCGAAAATAACGGTGGTTCAAATTTGTATATATATACATATATATATATATATATATATATATATATATATATATATATATATATATATATATATATTTGTCTGTTCGCTCTGTAGCTCCTAGACGAATGGTCCGATTTTGATGAAATTTAGTACAAAAATCTTTCGTCTAATTTGAAAGGTCAAGTTCGTTAATGAGCAAAATCCGCCTACTGGAAGATGGCGTTTGGGGCGAAATTCGCGCAAAAAAATCGTAACGTTTACGTTTTTGAGTTCATAAGCACTCGTTTTATATGCTTCCTGGGCCAGGAAAACGAATGAAACCATTTTCAAGGCGATAGCTTTACCCGTTTTCGAGAAAATTGGAAAAATAGTTTTTGAATACCGTTTTTGGTTTGGGTACTTAGAATCATGGGATTCAGTTGAAACATTTTCTGCATGTTCTACTTTCATCAAAACTAATACGTTGAAATTTTGGTTACGTTTGGAGTTAAGGAAGGGTTAGAATAAAATATTTTATTAACAGACATAAAAAGTTTTAGTAACTTTGTTTACTTTCCTTAATATCTCGAAAAAGGTTGCGAATCTTGGTAAACGGAAGAATACCATTAGAAAGCTTATTAAATGTTCTAAAAAAAAGGTTCTAATGAAAGTTTTGATTAGGCGATGTCAATCGGAGAAATAAGAGCTTAAAACTTTAAAGTAATTGATTTCGCTTATTCGAACTGTTCTTTTTGTCTGTTTTTTATTCCTTGTTATTTTTTAATTGCTTATACTTGGATAATGTATTTGAAAATAAAACAGGTTAAGAAAAATAAGAAAAACAATTTAATCTTAGAGACATGGATTTCCAAGATATAGCTTTTCAACTGCCTAGTGTCCTTCCTAGAGAGGGTTGTTTGTCTTTGATTTTGGTACTTAGAATTATGGGATACAGTTGAAACATTTTCTGCATGTTCGAATTTCATCAACACTAATATGTTGAAATTTTTGTTACGTTTGGAGTTAAGGAAGGGTTAGAATAAAATATTTTATTAACAGACATAAAAAGTTTTAGTAACTTTGTTTACTTTCCTTAATATCTCGAAAAAGGTTGAGAATCTTGGTAAACGGAAGAATACCATTCGAAAGCTTACTAAATGCTCTACAAAAAAGGTTCTGAAGAAAGTTTTAACTAGGCGATGTCAATCGGAGAAATAAGTGCTTAAATCTTTAAATTAATTGATTTCGTTTATTCGAATGGTTCTTTTTGTCTGTTTTATTCCTTGTTATTTTTTAATTGCTTATAGTTGGATAATGTATTTGACAATAAAACTGGTTAAGTAAAATAACAAAAACAGTTTATTGTTAGAAATATAGATTTCCAGGATTCCAAGACCTTGTCACTAGCGGGTCCGTTTCTAGTGTAAGCCGTCCCTTCCAGGTAAGATTGTAAATCATGACCTTTCAAGACTTTACTGCACACAGGAATGGCGTTAGTGACCTTAAGGGTTGACACGCCATTATAATAATTAATTTTAAAAAAAAGACGGGTGGAACCAAAATAATAACTGCTTCTGTTTCAATCTTTCCAAATTAGACTAGGGATATGAACGGAACCGCGCTAAGATGATGCAGTTCCTGCGCGACGGACTTTTTTTATCTTAAACTACGAGGTACCATTTTGAAGCTTATTAAATAATGCAAATTTTGACGCGGAGGCAAACCTCTAAGCATAAAAATAGCTGATTAAGAAAATATTGAATAATTTAATAAAAAACTAATATTGAACATTCTCATCTAAATGCCTTTGAATATAGCTCTTAATTTACGTGGTAATGTTTCAATAATGGGTGTTTCTTATTGGAAATTTATTGTAGATTCCAAAAATGTGGTCTTTATTTACGATGCATTGATCAAAAATACCGAAAATTCAGTTTTTCTTTAGAAAAGCCAGTAGTTTTTAAAAAAGACAAAAGTTTGAGTAGCTCCTCTGCATGTTGAGATAGAACGCTCATTTCTGCGTCCCGGAACTACAAATAAGATTTAGAATAAACCCCTAAAGTTATGACATCTCAATGTGGGACACCCTGTATAAATTTTACAGATTTTAAATACATTTATTAAAAAAAAAAATGTTTGGTAGGCTTTACGAAAGGCCTCCCGAAATAATACGTATTTGTTTATCTTTAAGACCCCCTACTAACCCAAGTCCGTTGTCGGCGATGGAATAAAATGCCCAGACAAATTGGATTCGAAGAGGCAAAACCTTGTAACTAGCATAAACCGAGTTGGTTTCAATAAAACATCCATGAGAAACCTATATTAATAAGAAATTACCTTGAGCTGAAAAGTTAATGAGCACTTTAAGCTATAAGGTGAGAACATTCCACAATTCCTTTACAATGGGACTATTGTTTACAATTTATTGCTGTGTTGATTCCCTATCACAGCTGGCATTTAAATAAGGAGCTGTCTTTCTACTCTCATATACTTGTTTTGAGTACTGTTTAGTAGGACCGTTTAGGATACCAATGGAATGGCAACATTTCCAGAATTTAGCCGTAATCGATATCATAAAGCTAACGCTTTGTCTCAACAATGTTTATTTGTCTGTAACAGACGCAAGAGTGGACAGGGATCCTGTGACGGGCTAGCAACTTCCTAAAACCGCGGTCACACTAGGCTGGTTACCAGCCGCTACTAGCCAGCAGCTGAGGAATTACCAGCAAGCAGCCTTGTCTGACCCAGGACCAGCGGCTGGGAATTGCCAGCGGGCTGGTGATTACCAGCCAAAGTCAAAAGTTGAACATGTTTAACTTTTTATCGCTGCTTGCCAGCGCTGGCGGTTACGTGATCTCATTGCTGCCGGTCACGTGATCTCCTCGCTAGCCCCAGACAGCCAATTTGAAATATATGTTCTCATGGGAGTATATAGAGAAACATTTCGGGGGGGGGGGCTGGGACCATTTCCAGGGTATGGAATACTAACAATTTACAACTTTTAATAGTTTTAGGCCACTAAAAGCTATTACAATATAAATAAAATATTTTTTATGAACTAAGTGATCTTATTTAATCTATTTTTATAGGTTTTATGACACATTTTTACAATCAAATCAAAATTTCGGGTGGGGGGCTGCAGCCCCCTTATATACGCCCATGTATATTCTATTCTAAATATTCTATCATTTATATTATAATAGTGAGTGTTATCATTTATATTATAATATGAGTATTAAGGCGAGAGCATTCCGTGCCAAAGGTGGTGGCTTTTCTTTAGAAAAAAGAAAAGGCAACAGCCCTATCCTGGCTAGAAAAGGGTAGTAACCTATAGATAAAACGTCCCAAAATTCTTAGTTAATGATAATGGAAGGTAAAATTTAAACAATAATTAAATATTATAATAGTTCTATTATTGTTAATTTTGATGAATTGTTTCTTAATAAAAATGTTTTTTTCGTTTTAGCACTTTCATCAGAAGGAAAGTAGCTATTGAGATTGCACTCATGACGGAGTTGTTGAAAAATTGCTTAAAATCTTTATCGATCCAACCTAGTAGGCACCGAAAGTGACACCCGTTAATATATGTGTGTGTGTGTGTGTGTGTGTGTGTGTGCGCGCGTGTGTGAGTGATTGTATCGGACCACTGGGAGGGGGGTTTATCCCGGACTCAAAACGCTAATTTGACCATGCCAGCCGTAGTTTTTGTTGTATTTCAAACAAACTCGGTATTTGTTGTGATCATGTAAAAAGAAAATTACATTGTAAAAATAAACTAAATCCCGTTTCCGCATCAGACCAAAAGAAAAAAATGAGAAGTTTTCGTGTATTTTAAGTAGTTTAGTATCACGCATACGCAAAAATCTGCAAGGAGATTAATTAAGAAATTAATAATTAAAATAATTTGATCGAGCTGCTCTTTAAAAATGTAAAAGAGTAGAACTATTCATGCTTTTATATTATTTATATAGGTTATTTTAAGCAAATTTGGAACTGAATAAGCGGCTATTCACAAGCTAGCGGCTGTTCAGTAGCGGCTGGTAAGCAGCCTAGTGTGACCGCGGCTTATCCACTGGCTGCTGGTGCTGCTAGCCAGCGGCTGATTAGTAGCGGCTGGTAGGCAGCCTAGTGTGACAGCCGCTTAAAAGGAAGGTTTGTCTATTAATCAGTATGCAAGTAACCTTCAACCTGCGTACATTCCTAGTGTTACCCGCAGTACACGCTGGACCGATACGATCCTGATTCTACACCGACCACTCAAAATGGTACAAACGCCATGAAAGCAACTAATCTAGTGATATATATCGGAGTCGCGTCGCTAAGGGCGACAAAGCCGCTAAGCCGCTCGACACGTCAGATATTAATGATGCAGAGTCAGCCAGCAAGAGGACACAGCATTCACTATTTCCTGTGTGAAATTGGCTGAGCAGAACTCGTGCTTACGGAATTATAAATTTAAAAGTTATTCCAGGGCAAATTGACGGGTGTTACGTGGAAAGAATTTGCTGAAAAGCTGAAAGTTAAGAAAAAGCTACATTAATTGTTATTTCTGTATTTTTTTTTTCGGCGCATCTACAACTTGGCCATTAGCGCCAATTATGTCTGTATTTCTGTTTTTTCTACCTTTTCAGCGCGGTTCCTCCCTCCCTCCATAGGGAGGAATCCCGCTTATGACATTGATCTCATGACGCAATCCGGAAGTGCCGACACGAAAATTTCATTTTTTTCAGATCCTTATATATATATATATATATACAGTAGAACTTGGATAATTCGAACCCCTAGGGGGGGAATTATCCAAAAGTGTAATGATGCGAAGGTAGGGATTGACGGGGATCGGTCATTACTTCTTAATAAAACCATTTTCACTTGTAAAATGTAGTTTTATTAAGAAGCAGTGACCAAACCCCGACAATCCCTAATTTCGAAAATTATAAAAGTGTTTGTAATAGTGTTTTTCCAGTTTGCCAAATAACACCAGAGATAAGGACATTATGCATTATCGAAACGCTAAGATAACACATTTCCTGCGAGATGGTCTTTGTCTTATCGTAGATTATTCGTATTCTACTCCGCCAAATATTCAAGTTCTGCTTTAGATATTATATATATATATATATATATATATATATATATATATATATATATATATATATATATATATACACACACATACACAGTAGAACTTGGATAATTCGAACTCCTAGGGACGGATAAAAAGGTTCGAATTATCCAAAAGTGTTTGAAAATAAAGGGATAAAAAATCGAACTTCATATTTTCAGATGGAATGGTTGGGATTCGGCTAAATAAGATTCGGCTAATCTTATTTAGCCGAATCCCAACCATTCCATCTGTACTTATCACCTCGACGGCTAACTATCTAATCATCATGTTCATATTTTCACATTTTTTAATTGAAAAAAAAACATTTAATAAATTAATGATTACGTACATAAGTAATAAATAATTTATGACAGAAGTAAAAATAAAAGTCTATTGTTTTGAAAAAAAGTCATCAAGTGTTAGGAGGAATTTCAAAGTCCATGGCAATTTCAGTTTTTTTCTTTATTCAACTTCTTTAATTGCAGCTATTTTCACTGACAACGTTAAAGTTTTATTAACAAAGGTGTGAAAGTAAACAACATGTAGACACAAATAAGCAAACCGTACAAAAATAACATTATGAGGCGGTAAGTCGGTAAGGATGAAAGAAGAGAATTGCTATGTTGTAAAAGGGGCTGTAAAAGGTTTAAGGATTTTGGGACACACAGAAAGCCTGGAGCCTGGGAACAAAGACAAAAAGTCCGTCACGCTGAAGCTGCATAACTAAACACTTTCCTCAGAATTTGGGTAGTGTAGACTGCATTCCAGAACAATTTGCTTAAAATATCCTACATAAATAAAATAAAAACATGAATAGTTCTCTTTTAATTTTGTAACGAGTAACTGATCAATTATTAATTTGCTTCCAGAGTTATGTTTACACATGGTACCTACTACACAACGTAATAAATACAAAAAACCTCATATTATCGTATTTTGATCTAACGCAGGAACAGGATAGTCCCTCTAGTGGTAGAAAGCGCTCCTTGCGGCGGCTTTGTGAACCTATGTCTGGCGGGCTTTTCTATTGAAATATATTACAAAGTAAACCCCCCTTTCCGATTGACCGATTCAGCTCATTTTTACAACACTTCTTTCTCATGAGTTACCCATGACACATACCGCGTTTCGTTACAATACAGCAGAAATTACGACCGGTATGAGTATATTAGGAATTTGGGTTCGGAGTAACCCCCCCCCCTTCTAATGAACCGATTTAGTTTATTTTTACTGCACATATTTACCTGTAGATTACCACTACGAATACCGAGTTTCGTCGAAATATACCAAAAATCACGGCTGGTAGTGGCGAATTGGTATTGTGGGTCCGGAGTAACCCCCCCCCCCCCCCTCCAAATGAACCGATTTAGTTTATTTTTACAACACATATTTACCTGTAGATTACCACTACGAATACCGAGTTTCGTCGAAATAAACCAAAAATCACGGCTGGTAGTGGCGAATTGGTATTGTGGGTCCGGAGTAAACCCCCCCTCCTTATGAACCGATTTAGTTCATTTTTATATCTCACGTTTCTCTCTATATTACCACTACTAATACCAAGTTTCGTTGAAATATAACAAATATTACGGCTGACATGGTTAAATTAGTGTTTTGGGTTCGGGGTAAACCCCCCTTCCGGTGGACCGATTTTGGTGGTTAACGAACTCGTTCAATCGTTTGCTAATTGAATGCTATATACCAAGTTTCGTGACGAAAAAACACAAACTCTGGCCGCAATCGTGTTAACAGACATATATATATATATATATATATATATATATATATATATATATATATATATAAATTTTCACGGGGGTCATTTTCGGTGTCTACTAGGTCAAATCGATAAAGATTTTAAGAAATTTTTCAAAAATTCCGCCATGGGTGCAACCTCAATAGCATATAGGTACATCATGACAATAAATTTAAACCAATCATATTTTTAAATATTGAAAATTCGGTAGATAGGTAGTTATTATAGAAAATGTGGTATTTGGGTAGGAATCAATTAAGAAAGGTGTGAAAGTAAACAACATGTAGAAACAAATAAGCAAGCAGTACAAAAATAACATTATGAGGCAGTAAGTCGGTAAGGATGAAAGAAGAGAATTGCAAAGTTGTAAAAGGGGCTGTAAAAGGTGTTAAGGGGCCCATAGACGACCAACTTGGTTGTCAACCTCGTTGCCAACTTGCCATATTGGAGGCGATGTTGTACGTCTGTGGGCAGGTTGGCGGTTGGTACAACGGCTGGTGTAGATCAAATTCGTTTTGATTTCATGTCGGAGCCTCATGTTGGCAACCTTGTTGAAGCGTCTGTGGGGAAGTTGACAACACTGTTCACAACCTCAATAGTGAACTGCCGTTTGGTTGTCAATGTGAGGTTGCTTTTCGTGTTTTTACTACTCTGGTATTTAAGTATTTTTGCGAAAAGAGGTTATACAAGTAGATTATCTGTTCGGTAAATACAATAGGTGTGTACAATGTCTATACAAAACACGCCTATTTGGACTGAATTTTTCGAAAACGTCAAAGAACTGCCTGAGCTTTGGAAAGTTAAATCAGAAGTGTTTAAAGACCGAAATGAGAAGAAGAATGCTAGGCTGAAGCTGTTGGAAATTTACCAAAGAATTGAACTGGATGCAAATCTTGACAGTTTGAATAGAAGAGTTGGGAACATAAAAACATGTTATCGCTGGGAGCTGAAAAAGGTTGAACAAAGTTTACGATCTGGTCGTGGGGCTGAAGACGAGTTTTTCAATGAACGGTCGTACTTTAACCAACAAGTTATCGTAGGTTGTACTGTCCATTCTTTAAAAAAAAAATTTAAAATCTACAGGCGCAGAGACGCGAAGTTCACCTAATATATTTGAATGAGAAAACTCAGGACGTTGTAAGTACCGCTCTTTTGACCACAATTTTCTTTTCTTTTAGCACTTTCCTCCGAAGGAAAGTAGCTATTGAGGTTGGACTCATGACGGAATTTTTGAAAAATTTCTTCAAATCTTTATCGATCCTACCTAGTAGACACCGAAAATGACCCCCGTCAAAATTTATATATATCTATATATATGCATATATATATATATATATATATATATGTGTGTGTGTGTGTGTGTGTGTCTGTTAACACGATAGCGGCCAGAGCTTTTGTTTTTTCGTCACGAAACTTGGTGTATAGCATTCAATTAGCAAACGATTGAACGAGTTCGTTAACCACCAAAGTCGGTCCACCGGAAGGGGGGGTTTACCCCGAACCCAAAACACTAATTTGACCATGTCAGCCGTAATATTTGTTATATTTCAACGAAACTTGGTATTCGTAGTGGTAATATAGGGAGAACAGTGAGATATAAAAATGAACTAAATCGGTTCATTAGAAGGGGGGGTTTACTCCCGACCCACAATACCAATTCGCCACTACCAGCCGTGATTTTTGGTATATGTCGACGAAACTTGGCATTCATAGTGGTAATCTACAGGTAAATATGTGTTGTAAAAATAAACTAAATCGGTTCATTAAAAGGGGGGGTTTACTCCGGACCCAAATTCCTTATATACTCATACCGGTCGTAATTTCTGCTTTATTGTAACGAAACGCGGTATACGTCGTGGGTAACTCATGAGAAAGAACTGTTGTAAAAATGAGCTGAATCGGTCAATCGGAAAGCGGGGGTTTAATTTGTAATATATTTCGATAGAATAGGCTGGCAGACGTAGGTTCACAAAGCCGCCGCAAGGGGCGCTTTCTACTACTAGAGTGACTGTATCCTGTTCCTGCGTTAGATCAAAATAGGATAATATGAGGTTTTTTGTATTTATTACGTAGTGTAGTAGGTACCATGTGTAAACATAACTCTGGAAGCAAATTAATAATTGATCAGTTACTTATTACTGAGAGAACTATTCATGTTTTTATTTTATTTATGTAGGATATTTTAAGTAAATTGTTCTGGAAACCAGTCTACACAACCCAAATTCTGAGGAAAGTGCTTAGTTATGCAGCTCCTGCGTGACGGACTTTTTTTTTTTTTTTTTTTTAAGAAACACTTCCCCATCATCCTCACACAATTCTTTTAGAACTATATAAGACAACACGGGATCGTAACTCATTTTCTCCCAAGCGTGTGTTCGCACCAGACGCAGACATGGTGTACGTCGAAGGAGGTAGGAAACGATGAGAGACGTACCCAGCATTTTAAGCCTCCAACAATCTTCTCACCTATCCATCCTCCCGCCGACACAAAGGTGCGGATGTCCCCGCAAGCCCCCGCACATACGCCTCCTCTCGTTGATCCCAGCCTCTGCTGTTCGCCATCATTATGGGTTTGCCATCTGGCCGTTTCTAGGGGGGACCACGGGGAGGTCAGCAGTAGGTGTTGACAGGAATCAGGTATACTAGGAGATGCTAAGCAGTGGAATAGGGCACTATAGCTTGGCAGAAGGCGGACAGCTCTCATATCCCCAAATCCGATCCAGCAACCTTTCAACCTCCTGTTCAAGTAGATGGACTACACCACTCCTGGGGGCCTTATTGAAGCTAATAGGTAATGTTTCATCTAAAGCAGCTTGTTTTGCGGCTAGATCCGCAATTTCATTACCTGTAATGGCCGAATTTCCAGTTTCCTGGTTTTAGCACTTTCCTCCGAAGGAAGTAGCTATTGAGGTTGGACTCATGACGGAATTTTTGAAAAATTTCTTCAAATCTTTATCGATCCTACCTAGTAGACACCGAAAATGACCCCCGTTAAAATTTATATATATCTATATATATATATATATATATATATATATATATATATATATATGCATATATATATATATATATATATATATATATATATATATGCATATATATATATATATGTGTCTGTTAACACGATAGCGGCCAGAGTTTTTGTTTTTTCGTCACGAAACTTGGTATATAGCATTCAATTAGCAAACGATTGAACGAGTTCGTTAACCACCAAAGTCGGTCCACCGGAAGGGGGGGTTTACCCCGAACCCAAAACACTAATTTGACTATGTCAGCCGTAGTATTTGTTATATTTCAACGAAACTTGGTATTCGTAGTGGTAATATAGAGAGAAATGTGAGATATAAAAATGAACTAAATCGGTTCATTAGAAGGGGGGGTTTACTCCGGACCCACAATACCAATTCGCCACTACCAGGCGTGATTTTTGGTATATTTCAACGGAACTCGGTATTCGTAGTGGTAATCCACAGGTAAATAATTGTTGTAAAAATAAACTAAATCGGTTCATTAGGAGGGGGGGTTTACTCCGGACCCACAATACCAATTCGCCACTACCAGCCGTGATTTTTGGTATATTTCGACGAAACTCGGTATTCGTAGTGGTAATCTACAGGTAAATATGTGTTGTAAAAATAAACTAAATCGGTTCATTAGATGGGGGGTTTACTCCTGACCCAAATTCTTAATATACTCATACCGGTCGTAATTTCTGCTGTATTGTAACGAAACGCGGTATACGTCGTGGGTAACTCATGAGAAAGAAGTGTTGTAGAAATGAGCTGAATCGGTCAATCGGAAAGCGGGGGTTTAATTTGTAATATATTTCAATAGAAAAGCCCGTCAGACGTAGGTTCACAAAGCCGCCGCAAGGAGCGCTTTCTACCACTAGAGTGACTGTATCCTGTTCCTGCGTTAGATCAAAATACGATAATATGAGGTTTTTTGTATTTATTACGAAGTGTAATAGGTACCATGTGTAAACATAACTCTGGAAGCAAATTATTAATTGATCAGTTACTCATTACAAATTTAAAAGAGAACTATACATGTTTTTATTTTATTTATGTAGGATATTTTAAGCAAATTGTTCTGGAAAGCAGTCTACACTACCCAAATTCTGAGGAAAGTGCTTAGTTATGCAGCTCCTGCGTGACGGACTTTTGTGTATTTCTCGACGAATGTCTTCAGTTAGTTCGTCATTAATGTGTATGTTATTTATTTTTTGTAATGTTATTTTACTGTCACTGTTAATAATGTATGTTTTCCTAGTCGAGGTGTAAATGTATTTTAATGCTGAAAGAATCGTGAATTGTTCTGCTTTATTATTTGAACAGTATGGGCTCAATTTTTCCTGTAAGGATGACAGTTTCTTCTTCTATTACAATAAAAGAGGCACCGACATTGTGGCCATCTTTACTTCCATCTGTAAATACTTCCCTCAGTGGTGTATTATTAGGAAGTGTAATATTGCTTTCTGGTAATACTGTATCCCCAAAAGAAATTCGATTTGCTAGAGGGATTATTTCTTCGATTTCTGATATTGGGAAATCGCAGTTAATAGACCTTTTTTTAATTAAATTACTTTTTTTTATTATTTGTTCCTTTTTTATTGTTATTCGTATAATGTCAGCAAGAAACAAGTAGCTTCAAAGGAGATAGTCCCATAACATCGAATCATTTTTATACCGAATAGTCTTTGGATTGACTCTAATTTTCTCACATATTGTTTTATTGCCAACCTTTTATGCCAAATTTCTATCCCATAGGTCAGAGATGGTAATATGGCTCCTTTATAGACCCCACGTTAGTTTTGCTGATGGAGATATCGCGCCCCCTTAATTTTTTGTGAATAATAATACCTAAGTATTTCAAGGTATTAACTTTTTCCGAAATTAAAGAATCTAAACGTATTTCAAGATGAGGAGCGATACTTTTTTTTTTTGAGAAGATAACATATTTAGTTTTTTTCAGGCTGGAATGTTAGTTTATTATCCTTGGATCATTTAGAGATTCTTATTAGTGTCTCATTGCATATTAGTTGTAATTTAAAAACTTTTTTTTTTTTTTTATTGAATATAAACAATCTTTATACATAAATACAATAAGTAAATAAATATCTCATACATAGGTATACACAAGGAAGAACAGAGGGGAGAAGGCAGCCATTGCCGTCACTCCCTAAGGAATGAATAATGTTTTTAAGTGTTACAGTTGGTCCCAAGGCCACTTTCTTTTCAGGTGTCTCGGGGGATTGGAAGGGATCGCATCTGTGGAAAGGGATTGGGCAAGGGGATTGGGATGAAAGGATAGCTTGGAATGAAAAGTGGAGAAGCGGGTTTTAGCTAATTCAGCGACAAAGGGAATTTCGAGGTCTCGGTGGATGATATTATTGTTGACGTAGAAGGGAGCATTAAGGATCCGGCGAAGGACTTTGGACTGGAAGGTAATTTAAAAACGAAATTTGATTTAACCTTGATCAGAATGTCACCTACGAACACAATAATTTGCCTTGTTTCTGACGATGACACATTTTCGAAAATACTGTTATAATAAGGTTCCACAAAAGGGGAGAAGGGTCATTCATGCCAAAACGACCAGTGCTATGTGCCGTCATGTCTTAGATATTTTTCAAAATTTTTTCATGAATAGAGGCCTATGAGATAATCGCAAATTAATTTTTTCAGATTTTTTTATCAAAAATTGAACCAGGGGGAATTTTTGAAATTCTTGTTTTTCCTATGATTTTGTTTACTGCCTTTCTGATAACAGTTTTGAAAAATATTTGTATTTTACTTCTTTTTCAACAAATCCGGTTGTTCTTGGTATCAGATTAAAGCTAATGCTTTTATCTATCAAAATAAGCTATAATAGTGATACTATAGGCAATAGTGTCATGCCACTAATCGCGCAAAGTTATTTTTTATACTTTTTCATTAGGTAGGTTCAGTAAGTCATACCTGAGAGATCACAATTGCCACATGCATCATAATTTTCTTCTAGAATTATCAAACAGTGTACTAGTTATGTTCAAAAAATAAAAATTGTGTTTTTTGCGGTTCTGAAAAAAAAAAAATTTTTTCTTAGGAAAAATTTCACTTAAAATGTCAACTTCCTAAAATGTAAATTTAAAGTTTATCCGAGCTCAAAGTAACTCAACACATTTATAACAACCAATAAAGCTATAATCTATTATATTACAAGGACATTTCACATTAATTTTAGATTATTCACTATTAGGCAATGCTGGGCAAAACTAAAAACTAAAACAAAAATTAAAACTAAATTCACTTTTTGGAATAAACTAAAACTAAACTAAAAATTGCAACCTAAAAAAAAACTAAAACTAAAATTTTACTAATTAATGGATTTTAACTAAACTAAAACTAAAACTAAATCTTTGGGAATTGACTAAAAACTAAACTAAAAATTTAGTTTAGTTTAGTTTTACTAAAATAACATGAATTAATATAAATCATATGTTATTTCGATAATTAAGTAAATTATTAAAACTAATAGAACTTGCTTAAGAATAACAAATTGTGGCTTTTTCTCGTAATTTGAAAACATATGTTCTTTGATAAACTAAATTAGTTAACTAAAAACTAAAACTAAACTAAAATCATAAATTTAGGTCTCTTTTACTAAACTAAACTAATTGCATTACTAAAAACGGAGTCCATATGATTAATAATTATACAAATCTAAAACTAAACTAAAACTAAAACTAAAAATATAACATTAGTTTAGTTTTAGTTAGGGAAAACTAACGTTAGTTTATTTGATCTGATGAAGGCTTGAAGTTCAAGCCGAAACGTCGGCACAATAAAACCATTTTTATGATAAAATGTAGTTTTATTAAGTAGCAGTGACCGAACCCCGACAATCCCTACCTTGTAACGTTAGTTTAGTTTACTAACGTTAGTTTTGCCCAACACTGCTATTAGGTACCTAATTTTTATAGTGGAAAGTCATATCGTAGTTTATGTAAATTTGGGATTCGGTTGTATGCTGTGATCCAGTTATGAAACACAAAAATAATGTGTGTGAAGGTCTGAAACACTGTTTCTTTTCCTTATAAAAAAAAAAAAAAAAAAAAAAAAAAAAATCAGTAGGAAAAACAAGAATTTTAATTAATCTGAAAAAATTAATTTGAGATTATCTCATACGCCTCTATTCACGAAGAAATTTTGAAAAATATCTGAGATATGATGGCACAGACATATATTAAAATTCCTCTTTCAACTGTTCTCCTTTGGTTGTCTGTCCTACCCTTAAGTGTGATTGCCTTTTCTGAAAATAATTCTTTATTAGTAAGTATATGTGTCTTGGGCATCAATGTTCTTAAAAATAGACGGCCACCATGCGTGATCGAATGCACCTTTCACATCCAGGGATACAACTAGAACGTGGGTTTTATTTGTTAAGAATCTTTCTATGTCATTATTAGGAAGTCTAAGGCATCTATTGTAGATGTTTGTGGAATAAACCAAATTTATTTTTGTTTAACACTTTCTCAACGGCTGTCATTCTTTGGGAATAACTCTGTATCGGGTGCATTTTTTTTTTTAATTTTTAATGTAGACATTTTTTTTTTTTCATAAACAAATCATAAAAAATCTTCCAGTCACCCGATTTGAAAACGAAAAACACTGCTCGAAAGCCCCAACAATACTGAAGGCAACTCTCCTTACCTGTAGCTGAAAAAGTGAATCCCCTCTATTTTCGAGCCTTTTGAATCTAAAGGGAATAGTAATGGAGGAATGTCCTTCCGAAGGTACTCTCGTAAGCGGGTAGGAGCGCTAGTGTCCTTCCCTAATGAGACCCGCAGCGAAAGTGTTAAGGGGTAAAACATTTTTGACATTCATCCAAACTAATATATTTAAAATTTGGTTACATTTCGAGTTAACGAAATATTAGGTAGTTTCGTATATAATCCTTAATACCTGGAAAACGGTGGTAAGTGGACAGTGACCAATCGAAAGCTTACTAAAGTTCCTACAAGAACGGTTCTGAAGTAATTTTCGATGGAACGATCTCATTTGGAGAAATCAGTGCTTAAAATTCGTTCTTTTGGACGGGGTTTGTCTTTGTTTGCCTCCATTTTTAATTGTTTTTTTTTTTTATTTGCATTTAACAGTAAAAAGAATATTTTATTTTAAAAAGTAAAGAAAATTCTAAATCGTTTACCGTTAATGATGCGAAGGTAGGGATTGACGGGGCTCGGTCATTACTTCTTAATAAAACCATTTTCACTTGTAAAATGTAGTTTTATTAAGAAGCAGTGACCAAACCCCGACAATCCCTACTTTCGAAAATTATAAAAGTGTTTGTAATAGTGTTTTTCCAGTTTGCCAAATAACACCAGAGATAAGGACATTATGCATTATCGAAACGCTAAGATAACACATTTCCTGCGAGATGGTCTTTGTCTTATCGTAGATTATTCGTATTCTACTCCGCCAAATATTCAAGGTCTGCTTTAGATATTTATTAGCGCGGTTCCTCCCTCCCTCCATGGGGAGGAAACCCGGTTATGAGGTTGACCTCATGACGCAATCCGGAAGTGCCGACACGAAAATTTCATGTTTCACATCCTATAGATCAATAATATAACGGTGGTTCAAATTTATTTATATATATATATATATATATATATATATATATATATATATATACACACACACACACATACACAGTAGAACTTGGATAATTCGAACTCCTAGGGACGGATAAAAAGGTTCGAATTATCCAAAAGTGTTTGAAAATAAAGGGGTAAAAAATCGAACTTCTTATTTTCACATTTTTTAATTTAAAAAAAAATTTTTCTCATAAATTGATAATTACGTACATAAGAAATAAATAATTTATCAAAAAAGTAAAAATAAAAGTCTAGTGTTTTGAAAAAAAGTAATTTTCATGATCAAGAATTTTTTCTTTATTTTTCAGGTAAGTCGATAAAGTGTTAGGAGGAATTTCAAATTCCTTGGCAATTTCAGATTTTTTCTTTATTCAACTTCTTTAATTGCAGCTATTTTCACTGACAACGTTAAAGTTTTATTAACAAAGGTGTGAAAGTAAACAACATGTAGACACAAATAAGCAAACCGTACAAAAATAACCTTATGAGGCGGTTAGTCGGTAAGGATGAAAGAAGAGAATTGCAAAGTTGTAAAAGGGGCTGTAAAAGGTTTAAGGATTTTCGGGCACACAGAAAGCCTGGAGCCTGGGAACAAAGATCAAAAAGGAGGTCAGGACAGTTTATGGAAGACGGTGGAGTAAATAGGGGAAACATTTGCTTAAAATCCTTAAAGGGGCCCATAGACGGGCCCACCTTGTTGTCAACTTGGTTGCCCACAGACTGTCAACTTGGTTGCCCACAGACTGTCAACTTGTTGTCGCAAGCTTGCTTCAACTCCGAGACAGTCAGTCACCAGAAACCTGGGCAAACTGACCCAGAGTCTCTAACACACGCCACTACGCCTGTAACCGGCGAAGCGTGAAGGGCCCCCGGCCACCAACCCAACCCGTAGTACCATTTTAGGACTTAGTCCATCTGGTCTTGAATGGTCACAGACCCGGAGAACGTTCAAGACCAGATGGACTAAGTCCTAAAATGGTACTACGGGTTGGGTTGGTGGCCGGGGGCCCTTCACGCTTCGCCGGTTACAGGCGTAGTGGCGTGTGTTAGAGACTCTGGGTCAGTTTGCCCAGGTTTCTGGTGACTGACTGTCTCGGAGTTGAAGCAAGCTTGCGACAACAAGTTGACAGTCTGTGGGCAACCAAGTTGACAACAAGGTTGGCAACCAAGTTGGTCGTCTATGGGCCCCTTTAAGGATTTTAAGCAAATGTTTCCCCTATTTACTCCACCGTCTTCCATAAACTTTCCTGACCTCCTTTTTGATCTTTGTTCCCAGGCTCCAGGCTTTCTGTGTGCCCGAAAATCCTTAAACCTTTTACAGCCCCTTTTACAACTTTGCAATTCTCTTCTTTCATCCTTACCGACTTACCGCCTCATAAGGTTATTTTTGTACGGTTTGCTTATTTGTGTCTACATGTTGTTTACTTTCACACCTTTGTTAATAAAACTTTAACGTTGTCAGTGAAAATAGCTGCAATTAAAGAAGTTGAATAAAGAAAAAAACTGAAATTGCCATGGACTTTGAAATTCCTCCTAACACTTTATCGACTTACCTGAAAAATAAAGAAAAAATTCTTGATCATGAAAATTACTTTTTTTTAAAACAATAGACTTTTATTTTTACTTTTTTGATAAATTATTTATTTCTTATGTACGTAATCATCAATTTATGAGAAAAAAATGTTTAATTAAAAAATGTGAAAATAAGAAGTTCGATTTTTTACCCCTTTATTTTCAAACACTTTTGGATAATTCGAACCTTTTTATCCGTCCCTAGGAGTTCGAATTATCCAAGTTCTACTGTGTATGTGTGTGTGTGTGTGTGTGTGTGTGTGTGTGTGTGTGTGTGTATATATATATATATATATATATATATATATATATATATATATATATATATGTTTATAAATTTGAACCACCGTTATATTATTGATCTCTAGGATGTGAAACATGAAATTTTCGTGTCGGCACTTCCGGATTGCGTCATGAGGTCAACGCGTTTAAGAATCTGTCACACTCAAATGACCCATATACTACACGGCCGGCGACGACCACAATGTGAACAATTTGGTAGCGTCCTGGATGTTAAAACACATTCTGTTGGAGTGCACAGCACCTTAGGAAGCCAGACAGCAGCACTTCTTACCCGATAACTTAAGAGAAGTGTCATGAAGAAATGAAGCCATTGTGAAGATATTGATGGAGTATTTAGTAGATACCAGATTGCACAGCAATATATAGTTTGAGCTCACATTACCATAATTTACTTCCTAGTATACAAAATCTCAATATTTTGATAATTATGGTTGTGTACTATTTGTGTATATATGTATTTGGTGTGTGTAGGTATTTATTGAATGATTGTTCTACGAATGAATGTGTTTTTGTAAATATATAAATAGGCAACGATTTAGAATTGGGTTTTTGCATTGGATAGTTCTAATCAGGGTGTCAACGATTTAAATCCATTGATTTAAATCATGATTAAAATCATTGATTTAAATCAATTTA
The DNA here is from genome assembly GCA_946811695.1 of Gonocerus acuteangulatus. Classification (NCBI taxonomy): domain Eukaryota; kingdom Metazoa; phylum Arthropoda; class Insecta; order Hemiptera; family Coreidae; genus Gonocerus; species Gonocerus acuteangulatus. The sequence continues at coordinate 66,904,636 of OX328131.1, forward strand.
TTTTATTATTTTATAAAAAAAAAAATATTGATTTAAACCAATTGATTTTATTAAAAAAATTATTATTATATATATTTTTTAACTTTAGTTTATTTTTTTAACTTAAATCTAACTAGTTTTTTTTTCAGCCATTTCAACATTTCCTCTTTATTTTTTTTTGTCCCTAGGGCCTACCTTCACTTGACCATTCTTATCTATTCAAAGTCTGTTTCTTTTATGACCCTTTCTTTGGTTTTAATTCTGCAAATAAATCTCATTTTAAGTTTAAGATAAAAGAGATTGGCAGGTAGTGGGCGAAGTGAATGCTTTAAATTGGTGGAAGTCTTCGTCTGCGTTAAAATATTGTATTTCCTCAAAAGAACTGTTAATAATAGAGCAGCTTATGACAGTAAAGGCAACTTCTGCAGGGATTGAAAGAATGTTTTCAACCCTTGGTTTTGTTCACAGTCAAATGAGAAACTACCTAATTAGATGTGAAAAGGCTGACAAACTGGGTTTTTTGTCCAAAGCTTTAAATAAATAATATCACTGTTAGTGTACATGATTAATAGGGAACGGATGTTCATGTAATATAAAATTCAAAATATGTACATATATATTTAACTATTTATAATAAAATTTGTAATAAAAAATTGAAAATATTTAGTGAACAAATACCTAAAACACTATAAAATATTGAAAAGAAAAGCATAAATAATAAGTAGGAACTCTGTTATTATTAATGGAAAGGACAAAAGTATAGAAGAAAATGATTAAAACTGTTTAAAATATTGAAAAATAAATCATAAATAAAAATTAGGAACTCATTATAAAAGGTGGAAAAGTTGAAAATTTTTAAAGATGAACATTATTTTGGAAGATTGTTTGCTACATCTTGAATTTTGAAATTTTCAAACGTGAAATAATGCCGGTCTGACCTGAGTATACTTTTGAAGCGTCTGAATTATCTTTCGACATCTACTAAAGTCACTGGTGTGTATTTGAAGGCTACAATCAACTGTTCTGAAGAGTGGGATTCAAATAAACAGTTAATCGTTTTGCCACTATGGACATCTCCAATAATGTGGATATTTTTCCATCTAGGGGTTTATTCTAGACTGTCTTTTCACTTTATTTTTAATTTATTCCTAGTAGCTCCTTCTAAAACCTGGATTTTCTCTATTACTCTCGTATGAGTCTAATGCTATCCACTAACAACATGCCTTTTGTACAGTGTATCACAAAAATAATGGTCATACGTTGGCCAGATGATTCTCTAATGCGAGATCGGAAAAAATAATACCCATATTAACCCCCGCAAAATTGACCTTGAAATGTTATTCAAGGTCAAATTATTTTATTGCATATTTCGAAACTGCGAGTCATGAGGTTGAAAAAAGTCACCGGCACCATAGGTCAGAAATGACTCCTTTTGGTTGAAATAACCATTAACAGCGTATACGTGGGCCATTTAATTTTTTTTTCTTTAGCATGTTTTAACATTGCCGTAAAATACCACTTTTGATTTTTTAAAAAAAAGCATCTTCCAGTATAAAAAAATGTAAGTATATTGAACAACGTACCTCACAGCGGCAATCATTGGAGGACCAGAACGCATATTTTACAATTGACAGAAATGCCTTCATGAGGTTATTCTCGAAGCTTATCAAGAGCTCCTGGCCATAAGCTTTCAACCAATCACTGAAATTAATCATTAAGGATTTCATCGGGGGTCGTGTATGAATTTCATGAACCAGCCAGTCCTCGAGTCGCTCTTAGAATAGAGGATAGAATAATTGTCCTTGCCAGTGAGCAGAAAAAAAAGTTTCTTCCCCCCAAAAAAACTAAAAAAAACAAAAACTCAATAAGTAAGATCATCACTCCAGCACCCGTAGCAAATGTGCCCGTTCACCAGCTTAAATATTTCGAACTTCATTTCTGAGGCAAGCTGCCAGACTTTCTCCAAATTCTTTTAAATGCCCAAGTTATTCTTGTCCATTTTGCCTGCTGTGGACGGTAACGTTGAGAAACAAACTTTCTTCCGTCCACAATACCCGCTGGAGGAAGTCTGGATGACGTTCCAACATGTCCAGCACCCACCTGCAAAACAATGCTCTCTGCTCCTGATCCCCGGGCCTCAACTCCTGAACTTGCTGTAATCTGAAGGAAGACGTTCTTCCCGAAGGGAGTTCTGGTCCTCCAATGATTGCCGCTGTGAGGGCCGTTCTTCAATATACTTACATTATTTTATACTGGAAGATGCTTTTTTACAAAAAATCAAACGAGGTATTTTTGTGTAAGGCAATGTTAGTAGAACATACTAAAGAAAAAAAATTATCAAAATCGGCCACCATTTGAGAGTTGTAATGAAATGGCCCACGTATACGCTGTTAATGGTCACTTTAACCATAAGGAGTCATTTCTCACCTATGGTGCCGTTGACTTTTTTCTTCCTCGTGACTCGCAGTTTCGAAATATGCAAGAAAAAAATGTGGCCTTGAGTAACATTTCAAGGTCAATTTTGCAGGGGTTACTATGGGGGTTATTTTTTCCGACCTCGCATTGGATAATCATCTGGCCAACGGATGACCATTATTTTTGTGACACCCTGTACCTAGTATTGAGTAAAAAAATTCAATTTAAATCAAAAAAAATCCTATTTAATTTAAAAAAATCTGATTTAAATCAAATAAATCCGATTTTTTTGTTTTTTTTTTAAAAATTATGATTTTTTTACACCCTGGTTCCAATACATTTTAAAAATGAACTAATAGCTTAAATGGCCTAGTCTGTAGTTTAAGAACAATTAATTAAGAACTGTTTCTTCATTTGATATAAAAAAAGAACTTCCTTATTTTTATTTATTATTATTATTTTTTTATATATATATTTCTTTTTTATAATTTTGGATTTTAAATATATTTGCTACTTTTTCTGAAATTATATTTATTTCCTTTATATTATCATTATCTATTATAATTTATTTCTTAATATTATCATTTTGTTCGCAGCTGACGTTTCCATATAGACTCATAATTTGCTAGTCGCCTCCGTTGCGATCCAGCAATAAATAAATAAATAAAAAAAAGAAACGATGCTTAATCGTGTTAATTACCACAGTGGTCGATAATCTCAAAAGAAAAAAAAAAGAGATTTTAATAGATCTACCTAGATTTAACTTCATTATTCCCTTAGATTAAAGAGGGTTCCGCTTAAATCCATTTATTTATCTCTTAAAGGGTATATATCTCTAATTCATAAAAAATATATTAATCGAGCAGTTGAATTTTTAACCTGATAATGTAAATAATGATGATAACATTTTTTAAGCATTTCAACACAGAAATTGACAAGCCAACAAGTTCAGGCAAGAATACTACTTATATACTTCCTTTCCTAAGATATTTTTAAGACCAGATTTTCAAATATTCTACATACTACTAATGAGTTTGTCTCTGCGGCCAGTTTTTCTGTTGAACAGTCTAGGCTGATTCATTCAGTTTAAATGTCTATCTTCAAATGATTGATTCAGCAATTATGGTCTCAATTACGCTAGTAAAAAAAACAAAAAAAAAAAAAAAAAAAAAAACATACCAATAACAATTCTTTGTTGGAAAGGAGCTCTTTTATAATTATTATAAATCAAAAGGGTAATATTAAAAATACTTACTTGACCAGCCCTTAAAAGAAGAGGATTAGTATTAAAACCAATTCTTTTTAATAGCCACAACGGATGATTGTCCATTTTTTCAAGTACTTATCACATCGTATCAACACCGGCGGTAAAAACACTAAGCAAAACATAAACAAACTAAATGAGTCCCCAGATTCCCCAGATCAGTGCAGGGAGCAGCAGTACTAAGCCCGGAAAGTAACAGCTGATATCCACTACGGAAAGTATAAATGTTACGAAAATATTAAATCATAAAATCTATAGATTTATTTAAACTATAATAATAATTTTAAAGCGTATTTTAAACATTTATTTCAATTTTTCAAGGAAATGACTATGAAAAATCTTTATTGTGGTATAAGGCATTGAACTTACATGACTTGTCTACTCTGGGGAGGTTATAATGATATAGTTTGTTGTTCTGAAGATTTAGTTTGTGAAAAGCTATGGGACAAAATCAGTCTGGAGGAGGTGGGTCTGGAGGAGATAAAAAAGATGACAAGGATAAGAAGAGGAAATACGAGCCTCCAATCCCGACTAGAGTTGGAAAAAAGAAGAAGCGTACAAAGGGACCAGACGCTGCTACTAAACTTCCACAAGTAACTCCTCACACTAAATGCCGCCTGAAATTGTTAAAATTGGAAAGGATAAAGGATTATCTCTTAATGGAAGAGGAGTTTATTCGTAATCAGGAAAGACTAAAACCCCAGGAAGAGAAAAATGAGGAAGAGAGATCCAAAGTTGATGATCTCAGGGGAACTCCTATGTCTGTTGGTAATCTGGAAGAAATCATTGATGATAATCATGCCATTGTATCAACGTCTGTAGGGTCCGAACATTACGTGAGTATTCTTTCATTTGTGGACAAAGACCAATTAGAACCTGGATGTTCCGTTCTTTTGAACCATAAGGTACATGCTGTGGTTGGTGTTCTTTCGGACGACACTGACCCGATGGTTACTGTCATGAAATTAGAGAAAGCCCCTCAAGAGACTTATGCAGATATTGGTGGACTGGATACACAGATTCAAGAAATCAAAGAATCAGTTGAACTTCCGCTTACCCACCCTGAGTATTATGAAGAAATGGGCATTAAACCGCCTAAGGGTGTTATTTTGTACGGCCCTCCAGGTACTGGAAAAACACTTCTTGCTAAGGCTGTAGCTAATCAAACATCAGCGACATTTTTGAGGGTTGTAGGATCTGAGCTCATCCAAAAATACTTAGGTGATGGGCCTAAACTTGTACGAGAACTCTTCAGAGTTGCAGAAGAGCACGCTCCATCAATTGTTTTCATAGATGAAATAGATGCAGTTGGAACAAAAAGGTAGGAAGAATAAACATTCATTATTAGCCTTTATAATTTCTATTCTATTGATAGTATTCATTACAAAGATAAATATTATTGAAGGAGTATACTTCACTTTGTACCATCCACAACACAAGTCACAAATTTTAACTTTTTGGAAGTAACACGGAAGTGAACAACCATTTTGGGGGTTTTCGGGTGTGCTGAATCCGATTCCGACATTAATTTTTCCCTAATGTCAAGTTTTTAAAATATACGGCTTTTAAATTGTTTTCTATAATACTGAATCTTAAAATTTGCTGTCTACAGACATTTTTTTGGCGTTCTGGTTTCTATAATTTGTAATGCTTTTTGGGGTGGGGAATATGAATATGAAGTTAGATTTCTGATAAGTCGGTTCGTTTTTGTAAAAAAATATACTTTTAGCCAAAAATGCCCATTTTTCACAACTTTAAATACATTTTATACAAAATATAAAATTGGTAGGAAAACTCTAATTGCGAATTTGGATTCTCCAAGTAATTTTCTTTGAAAAACAGCTATTAGAATTTTCAAAATTATAAAAATGCGTTTGTACAAAAATCGTATCCAGTACGGGAGAAACAGGCTGATTCTCCGCCTACAGTAGGGCCTAGCTTCATCTTTCTTAATCCTCAACTAGGTATACTCCACATTCCATGCAAAATAATTCAATGCTAATTCTGATAATGTTAAATTGTTAAGTCTGCAAATTATTGTAACTCATAAAAAAATTGCAGAGGTTAGGTAGTTGGGGGTGAATAAAAAGGGGCTATGCTTTTAAAATGTAATATTTGTTTAATATACATTTCTGTATTCATATTACATGATTATATAATATTAACATAAAAGGGAAAAGGTGAATACCTATTTTGTAAAAAAAAAAGTAAATATTTTATATTCTCTCATAATGAGAAATTTAATAACTTATAATAAATTTAGTATTATATAATCATTTAATGATAATAATAAATAGAAAATTTTGTAAAGTTATACCTACTTCGCCCATACAGAAATGTATATTAAACAAATATTACATTGTAAAAGCATAGCCCAACTACCTAACCTCTACTACTAATAAATTTTTTATGAGTTACAATAATTTGTAGAGTTAACAATTTAACATTAGAATTAGCATTGACTTATAGAAAATTATAGAAACCAGAACGCCGAAAAAATTTCTGTAAACAGAGCAAATTTTAAGATTTAGTATTATACAAAAAAAGGTACTTACGTATTAGCGTCAAAGCAGGTTAAAGAGGCGGGTCTCGTTCAGAGAGCTGGATCATGGATAACGCATTTCTATTGGTCAATCACTATCAGACCAGCATAGGTTCATTGGCTATTGTGTTTATAGTAACCATCTTGTTCCCTTTGTCTTTATAATGCAATTCATTTGTGTTTTATTTACCCACGGAATTGTTGTTTATTATTTAGATTCGTGTTTAGCAGAGTTTATATGGCGACAACAGAATAACAAGGATGAAAAGAGACTTTTGAAGCGATGCTAAATTGAATATCAGTCCATTATCCAGCGAAAAACCATCCTTGATCTATATTATCAACGACTTGGATTGACTAGAGTTTAGATATAACCTTGAGCGAGCGTAGCGAGCGGAAACGCATGGCAATTATGCTATTAATATAAGTGCTACGCCTTTTCGCTCGATAAAGGTTACAAAAAAACTCTAGTTAACCCAAAACGTTGATAATCCCGTCGCCATATTGGCAAAAAGTTATTCGACTCCTTGATCCAGTTCTCTGAGACCTGACTCTTTAACCTGCTTTGACGCTAATACGTAAGTACCCAAAAAAAAAAAAAAAAAAAAAAAAAACTTAAAAGCCCTATATTCTAAAAACTTGACATATATGGGGGAAAAAACAGTAAATCTGAAGGAGAGCATCCTCCCCACCGATTTTCTTCAAAGTTTGCACTATAACGTATTTTGATGCACTAAACACGAATCCGTTGAAAAAAAAAGTTATTCTCAACTAGGAAACAAGTTATTAAGCACTAAAGTTCACTGTTATGGAGGTTATAAAAGACGGGGTAAACAGCGTATTTGTAAACAGGCGCATGCGCATTAGTCCTTAATGACTGTCGCTTTTGGGCATACGTGGTCGCTCAAGAAGATATCAAAACCCCTAGTCAATCCAACTCGCAGAAATTAATAGAATTCTTTGCCCAAAAGTCGTTTACTAGTGCGTTGTTTATGCGATTGTTTGTAACCTTCATAACAGTGAAATTTTTTTTTAAATAACTTCTTTCCTAGTTGAGAACAACTTTTTTTTTTTTTTTAACTGATTCGAATTGTTTAGTGTATCGAAATACATTATAGTGCAAACTTTGAAGAAAATCGGTGCGGAGGACGCTCTCCTTCAGATTTACCAAAAAAGCTAATGTCAGATTCGGATTCAGCTCGCCTGAAAACCCCCAAAATGGTGGTTCACTTCCGTGTTACCAAATCAGTGTTGACTTGTGTAATTTTTCTATAAAAAATATAGAATGAAAATACACCATCTTGTCAGTTAAAAAGCACTCCTTAACCTGCTAAGTGCTGTATGAGTAAAACCTATGATAAAATGGAGACAGTTTCCATGGAATTTGCATTTATTTTTTTTTTAATCAAATTAAATGAGATGGAGTGTGTGATAAATATATGAGCTAAGTAAGAAATTTTTAAAGGCTTTCTTCTTTTTCACGTTTCTGATTTTATTTGATGCTGGAAATCATTTTCCCAATCTTTAAAGACTGGATTATTTTGAATGAAATAGGAAATTAAAAAAAAAAAAATTGTGATAACCAGTTTTCACCTTCAGAATTACAGTCTTCTAAGTTAAGAGTTTTTGTTTTTTCTTTATCAAATTCATTCACCTCATAAATGGTAAAGAATTTATTTGAAGGAAAAGAACAAATAAGCTACGCTAATGGCCTCGGAACCGAAGTACAAAATTAATAAATATTTTAATTACGGAAATTTCAGAAGGATAGTTGGTATGATTTCACAAAATTTTCATTTTTTTACTCCACTTACATAACTTTACTCCAGCTATAATAGCTCATAATTTGACTACTTTTTATTAGAATTAAATGTCTTAAAATTGAAATCAGCCAAAGCCCTCTCTCGTTACTTAGTGGGGATAAAGCCCATATATATATATATATATATATATATATATATATATATATATATATATATATATATATATATATATATTGATTCATAAAACTTGAACTGTTATCCTAATATAATACCTTCATTTTCAGATATGATTCAAATTCCGGCGGAGAACGCGAAATACAACGTACTATGTTGGAATTGTTGAACCAGTTGGATGGCTTCGACAGCAGGGGTGATGTAAAGGTTGTCATGGCGACAAACCGAATTGAAACGCTGGATCCAGCTTTAATCAGACCTGGCAGGATTGATCGTAAGATTGAATTCCCTCTCCCGGATGAAAAAACTAAAAAGAGGATTTTCAACATACACACGAGTAGAATGACACTAGCAGACGACGTAAATCTTTCAGAGCTAATTATGGCTAAAGACGACCTGTCCGGCGCTGATATTAAGGCCATCTGTACCGAAGCAGGTCTTATGGCCTTGAGGGAACGTAGAATGAAAGTTAATAATGAAGACTTCAAAAAGTCAAAAGAAAGTGTTCTTTATCGAAAGAAAGAGGGTACACCTGAAGGCCTCTATTTGTAAACTATTTAATGATATTATTTTGTTAAGTTCGTTCTTTATGATAAAATAATTATGTTTAATAGAAGCAATACTTACATAAATCAGTCTTTTTTTTATTACAATTATAATAAAAGTATAATTTTCATAACAATTATAATAATTTTAAAATAAGCTGTTTTTGATGAATTTTTCCAGCCTCTGTAATGAAGAAAAACAACATCAAAAACTTTTTCATTGATGTTGCATGACTCAATGAAACATTTTAACAGTATATCGAGAGCCCAGACTCTGTTTACGGTTATTCATATTTTACCAGAGAAGAAATTATTTATATTGATTACAGAGCTTGCAAATATAAGGATTCGCTCTTAACCAGATGTTCGCAGCAGAAGCCACTAACAGTTAAATAATTATAAATAATTACTGTTATTCTTGGACAAAGGATGTTGAAAAGATATAGAGTCACTACAAAGATAGTGTACAGATTCAAAATTCTTTTCTTAAAGTCTAAATAATATCACAAAAGATTTTTCTTTACCATGGTTGAGAACTAATTAAATACCGCCGTAGACTAAGCATGGTTGGAATGCCCACACTAGAGTTTACCATCTTTGACGAAGCATCGGAGGAAGTGTTGAAGTTATATATGAGAGTGAATTCTGTCTGAATAATAGCGGTATTAGAACATCTTGTCACTTATTTGATGATATAAACTTATAGTGCGTTGCTGCACTAAGATTTGGAAGAATTTCAAATCCCAAGGACCGGAAATTGACAAGATCGATGAACGAACAATATTACAAGATCAAAACTGCGTAAAAAAGTTAAATTTTGTTGATTATATTTTTTCATTGTATTAACTTTTCTTTACAAAATTATTAGCTACTATTTACACTTTAAATATAAATGTTTTTTCATATTACTTTGAACCGACCCTGAAGATTGAAACTGAAAATAAATAGAACTGGCAATAAGGCGGAAGGTCAATAAAATTCCGCCACACACTTTTACACTTTTTATTTTAAAGTGTGTGGCGTAATTTTATTGACCTTCCGCCTTATTGCCAGTTCTATATATTTGAGTTAAGGGTCATTTAATGAATAAATATGGAAATAAATAGTGGTTGTAATTCTAAAGAGTCTTAATCCGATGAGTTCAAATTATTGTTGAATATTAAAGTCTTCCCACCTAAACGCGAGGTCTCCATTTTTATTTTTTTTATAATAAATTACATATACAATAAAATATAATTACATTTTGACGCAACCAATGTGTAGCATACATCAAAAAATTATCATTACTACATATATATATATATATATATATATATATATATATATATATATATATATATATATATATATATATATATATATATATATATATATATATATTGTAATGATATATTACATTCACGAAAATATTTTTAAATTCAAATAACCATCGATATTTTGAAAAGCCCGCGCAAATCACAAACCATATATACAAATAACATCGTATTATATACGATCAAAATTAATAATGTTTTTGGACAATACTGGTATACAATATATCCATATTAAATGTACATCCAGATAACAATAAATTAATTATTTGGTATTGCAAAAAACAATTGTTATCTTTATATATAATCCGGCAAACTGCGGAAGTTAAGAAGCAAGGACGCTAAACTTTCCCGCTTTCTCGAACGAAGCGTCACTCTAGTCTCAGCATTCATAGGGAGAAGAAGTGAGTCTATTTCCCGCATTCATGGAATGAGGAGCTGGGGTCTGTCCTCATTTAATTACAGCAGTCTTGTATTGAAGAAGAAGTCTGTTGCTTCTCAGCGTTGGTGGAATGCAGAGCTCTCCTCCAAGGAATACCAAGTGTATTGAGGTTTTGTTGGAAGTGGATTGATTTAGAGGTAAGAATTGTTTTTTTTTTTGTAGTTGTCGATTATTTTATTATTGTTTGTGTGTAGTTTAATATTGTTTTGTATTTCGGAATTGTCTAAGAATCAATATGATATCGTTCATTCACTCGGAACTTTAATCCCTGAGGTTAAGTCAAACTCATATAATAAATCTTATTAAAATAATTAAAGTATTTTTATTTCATTTTTTAAAAAATTAATCATTACATTTAATGGCGCCCAACGTAGACGGCCGAGTGAATTGAAATTAAAAACAGTAAATAAATATTAAAAATAAAACTTAAAAATAATTTTTTTTTTAAATAAAAATGTCTGACGTAAATATTGAACAATTTCAAAATAACGGTGAAGAAAATAATGTAGAGTCGCCGGAATACGTGTTTTTTACGCCTGGAGAAATAAATATAGTCGAAACACGTGAGGGTGAATTGCAGGAGGATGATGTAATAGCATTCAGAGAACCGGCGGGTTCCTTAGCAACGGAAATTCTATCCAATGACCGTACTTCCGAGAGGGATAATGAGATGCATCCTCAAGGCCTATTACAATTGATGAGGCTATTATACGAACAAAGACAAGAACTAATATTCGAATTAAGAAAAAATAATAAAATATTGGAAAATAAAATAGATGCAAATAGAATAGAACAAAATAAAAAATTGGACGATTTATGTGCGTATTTAAATAATATGGGTGAAAGTCAAAATAAAGAGACGATAGAATTGGAAAAATCGAATAATAACCTTTTTAATAAAAATAATAGAAGTTGTAAAGAAATTATTGAGATTAATGAAAATAATAATGAAAATTTAATTAAAAATACCGGAAATGACGATACATTAATAAATAATGACAATTTAAATGAAACTATAAAATACAGTTTAAATATTAATGATAGTAGTAATGACCAAATATTAGAAGATAAAATATTGATTGAAGATAAAAATGACTATAATTGTTTAATAAATGAAGATAATACAATTCAAGAAAAAATATTAACTGAATTAAATAATGATAATGAGGGTACAAATGAAATAATTAATAATAAGCTAATAAATGATAATTTCAAAAATAAAATAAGTACAAAATTTATAAACAAAATGATGGAACAAAAGAAAATTGAAAAATTATCTGATAACTATAAATTCAAAATAAATGAAAAGAGTTATAATAAAAGAAGTGGAAATATACCAATGAAGAAACTAATTAGAACTATTAATAATAATAATAATTTAAAGATTTTGAATGTCAAATTTGGAAATAAAATAAAAATTCTTTATAAATATAAAAGACAACTTGGAATAGAAAAAATTTCAAAGCTAAATCGGCCTCCAAGGAAAAGAATAAAACACTTTTATAGAAAGAAATTGGACTGCTGCAAAGAAAATATTAACGACCAGGAATAAATTCATGAAAAAATTTAAAATTAATATCTATTAGTTTAGTGTGTTTTTATAAAATTTATTAGTTTAGCATTTTTTTTTAAGAAAATAAGATTTATATTAATATAAGATTTAATTGATAATAATAATATATTTAAAAATTTATCATAAATTTAATAATCAGATTAGTTTAGGATAAGATAGTTTTGATAATGATAATGTTTAAAAATGAACAATGAAAAATGATAATTTAAATTGAGAAATGATAATGAATAAAAAATTTTATAACGAAATAAGTTTTTGAAAATTTGAATAAATAATAACAGGCTGACCAATAGATCTAATCTCGATAACCAAATTTAAATTTTGAATTCTATTTTTTATTTTGAAACCGAGCATAAATCATTTTTTTTTTAGACAGGAGTGCAAATGTAATGATATATTACATTCACGAAAATATTTTTAAATTCAAATAACCATCGATATTTTGAAAAGCCCGCGCAAATCACAAACCATATATACAAATAACATCGTATTATATACGATCAAAATTAATAATGTTTTTGGACAATACTGGTATACAATATATCCATATTAAATGTACATCCAGATAACAATAAATTAATTATTTGGTATTGCAAAAAACAATTGTTATCTTTATATATAATCCGGCAAACTGCGGAAGTTAAGAAGCAAGGACGCTAAACTTTCCCGCTTTCTCGAACGAAGCGTCACTCTAGTCTCAGCATTCATAGGGAGAAGAAGTGAGTCTATTTCCCGCATTCATGGAATGAGGAGCTGGGGTCTGTCCTCATTTAATTACAGCAGTCTTGTATTGAAGAAGAAGTCTGTTGCTTCTCAGCGTTGGTGGAATGCAGAGCTCTCCTCCAAGGAATACCAAGTGTATTGAGGTTTTGTTGGAAGTGGATTGATTTAGAGGTAAGAATTGTTTTGTTTTTTTTGTAGTTGTCGATTATTTTATTATTGTTTGTGTGTAGTTTAATATTGTTTTGTATTTCGGAATTGTCTAAGAATCAATATGATATCGTTCATTCACTCGGAACTTTAATCCCTGAGGTTAAGTCAAACTCATATAATAAATCTTATTAAAATAATTAAAGTATTTTTATTTCATTTTTTAAAAAATTAATCATTACAATATATATATATATATATATTGTTAAGATAAATTTTTATAAAATGATTGCGCCACGTTGGGTCGCCATTTAATGTTAAGATTTTATTCTTTATAAAAAGAATGAAAACATTTTAATTACTTGAGTAAGTTTTATTATATGAATTTGACTTAATCTCAGGGATTAAAGTTCCGAGTGAATGAACAATATAATATTTATTTCCAGACAATCCTGAGATACAAACACCAATATCAAAAATAATACAAATGACAATAAAAGAATTAACAATTACAAAAAAAAAAAATTATTACCTCTAAATCAATCCGCTTCCAACAAAGCCTCAATACACTGCGCTTCAGCAATTTCTTCCTCAAGGCGACACGCCCTCTTGCCAGGTCTCGCGCATAGAATGGATATCCCGAAATTGTGGATTCTAGCTCCTCGCTTCACGACTGCTGGGAATCAACTGATGCCTTCTAGCAGGAAAGCTTGGCATCCTTGTTTCTTAACTTCCGCATTTTGTTGGTTCATATATAAAAGTAATAATTATATTTTTCGTAACTTCAAATAATTAATTTATTACCATCTGAATGTACATTTAATATGGATATATTGTACACCAGTATTGTCCAAAAATATTATTAATTTAAAATGTATATAATACGATGTTAATTGTATATATGGTTTGTGATTTGCGCGGGCTTATCAAAATATCGATGGTTATTTGAATTTAAAAATATTTTCGTGAATGTAATATATCATTACAATATATATATATATATATATATATATATATATATATATATATATATATATATATATACATTCTCCTAGTAAACGTTTGATTGAGTCAGACCCAGATTACTAATTATCCCATAACGGACGTAATTTTTGTTATATTGTATCGAAGTTCGGTAAACGTTGATGACATCTAAATAGTGTAATATATTTTAAATATAAACTACATTATGTTCAAATTGAATTGTCGCCAAACCGGCTTGAGCATTGGTTATTACTTCTATCCGGTTTCTACTGTTCATTAGAAATATAAAAGAGCAAAATTATTCTTTTTTTTTATTTTATTTATATAGGTTATTATAAGCAAGTATTCAGAAACACTGTCTACACTACCCACCTTCTGAGAAATAGGCTTAATTATGCAGCTCCTGTGGCGGACATTTTTTGCTAAAAATTAACAATGTAAGAAGGTAACTCAAATAAGTTAGGCTGTTTTAAAAATTGTATATTTTTGACTAAAGTCTTAACCACTTTAACAGTCTTTACAAAATTTATGGCAAAAATAAATAAAATAACTGTTAAATATAATATTAGTATGTAGAATTTATTTGTTCCCGTTAAACTCCATGTGTCCAGATCTTGAGAAATGTTGAAGCTCATGAAATCAATCTTTTTTTTAGTGGGTATGCCAAAGAGAATACTGTACTTATCCTAAAGATCTGCAGCTTTTTGGTTAGTCCTTTCGGTTAGTTTCAACATTATAGGACCACTTACAACAGTAATATCAAATGATGCTCTAAATTGCAGCGGTATAGTTGTATTTTCTGAAGGTTCTAATTTGTACTTTCTCAGCATCGTTATTATACCAAGCTTCGTTTGAAGTTGGCCAAATCTCATACCTAAAACAGGAAAAGGTCTAAATAAACGAATAATTATCACTTCTTTGAAATTGTATTCATTGCTGTCTTGTGCTACGATTGAAAAACATCATCTTTAACACCAGTGGCATGGATTGCTGAATGATTCTATTTGATCTGTAAATGTAAAAATACTTTTATGACTGGTATTAGCTCTCTACAGATATACCAGGTCATTCAAAAAGTCCTGTCGTTTTTTTGGGGGAAATTATAAATAAATAAATATTTTCAAATAATCACCTTTATTCATCAAAATATCCACCGTTACAGTCGGTAACCTTCTCCCAACGAGATGGTAAAGCCCAAATTCCTTCCTTAAAAAACTGTTGATTTTTACTGCAAAAATAAGTGGTCAGTTCGTGAATTAGGTTGTCACGGTCTTGAAAACATTTCTGTCTCAGATTGTTGTCGAGATCTCTGAATAGGTGATAATCAGTGGGTGACAGGTCAGGGGAATATGGTGGGTGAGGCAAAACTTCCCAGCCTATTTCTGTCAATTTTTCAAATTTCTGTCAAAAATTGACAGAAATAGGCTGGGAAGTTTTGCCTCACCCACCATATTCCCCTGACCTGTCACCCACTGATTATCACCTATTCAGAGATCTCGACAACAATCTGAGACAGAAATGTTTTCAAGACCGTGACAACCTAATTCACGAACTGACCACTTATTTTTGCAGTAAAAATCAACAGTTTTTTAAGGAAGGAATTTGGGCTTTACCATCTCGTTGGGAGAAGGTTACCGACTGTAACGGTGGATATTTTGATGAATAAAGGTGATTATTTGAAAATATTTATTTATTTATAATTTCCCCCAAAAAAACGACAGGACTTTTTGAATGACCTGGTATAACACGTTGACTGCCAACTATGAGTTGTCTTGTACTTTACGTTACTGCCTCGGATGCTATCTATGAGGTAACCCATAGTAAATCGGTGTTAATATGAAAAGTTGACCTCAAGGAAGAGAACGAAAACTGTAGTGATGTAGTAACATAACAACAGGTCGAAGCATGTCTGAGTACGAACTAACTCGTAGCTGGCTTCCGTGAAGAACAATCTGTTACATAAACCAACATCAAGATGGACAACCTTTTTGTTGTGCAAGAAACAAATGTTATATCGATGGCTTAGAATGAATACCTCGTATTTAAAAAAAAAAAAAAAAAAAAAAAAAAAAAAACTTAATAACTTTTATACATTATTAGATGTATAAGCTCCTATTTAGCAATACTTAAGTGTCAAAGAAACTTAATCATACATGTGCAGTGCTCTATCGACAAAGAATAAAACCATCCATCTTTCTCAGCCATAATATCCATCCCATTGCGTATAAAAGGTATTTAATTTTTTTTTTAGATAAGAGGTTTTCATTCTAGGCCATTGATATGCTTTATTTACATAGTATTTACATACTGTAATTATAGTTTTCATTAAGGAAAATGATTAAATTAAATTGTCTTTCTCGATCGGAATCGGATCGTAAAAAATATTGTGCGTTAGGACATGGACTCTTTCAACATTTTAAACCGCTGACTGATGCCATTTTGATGATCTTCAGTTATGGCGTTACCCTTGTACCAGAAGATTAGCCTTGGTAGTCGTATGCTACATTTATTTTTAAGTATAAGTGGGTTCGATTCCCACTAGGGGTGGTGGCTTTTCTTTAGAAAAAATAAAAGGCATCAGCCCTATCCTGGCTAGAAAAGGGTGGTAACCTATTGAGAACCCGTCCCAAAATACTCAGTTAATAATAAAGGACGTTAAAATTTAAATAAATAATTTTAAGCTCTTGGAGAGGCATCTAAAGGTACAAAACATGTGGAACAATTTAATGAATTGATCGTAATTTTGATTTATTGCCCTTTTGCCCACATAATAAAAATGTTTGATAGTTTAGGTTACTATTAATATTGTTATTTAAAACTTGTAATAACTCACCTGTTTTTTCCTTTGATTTCATTTTAATACAAGGAATGAAAAAAATCATGCCAATTTTATGTGGTTCTGAGTAAATTCTATAACAATTTTAATTTATATTAAATAGAGCTTAGAGTAAGGATTTTACCTATACAAATTCTTGGACCTTCGCCAAATGGTAAATAAGAAAATGGTTTAACCAATTCCCTATTTCCTGGTGCAAACCTCTCCGGATTAAAACTTTCCGGTTTTGGAAAGTAAGCTGGATCGTGATGTAGGGACCATGTAGGTATTATAATTCGATCTCCTTTTTTAATAATATGCCCAGCAGGAGTTTCAAATGATTTTGTACAGCATCGTTTTAACGACCATAATGTTGGATATTTCCTCATTGTCTCTGTAAATTAGAAATAAGTTAGAAACAAGTTTATTTTGCTGCATGAATCAATCGTCCAACAAAAAAATATTTTGTTTTGGTGTAGGAATCAATCATCCTTTGAATTTTATACAGGTTTTCTCTTGCACAAAATTGAAAATAGAAAAAAATGGCTCATTGAGAAAATGCCTCACTACATCGTGGATGTCGGCGCTAATGGCCCACATGTCGGTGCACTGTAAAAAAAATAAAATAAAATAAAAAATGATTTCTTCAGCAAACAAGCATAAAGGAGGAGAGGGGCTTATCCAAACAGAGCAAAGAGATCCAAAAATCTTATGGAGAAAAAACTAGTAAAAAGTATTTAACTCAAACCATTAAAGTCTGCTAGAATGCGAACAAGCAAATGTAAATATATGTATATACTAGCTGACCCGGCGAACTTCGTACCGCCTAACAGTCGATTCAATATTTTTTTTTAAATATTTATTCTGCTATTCAGGACTCCGGGTCAGCTATCAAGATGTAGACATCTGGCGGGGATAACTAATTAAATGACGATTGATCAGTTTTCGACCGGAGGGGAAAAATGATTAAATTTACTCATTCACCCAATTACTAAAATGGCTATTAAAAAATAAGGGTTGATCGTAGAAGGGTGAAAATTGAGGATTGTATGTATTTTTGTATGTTGTATCATAAAAAAATAGAAATTAAAAATTTTGTCTAAAAAATAAAAAAAAAAATTTAGGGGTGGACTACCCCTAACATTTAGGGGGATGAAAAATAGATGTTGGCCGATTCTCATAGATACCGGATAAGCACAAAAAATTTCATCAAAATCGGTCAAGCCGTTTCGGAGGAGTATGGCAACGAAAACTGTGACACGAGAATTTTATATATTAGATTGGTGGTCACAGCTAATAAGTTGTCAAGTCATAGAATGGGCAAAATGAGTTAAGTGCACTATGATTATCTCGTAAGACTCAAAGGTAGTGTAAAGAAGCCACTAACTCAGAGCCTTCATCATTTCCCACTTATAAAGTTTCAAGTTTCTTGACATCTCATAAATAGTGTTTTTTCTCTGTAAAAAAGAGTTATTCCCTGTGACCATCGATGTATACAGCTCAAAACCACTTAGAGAATAAAATGGTCATCGCCAGCGATGCAAAGTGTCAAACAATAAATAAATTTAAATATATTACATCAGCAAAATTGGTAAGAAGAAATTCTTTATTTAAAAATAAATAAAGTTTCCTGCCCAAATGTTTTGGGGTGCTATCAACACCCCATACTTATCAATCTTTCGAAAATTCCTTTCTGTTGGTTAAAAACACTTTTGAATTAATTTTGATGATGAGTTCTAAATAATTTTAATATTAAACAAATTTTGATAATATTTTAATTGCAAGAATTATGATGATAAGTTTAAACAAATTTCGTGAAATGATTTTTGAAAAATTGATAAGCAGCTGGTTAGCTCCCGTATATGTTATTGAGCAGTATCCTCAAGGAATCAATGAAAATTGATTCTGGGAGGATAGGTAGTTTGTTGGAGTCCTCTAACAATCTTTTAAGAAGTCGAGTCTGTTTTAGAACTGTGCCTTTTGCTCCAAACCAAAGGCCTTGAACTATATATTTTCTTCGCCCGAATTTTTCTTGATAGAATTCTATACAGTTGGTATAAATTCCTTATCATTAGATGGTTATCTATATTTAAAACATGCTATAATTAAATAAGATTCTAAATATAGAGTTTCATTTAATTTTTGTTTATCATTAAATGTCACAAACCTGAAACCACCATGTCGAGGTATTCCATTTCTTGTACTGCCTGGTAACTAAGCCCGCCATTTTTAGCAATAGTGGAGTCAATCTCTTCTCTGAGTCTTTCTTGAATTTCTGGATGAAGAGCAAGCTCATAAAAGCAGTAACTTTGAACAGAGCTGGATGTTTCAAATCCGGCAATAAAAAACACAAAACACTGGGCGGCCATCATCCCTAGGGTCATTTCTAGAAGCATTGAAATTATTTATTAAATATTTAAATATATAATTGCATTTAAACGTAAAATAACTATCAATTAAATAATATTGTTACTGATAATTAGGGAACGGATGTCACGTAAAATAAAATTGAAAATATGTTCATATATATTTGGCTATTTATAATGAAATATGTAATAAAAAATCGAAAATATGTAGTAAAAACATACCAAAAATATTATAAAATATTCAAAAGACAAGCATAAATAACTAGTAAGAACTCTGTTATTAAAAATGGAAAGAACAAAAGTTGAAAATATATAGAACAAAATGACTAAAACTCTATAAAATATTGAAAAAAGCATAAATAAAAATTAGAAACTGTTTATTAACTTTTTCTTTCCTAAGATCTAGTAGTATGCCTTCTTACCAACAGGCTTGTTGATATTTTTGTCTCCCTCCACAGTCTCATCTCCAATGACACCTTTATCTTTTAGTTGAATCAGAAGATCAATGAAGTCATTTCTGATTGTTCCTGTTTGTTTTCGGTACTCCACACTGTCCGCGACCACTTTGAGAAGGAAGTCTTCTATATGTTTTTCATTGAACCTAAATAAATATTTAAAAAAATAGTCAATATTTATTTATTCTTAAATGCTACAAGGCAATAAAACAATTAAATCATTATTTATAAGAAAAAAAAAAAAAATGTTTATTCAACATGTACTGAATTTTAGAATGCTTACTCAGTCAACTCAATGCTTAATTTAGCTGCTCAGACTGGGACAAAAAAAAAAGTTTTTTTATTATTTTTAAACAAACATTACAGTGACTGGGTAATCATCATTAATTTATATCTGCTTTTGGACATTCAAATGCAATTTTGGACCCTGAACATCTTAGTTGGAAAGGCACAAAGAAGCAGAGCAGCCGAGGGAGGAAATTGCTGATATTGATAACAATGATAATTGTGATAGTTATAAAGATAACTAATTACCATGGGCTGCAGCCCCCCCCCCCCCCAACCCAAAAACCTTCAAAATAAATTAAATAAGATCACAGTTCAGAAAAAATTATGTTTTTTGGGTGTAATAGCGCTTTAGGGGTCTCCCGTGGTCTAGTGGCTCGCGCGCTAGATTCATAAGCGGGAGATGGTGGGTTCGATCCCCGCCGGCGCCAGAAATTTTCTCATCTCAGGGCTCGCTGAGAGAATTCCTGGCTGCACCCTGGACGTCGGCGCTAATGGCCAAGATTTATGTCGATGCGCCGTAAAAAGTTAAGATTTCTGCAAAAAACCAGACAAGTCCAAACGTTTTTTAATATTTTCTCAAATATCATCTTAAAAAATATATTTATTTTATGTACAATGCAAAGCTGTTATTAGGACAATAGTAGGTCTAAAAGCACTTTACATTTTATCCAGCACAAATGAAGCTACCCATTTTTTTAAGTTTCTGAAAATTTTAGTTTTTGGACTTGTCTGGTTTTTGTAATGACCCCTTCAATTAAGATAAATTTATGTTTATGAAGATGTGTCAGTCTGGGTTTTTTCAAGTCTAATCAGGATTTGAAAGTTTAACTCCAACGATACCAGTGCTGATATTAAGATAGATGAAAAATCAAATGTTATTTTATGTTCAATTGTAAAACTTTGTGAGTCATAACTCCTTTACACGTAATTTAATAAACAAGGGATACAAAAAAAAAAAAAAAAATCTGACCAGACAAAGGTGTTCTAAATTTTATTAGTTTTCATTTACAGGGGAAAAATCATTGAAATCGGTTAGGATTTCAAGGCTGCAGCCTTTTTTGAAACACGATACGTCGTTTGGCCCCACTGTACGCTGACCCAGTGCACAGATCTGTTTTAGTAGCAGCAAATGGGTTAATAGACTCAATTTAATAATTTGACTACCATAGTAGTTTTTGGAATTCTGATATTGATAGAGTTAATGTACTTGCTTCACCGGAATGCACCCTTTGTGGACATAAAGAGATGAATGGTGATCATCTGGAGTTCTGTCCAACCTGTGAGACCACTCCGTTCTGGATCACACTGAAGCACTAAGGAGGTCTCGTCTCTACTGGTCAGCACGCCATCTCATGGCTGAAAAGCCAAGGGTGGGCGTTGGCTAGTTAGTAAGTATATTGAGAGAGGTGGTGGTCTGAATCAATGGCAAGTGTTGGCCCCCTATTATCCAATCCCTACAGTTAAAATCATTCCAGTTCCTATTTCAAGGCATTTCTGTCAAACACAAATATAATTACAATTGTGTTGGATGGTGAAGGCTCATCACTTAGGATGAAAAACTGGTCAAAAACCTCCACTGTATATATATTTTGATAACAGACCGTTTTCAAGGTTACCAGCTCATCCTCAGGGCCCTCCTGGTGGAGGGGCAGTCGGAAGAAGTCCCAAGTGAACCTCTCCGAGCTATAAGAGTCCACTGGGGATGAGGTAATAACTTCGAAAACCTTCTATTATAAAAAAAATATATACAGTGGAGATTCTTAACCAGTTTTTCATCTTAAGTCAGTACAAATAAAATTCTATTCTACCAGTGGCAAACCTTTAGTGTAAATAATATTTGCATTTGAGTCCTATTTTTCTCTTACCTGAATTTAAATAAACCAAAGAATTTAGGGAAAGTTCTCAATAATGCTGATCTTATTTTGGCTGAAGAAGATAATTTCATTAGTTCATTTCCAATTTTCCGGAATTTATTTTCAGAATCATTGATACTGTCGACATCCAAACCAAATGCACAAGAACAAATTATATCAGTCGTGAATCGGGCAGAAATATCTTTTATGTCAAGCTCAGCACCCAATTTGGAGAACAACAGATTGTCTAGAGACTGAAGAATGGGAGGTTTAGTTTTAAAATTATCAATTAACAATATCAATAATTAAGTAGACAGATATTTTAATAAATAAAACCCAAAATTACCAATAAAACATCTTTATTGCTTCTTTAGTTTTGTGTTATTGTATGCTTATTCTGTGGACACCATTTCAGATGGTGAAACTAATCTACTAATAAAGCATGCCCTTGGAAAGAATAACCACATCCTTTCTCTCTCCCTTTTGTTCGGCCATCTGATGAACTACTTTGCCTGAAGCACTATAAAAACTCATGCCGTCTTGTTTGGGAGCAGGAAGTGCTTAGAAAGGTCAGGCAAGGGAGATAGTGTTTAGTCTTTATCAATACTTAGCCAAAGCTAAGAATGAAAACACTTTAAACTTTGCAGTGACAAGGTTATAAGAAAGGGATTTTTTCTCACAAATTTTAAGGCAGAGGGATATAGGTTATGTCCTTTTCCCTCCAACTTCACAATATCCTGACATCATGGCTGAAGGTACTCTTAAGTCCTTAGAATCAGCTGTGAGTAGTCAGCTAAATGAAAGTGATATACCCTGATAATATTTTTTTTTAATCTCGAAAGATATTAGTTGATTGTTGTAAATTGATTATGTTTTTTGATAAAATTATATTTTTCAATTAAATTATAACATATATTTCTTTAACAATGAGATGCAGATAGGAGGGTTGAGGTAATAGGAAGTGAGGGAATTTTTGGGATTCAGCTAAGAACAACAATCAGATTTTTGTAAAAATCTATATTCAGAATATTTTGGCATGCTCTTCTGCAGCCTTCTTTCGGAATGAATGCCTAGGGGATGGAGAAAGATCAAAGATAGCAGTTAAAGATAAGACCAAAGATAACTGCTATCTTTGGCGTTCCTCTATCCTATGGGGGGGGGGGGATCCAATCTATTCCCTGACTTCTTATTTATGTATTTTTATATAGAATAGTTTTGTCTCCTGGTTAGGCATCCACGTAGAGCAAAAATGATCTTGAATTGTAATTTTTGTTTATATTTATTAATCATATGCCTACTTAATTAATTAATTTGTGATTACAAAATATTACCTCTGCACATTTTACAAAAAGAGGGAACATTCCTTTTAGTTTACCACTCGTAAATGTAGGACTCAGTTTTACTCTTAAGGCTCTCCATCGTTCCCCCTCTAAGTTAAATAAATGGTGATTAAGGACATCGTTTTCTGCGCTGAAAAAAAAATAATAAATAATAAGATCAAGACATTAATTTTAACTTATGGTCTCAAAGTACCTTAAACAAAGACTCGAGCTGACGGACTTGCAAGTTGTATCCTTGACTGTTGGTTTAAAATTAAGGAATCTGATGGTCAAGTACAGACTGATAAAAATGATATATATATATATATATATATATATATATATATATATATATTTATATATATATATATATATATTATGTATTTCAAAAAGGCCATAAAATAATGCAATTAAATTAATAAAAATAATTTATTATTATTTAAATGTTAACGTCCACTATTATTAACTAAGAATTTTGGGGAGGTTTATCTATAGGTTACCACCCTTTTCTAGCCAGGGTAGGGCTAATGCCTTTTCTTTTTTCTAAAGAAAAGCCACCACCCCATAGTGGAAATCAAACCCATGACCTTTGGCACGGAGTGTTAAGTGCTCATGCCTTAACACTCACGGCCACCGGGCCTCGGAAAATAATTAATTTTCAATACCAGAGACAGGGCATTACTTTGACTCCCGACAGTCAAAGGTGTACTCATAAATATCTTTAAGGAATGGTATTAAAGGCACAAAACATGGATTATTTTATGACCCTTTGGCTGCAAAATAATAAGTAGATTTATTTATCTCTTTTAAATAATTATAAAAATAAATTTCTTTGCCATGGGAATTTATTTTGAAGACTCCTTGAATTAAAAATATTCTTTGAATAATTGATTTTTGTTATTAACCATTGTTAAGAAACAAATTTGGTATTTATGATTCCAATTTAAAAATACTTACAATTTAAAGCCTTGCCTGTCTCTGAAATGAGAAAATTCTTTTGCCAAAATAAGGCGAACTATTTCTGGGTCTCTAATTACTAGTAAAGGGATTCTCATTGCATAGATCCCAAAGTAAGGACTTCCAGAGTGTCGTTTGTACATCTGAAACATAAAACATTTATAGACACCTTCAAAACTTCAACATAAAATATTTATAGATAAAGTAAAGGTATAACATAGATTTTTTGAATTTGCATTGCATAGAATAAACTCGTTTCACGGTCTCTGTCTATCCATTGCTGTCTGTCTACAAGTCATACGAATTTTTGTCTATGGGTAATTGTAGACCTTAGAAATGTGGTCAGTATATCTATTTATCCTTGACTTAACGCACAGAAATTAAATAAATGCAAAATCTTGTGTGGAACCAGTTACGAATCCTTTGGAATAGGCAAACAAGGGGACAACTAGGGAGCTGATAAACACCATGGCTACCTTTGGGCCCACAGCTATTTGTTGGTAAGCCTGTGATAAAGAGATAATCGAAGCAAAAGCCAAAAGAAAGTTTGATAAGCTCTGGGAAAACAGAAAATTATCAATATAGAGTACTTTGTGGACCTTAGGAATATAGGTATGATGGAAATAGGCCTGGGGTATGGCCAGAAGGGACTTGAGAGGGATAGCAGCAACTGTCTCTGGTCAATGTACCCTAAATAAACATATATATACTATGAAGATGAAATTATCACCAGACTCTAGACGAGACAAGGAAGAGACTTTTGACAAGCATGTTAAATTTTAATGACCATACCCAAATCACCCAGTGCTCCCTGCCTCCCTCTGCCGAAATTATTTCCTACTAGCTGTTACCCAGTGTGCCATGCCACACCTACTTTCTGCCTATGACTCTCCCGTATCAAGATCTACCTGTATACCCAGTTACGTCAAAATCGGTCAAACGGCGTGAATTTGATTATATCTATCTATATATTCGCGAAACAACCAAAAGAGGCCAGCACCACAGCAATTCATAAAACAGCCGACAGAGGCCAGCACCAAAGCCTGCGAGTAGATAGCTATTATCAAAGAAAGGCCAGCGCTCCTTAGTTAGACAATGACTGTTGATATCAAATTGAAATAAACTCAATTTCATGATTATATAATTATTTAAAGTCATCAATGAGTTCGAGTTATTATAATTATCAAGAACATCAACAAATAAATTTGACACATTATTCAAAACGGCTGTCGATTCAAAATGGCCGTCAGAATCTGAATGGTTCAGTGTAGCCAATTTTTCTTGAACAAAACTTTTGACCAAATTTTGAAATTTGACTATTTTTTCCTAGCCAAGGAGATTTCCCGTATCAAGACCTACCAGTGTGGCAAGTTTGTGTAGATTTGTATAAGGAACAAACAGCCAGACACGTGATTTTTATATATATACAGATGAAGCAGGGTACTAGTATGAAGCAGTCCAGAAGCACATTAAATGGCATGCTTGAAACTAATAAGCGTCTAAACAGTAAAAATAAATAACAAAAAGTCCGTCACGCAGGAGCTGCATAACTAAGCACTTTCCTCAGAATTTGGGTATTGTAGACTGCTTTCCAGAACAATTTGCTTAAAATATCCTACATAAATAAAATAAAAACATGAATAGTTCTCTTTTAATTTTGTAATGAGTAACTGATAAATTATTAATTTGCTTCCAGAGTAATGTTTACACATAGTACCTACTGCACTACGTAATAAATACAAAAAACCTCATATTATCGTATTTTGATCTAACGCAGGAACCGGATACAGTCCCTCTAGCGCTCCTTGCGGCGCCTTTGTGAACCTATGTCTGGCTGCCTTTTCTATTGAAATATATTACAAAGTAAACCCCCCGATTCATCTCATTTTTACAACACTTCTTTCTCATGAGTTACCCACGACGTATACCACGTTTCGTTACAATAAAGCAGAAATTACGAC
Organism: Gonocerus acuteangulatus; assembly: GCA_946811695.1. NCBI lineage: Eukaryota > Metazoa > Arthropoda > Insecta > Hemiptera > Coreidae > Gonocerus > Gonocerus acuteangulatus. The sequence goes on from OX328131.1 coordinate 66,930,511, forward strand.
TAGTATGAGTATATTAGTAATTTGGGTCCGGAGTAAACCCCCCCCCTCCTAAAGAACCGATTTAGTTTATTTTTACAACACATATTTACCTGTAGATTACCACTACGAATAAAGAGTTTCGTCGAAATATACCAAAAATCACGGTTGGTAGTGGCGAATTGGTATTGTGGGTCTGGAGTAAACCCCCCCTCCTAATGAACCGATTTAGTTTATTTTTACAACACATATTTACCTGTAGATTACCACTATGAATACCGAGTTTCGTCGAAATATACCAAAAATCATGGCTGGTAGTGGCGAATTGGTATTGTCGGTCCGGAGTAAACCCCCCCTCCTTATGAACTGATTTAGTTCATTTTTATATCTTACTTTTCTCTCTATATTACTACTACGAATACCATGTTTCGTTGAAATATAACAAATATTACGGCTGAAATGGTCAAATTAGTGTTTTGAGCTCGGGGTAAACCCCCCCTTCCGGTGGACCGATTTTGGTGGTTAACGAACTCGTTCAATCGTTTGCTAATTGAATCCTATATACCAAGTTTCGTGGCGAAAAAACAAAAACTCTGGCCGCTATCATGTTAACAGACACATATATATATATATATATATATATATATATATATATATATATATATATATATATATATATAAATTTTAACGGGGGTCATTTTCGCTGTCTACTAGGTAGGATCGATAAAGATTTGAAGAAATTTTTCAAAAATTCCGTCATGAGTCCAACCTCAATAGCTACTTTCCTTCGGAGGAAAGTGCTAAAAGGAAAATTCCAGATTATGAAACCTCCTAAAAATATAAAATGAGAATTTATAATTATTCTTACCTCATCCAGCAAATAACCTTGAAACTTTTTCATGAGGGAATAATCTTTATTGCTGCCATAAGGGAAGCTGCCCCGTTCCTCGGGAATTCCTCTTGTAGCCCAAATTTGGTATGTAGAAGTCCAGTACTTGTAGAACATCCACAAAAAAACTGCTATGGTGATCAGAACTGGCAGCATTGCTCTAGAAGCAATTAAGTAAATAAATATACTTGTTACATTTTGTTTTCACTTTACTATTAATTGTTAAGTAGGGTAGAAGAACTTAGCAACGCATATTTAAGTAAAAAAATATAAAATATAATCTTCATTTGTAATAAAATAATTTCTGGGTGCATAATATGTATTACAATTTTGGTAAAATTAAATTGTTCATTGACGTCACTGACGAACTGCTCTTGAACTCCAAGGAATGTTAAATTTCTGTAGTCTCCTTGGGATAGGAGCTACTATCTCCCTGGAAGAGTAGCCGGAAAACAACAGACTAAAAGTTACTAGTAGACAAAGCCACTTTTAATGAGATACAAAAATAAACTCAGGGGTTGTTGATTCCGTTGGAAACATCCTTATCAAAGGCCGAGGGTCAAACTATCCTGTAACAGTTCACGTACTCTTATATATGAATCTGTGAGTAGTTAGACGAGAAAAAAAGTCCAACTCGCTGGAACTGCATCATCTTAGCGCGGTTCCATTCATATCCCTAGTGTCATTTTGTATACTAAGAATAGAAACAGTTATTACTTTTTTTAGATCATTCTTAATGTAATCACATATTCCAAAGAAAAGCAAGATTGTCGGCAAGGCACAAGAAACTATTCTAAGCGAAAATTACTCTTTCCGCCGTCCCAAGTTTCTCTCTACGAAGACTCTACTACGAATTTGTTTCTAATTGACTTAACTTGCTTTACTAACATATCCATTTTAGTGTTAAATGCAATTAAAAACACTAAACTACTCATTTTACTGTTAAATGCAATTAAACAAAATAAAATTGTACAAGAAAATGGGAAAGTATTATTATGTTATTTTTTAATGTACTACGCCACATACAACCCCAAAATATAATTATATTTCTACTATAGCATTTGGCTTTAGGACTACAGGTACAATATCTGTCATCTCTCCTAGGATGCATCTTGATTTATGAAGTGCAATAAAACCTACCTGAAGTCGACCTAGTAGCTCGACCCGGGCAAATGTCTGACCCTACACAGAGTCTAAACATTCTCTTTCTGCAGGAACTGCGACATTTTAAGACGTATCCATTCTCATCCATATTGTCATTTCGAAAGTTTAAAATAGAACTAATCTTTTTTTTTATTATTATTTCATGAAAACTGTTAACACCCACAGGTTAGAAGCGGAAATTCCTCAATCTAAAGCAAGACTCTCAATGTCAATTCAAAATACAAACACGCTTCTCAATTACTTGTCATGTTTTATTGAAAAAAAATGCAATCAAAATAACAGCAAGATATTAAAAACTAAGGCAAACCGAGAAAAAAAAAACAATTAAGAACAAAGGTAAACAGAGACAAAAAAAATCTCTTTCTCTTGGCAAGCTATATTTCTAACAATGAATTGTTTTTCTTATTTTACTTAATCTGTTTTATTGTCAAATACATTATCCAACTATAAGCAATTAAAAAAACAAACAAAAGAAGGACTAAAAACATGCAAAAAAAACGTTCGAATAAACGAAATCAATTACTTCAAAGTTTAAGCACTTATTTCTCCGATTGACATCGCTTATTCAAGACTTTCTTTAGAACCTTTTTTGTAGACCATTTAGTAAGCTTTCGAATGGTAACCTTTCGCTTCCCAAGATTGTCAACGGTTTTCGAGATACTAACGAAAGTATAAAAGGTTACCAAAACTTTTCTTGTCTGTTAATAAAATATTTTATTCTAACCCTTCCTTTACTCCAAACGTAACCAAAATTTCAACATATTAGTTTTAATGAAAGTAGAACACGCAGAAATTTTTTTAATTTAACTCTTAGGCTTCCACGGTCCGAGTCATTACAAATATTATAGTCTTCTGGTATTGACCGTGTCACAAACTTCTTTGCCGACGTTTCGCTAGTCATACTGCCAGCTTCCTCAGGGCTTAGTCTGAGAATCATTCTCAGACTAAGCCCTGAGGAAGCTGGCAGTATGACTAGCGAAACGTCGGCAAAGAAGTTTGTGACAACTCCAACCAATTTTCTCGAAAACGGTTAAAGCTATCGCCTTAAAAATGGTTTCATTCGTTTTCCTAGGCCAAGAATCCTATAAAACGAGTACTTGTATGCATATGCAGTAAGCGGAACGATTTTTTTCGCACGACATTCGCTCCAAAAACCATGTTCCGGTGGGCGGATTCTCCTGGTAAACGAACTGGACCTTTCAAATTAGACGAAAGATTTTTGTACCAAATTTCATCAAAATCGGACCATTATAGAGCCCGGAAAAGCGCGAACAGACAAATATATATATATATATATATATATATATATATATATATATATATACAAATTTCAACCACCGTTATTTTCGGTCTCTAGGGGTTCTTAAACGCAAAATTTTCTAGTCGGGACTTCCGGATTGTTTCATTAGATCAACCTTACAAGCGGGGTTCCTTCCTATGAAGGGAGGGAGGAATCGCGCTAAAAAAACCTAATTTGTTTTTATTCTAATATTAAATTAGTGTTTTATTCACGCTGCCATTTAAACCGGTACAGCTGTACAAGATCATGTGAGCAAGAACCAATGAGAGCGCAGAGAACAACCACAACTGCGCGGCGCTCTCATTCACTTTTACGGTTACACGCAGTGTATTGCAGTCTATCATAGGACACATTTATTTTAATCTTTCCTGATAATTAAACCCCACAGAAGTGTCTGCCCTTTTGTAATTATTTTCAATCGTGTTTATTGAAGACGCTCTTTAAGTCGGAGTGTGAATAAATAACTTCATTTAATATTTTAAAAAATACCAGAGATTTTTTTTTACACTTTAACCCCCTTAAATGTGTTATTATTCATTGTAAAATTGCCTTAAGTTGCATTTTTTTTTTTTTTTTTTTTTTTTTTTTTTTTTTTTTTTTTTACATTAATGATAGTTGGCTTCTGAATTAATATCTATTTTTGGAAAATATTTTTTATTGGTGTACCACGCTAAGTCTAGCTAAAACATATTTACCTAAAATCTACCAAGAGGCACATTATAGCAAAATTTCATGAAACGTACGTTGCCAGCTCACCGATTATTTTCTCTTTTTCGAATTCCTTGACTTCCCATTAACTCAACGGCCAACTACCGTTATCCCATTAGAAACTAGTAATAAATAAAGAAATACTAATTGGTACTTACTTCCAGTAATTGTCGTACTTGTACCGAATGTAAGATGATAAAACCGTAACTCCTAAACAAGGAATAAAATTACTCGTTATCTTCATGCAAAATAAATAGGAATCTAGTTGTTTATCTGTTTAAAAGTTACTTCAGGTGCTCAAATAATCGAGTTGAGTATATTTTATTGTACTCGAAAGAGAGTGATCTTTCACGGAATTTAATGTAAAATTTAATTGTGTTTTAGACCGCAATGAAAAGTGATTTCTTATCTTGCAAGGTTTTATTTACTGTTGTTCTTATCGCATGTTATATTTCAGACAACTCTTCTTTATGACAGGTCACAACTCTTACTTAAACTTTTTTATACGCATCCCTGATAGAGGTAACCTCTAGATAGACCGGCGCTAATAGCCAAATAGTTGATGCGCCGTTAAAAACGAAAAAAAAAACAGAAACGAACTAAGATGACGCAGTTCCCAAGAGTCTGACGTTTTATTATTGGGAGTAGAGGTGGTAAGCTTGCACATTTCTGCTGTTCTGCCGGCCTGACCGCCTATTCTTATCGAAACGATTACAAGGAGAATGGATTTCAATAAAGAAGGATCAGATTCCAATTAAGCATAGATATAATTCATCCACGTGGGCGATTCCTCAATTCACTTTCTCACAATATTTTTGTTGTTATTGTTTTTGTACAATAATTTATTTAGTGTCGAATATCCATATAAATTAAGTAAAGGTTTTCTCGGGTCTTTTTGCGAAGACCACATCCAGTTACTTTTGAAGTAGCAGTAGAGATTTTTAACAGTTACTCGTACTCACATATAGGCTTACTGATTAGTTTACAGGTTCTTTGCTGGTTATCTATTACTACTTGACTCGTTATCTACGGTTATAAACAATATTAGATAATGGCAAGCAATATTTATTAAGAAAAGGTTAATATTATCGAAACCAATAGTAATTGTTAAATTAAAGGGCCTCCTCCCGGATTTTTTGGCCCGTTGGTTCTAGATTATATTTACAACGAAATCGCACTAAAAACGAATCAGTTAAAATAAAAAGTAGCTCTCAAAAAGGAAAAACCTTATTAAGCATTAAAGTTAACTGTTTTGCAGGTTATGAAGGATAACATAAACAATGATATTTGTAAACACATATTTTATTTCTTTTTTTCTCTCTCTTTTCGGATATTTTACATAAATTTAGCATTATGGGCATACGTGCTATGTGTTTCCGCTCGCTTTGCTCGCTCAAGAAAATATCAAAACTCTAGTCTATCCAACTCGCTAAAATTAATAGGATTCTGTTATTTTTGTGAGTGAGAGACCAATCGCTTATTCTTTGTCAGGGACATCGCAAACTAATTGTAAATGAACCATTTTTTATCACTAACATAAACAGAGCTTTTTCATAAACCAAGCCTAAATCACTGTTGAAGGTTACTTGACTCCCAGCAAGAACCAATAGAATCGCTCATAGGATCCTCCAATAGAAATGCAAAGGAGTTATGCGCATGCACTGAATCACTGTTGAAATCGCTACTGCTACTTCAAAAGTAACTGGATGTGGTCTTCGCAAAAAGACCGCTTTTCTCTGAAATCGCTTTAGATTTAACCAGTTTCATACTTCCAAGATTAAAATATTTCTCTCTTAGTGAAAAGTGATAAGCACTCGTGCGCAATAGACATGTTGCGTACAGTATGGTCCGTCCTAAAAATTTGTGAGCTGTTTACACGATGTGACAAGGGTAAATTGAGAAGTAGTAAATGTTGTTGGGGAGCTTACGTGTCGCTTAGTAAATAGAATCCATTTCTATTCACCTATGCTTTCGGCTTTAACTCATACTTGTCACTAAAAAAGAAAACCTGTTTACACTTAAGTACAACTGCTTTATTGATAAGTGACAAGTATTAGTTAACAAGTGAATAGATATGAATTCTATTTACTAAGCGACAAGTAAGCTTCACAATTCTACTACGCAGTTGCCCCTTTACACATCGAGTAATGTGCCCAAAACGAGTACTTGCAAGGGTAACGATTTTTTTCGCGCATATTTTGCCCCCAAAATCATGTTCTGGTGACGGATTCTGCTGATTCTGCTGGATTCTGAAACGTAAAATTTTCTAGTCGGCACTTCCGGGGTGTGTCATGAGATCAACCTTATAAGCGGAGTTCCTCCCTATGGAAGGAGTGAGGAACCGCGCTAAAAGAGTGTTATTTCTATTTCTTAATGTACTATTAAGTTGATCATACTGTAGAAAATTTGTACGCTCTGACCAACGTGTTAATGAATAATTTTGCTTGTAACCAACAAGACGGCCAGACTTCCGTTTTCTCACATTTTCTTTATACACACGGTAACGGCAGGTAATCAGCTGTTCTGTTATCAAGAGTCTCTAATTGATTAGATTTTTAGGTACTTACTTATTAGCGTGAAAGCAGGTTAAAGAGGCGGGTCTCGTTCAGAGATCTGGATCATGAATAACGCATTTCTATTGGTCAATCACTATCAGAGATATCATCTATTGTGTTTATAGTAACCATCGTTTGTCTTTTCAACGCAATTCATTTGTGCTTTATTTACCCACGCAATTGTTGTTGTTGTTTTGTTACGCGATTTCAGTTTCTTTGCGAGATAGCGACATCAGAATAGCTAGGATGAAAGCTACTTTTTTGAAGCGATGCCAAATTGTTTATCAGTCCATTATCCAGCGAAAAACCATCCTTGATCTATATTATCAAAGAGTTGGATTGACTAGAGTTTAGATATAATCTTGAGCGAGCGGAAACGCATAGCAATTATGCTATTAATATAAGTGCTACGCGTTTTCGCTAGCTACAGGTTATATCAAAACTCTAGTTAACCTAAATCGTTGATAATCCCGTCGCCATATTGGCGAAATCTGATTTGACTCCTTGAGCCAGATCTCTGACACGGTGTAGATCCAGTTCTCCGAGACCAGGCTCTTTAACCTGCTTTGACGCTAATACGTAAGTACCGATTTTTACAGCGTGCACAGTAATAGCGGTCCCATTCATGCCTTCGCCGAAATAGATAAGAAACCCACTTACATCTAACTCGAGATCCCAACTGATCTCAGAGCCCAGCTCAATGGGAATGTCCATAATTTCAAGGTTCTATCACCAATCAAAGAAATATCTGTTGTTTTTTTATAATTCCCAGAAATAATAATAAATTAAATGAAAATATTACATTCTAAATACGAGTAGTTCTCCTAATATCTGCTATGGTATTACTTGTTTAACATTCCTGTTTCAAACTGAATGGCAATTGGTGCTGGAGCTTGCCAGGATCCTTACCAGTTCAAACAGTAGTGTTGTCAAAGGAGAATGACCTTTTTGGATGGAACCGGTTACGAGAAAAGTGGATGAACCTGCCTAGCTTCCCTTACTAATTTTCCGGTTGGGTACTCAGAAACAAAGGATTCAGTTCAAAATTGTTTCAGATGTTTGAAATTCATCCAAACAAGGATTTTGGTTAAGTTTGGAGTAAAGGAAGTAGCCATAGTTTTAGGATTTTAATATATTTTTCTAAAATATCTCTAAAAAGGTTAGGGAATCGTATTACCTAAGTAAAGGTATCCGTCGAAATGATTACTAAGGTCTCTACGAAAACGGTTCTCGAGTCGTTTGCGATGAGGCGATCTCTGAGAAATTAGTGCTAAAAATTTGGAAGTGTTGGTCTCGTTTATTTGGTCGGTTCTTTGAGTTTGTTTTCCTTAGTTTTTTATTAATTGTAGTTTTTGCAATTGAATTTAGCAGTAAAATGAATTTACTAGTGAAACAAGATAAATTTAAAAGAGAAACTATTTTTTTTTTTTTTTTGTAGAAGAGATTTCCGAGCGAAATTCGAAGAGGCCTTGTGAGTAATTTCCGCTTCTATATGCCTTATGTGCATAATGTCGCCAAATAACTTTTTTTCTAGATGTCATCGGAGTGGGTGTTTAAATGTGTCATAAAATATTAACTATATTCTAAGCTTTCCAACGCAAACACGCTAAGATGACGAAGAGCGAACATTTTTATATTGAGTAACAGAAATCTGAACTGTTGTGTTATCCTATAAGATCATCGTGCTGAAAACATATCGCACTAGTATTTCTAAACTGACACAACTCAAAAATCTGTGTTTTTCAGTTATGACTATGCAGGACCGCCACATCTCAGAGCCGGGCCCAGGACCAGATCACGGGCCCCCACTTCTCAGAGCCGGGCCCCCACTTCTCAGAGCCAGGCTGAAAATTGTAGTACTTTGCTATAGGACTTTGGGCATTTTAAAATTATTTTCATCTTGAGTTTTGAGCGAAATGAGAATAAAAGCCGACAATCAGTGCAGCAAAGGTCACTTTCGGTACTTGTAGTTTTATTACGACTCCTAATGAAATATACTATTCTGGGACTGCGCTTGTTTTGTCGTTTATGTACATTAATATAATGTCGTTCCAATAAATATAGGCTATGCCCGACTATATTTCTAAACCCCATTCTTTTTACAAGCTCATAACCTATACATTTTTTTCCAATTAGCGAGGCCCGGCCCGGGCCCCCAAGGCGCCCGGGACCGGGACAACTGTACCCGATAGTCCCCCCCCCCCCATGTGGCGGCCCTGTGACTATGAAAGATGTGGTAAATATCTCATAATCAACCATCAAAACTGTATGTACCTACCTTCAGAGCTTGTACACCAGAGGGCACTTGTGTCACCCTTCCTTTCTTAATCCTATGCCCCCTACATAGGCAAGAGTGACACATTTTCAGTTGAGTTTAATTTTGAGTTGTGACACTTTAGAAATACTAGTGTGATATTTAATAAATGAATGATAGCACTGGTACTTAAATTATTTTAACCTAAATACTACCTCGAATGTATTATTTTTAAATAGAAATTGTCTCATTGCACCTTTAATGTATTACGCCAAGAGAGATTACTGAAACCACCGATATTCAAAAGTCGATCTGTCTTAAAGCGCAGGGCTTCCCATGTGACGTAAGCACATCCAATAAGTACTCTATCCAATAAAAGAACCAAAGAGCTGTTCAGTCTCCTCTTTCAGGGCTTTCCGAAAAGCAGGAATTTTCGCTAAACGTTTTCGGAGGTTTTATTAAAAAAAAAAGTTTGAAACAAGCCACATTGTCTATAACAGAGAAAAACAAAGAACAAATTGTCTAACACTTTTCACTAAATATAAAAGAATTTTAATAATTCATAATTATCAACTAACTAATATTAACAACAATTAATACAAATGACTAACGACAGGAATTCAACACAAAGCCCTGAACCGACGATTCGCTCAGTTACTGATGATCCTGAAGTAGATTCTAAAACACCAAAATCAGAATGCAAGCAGAAATTAATCAGATTTTGCACAGTTGTTCTCTATCTGTTCTTAGTTTCATCGTTCGCAGGACTTCTATCAACGTACTATCTGTTCTTCTGGAAGCCCGAAACTACATATTACTGATTGAGGTTAGTTATGTTTTATTAAATTATTTATATCCGGTAAAAATATTTTCTACTTGTTTTTCATGCCTTTAGTGTTCAAATTTGAGTCCATTTCCTCTGCTTTTCGCGAAGGTCCTTTAACAAAATATGTTTATCGGGGTTCATATCATATTACTACAAGTTCAATCCTCTAACATGATTTTGAGCCCGGAAGCCTATGTTTTATTATTTATAATTGTTTTAAGCTTTCGGTGCCTTATCGCGAGTTTATAACACCATAAAATAAGTTCCCAAGAAGCTAACCTTACACTCAGATCATCAAGTATGAAGACAATTGAATCAGCTGACTATTTATCGACATAAGAAGAAAATGTATCGATTTCCAGATAAAATATAGTCTCTAAAAGTAAAATCTATTCCTGAAATTACTCACGGGCGTATATAGGAAATAATTTCGGGGGGGGGGCTCGGAGCATTGGGGGGTTATAGAATACTAACAATCTAGAACTTGGAATAGTTTTAGTCAACTAAAATCCTATTACACCTAAAATAAAATATTTTTCTCTTATTTAATAGTGATCTTATTTAATTTATTTTTAAGGGTTTCATGACACTTGACCTCAACCTCAACTTAAGTAAAATCTATTGTTTCCCTGTTTTTCTTAATATATTTCCATGCCATTGAATTGAAAAAAAAAATGGCATTTAAATATTTTATGTCTGTACTTTTATTAACATTTTTTTTTAAAAGTTCTATAATATATATATTCTGTTTGTTCGTGTCTTTTTCCTTAATAAGAATGTTAAGATTCAAAGTTTTTATTGTGTAGTCAAAATTTCCGTTTTAGTGTCATCTTTATAATAAGTTTTTGTCCAATGTTTTAAACTTTTCTCCATGAATTGTTCAGACTAACCTCTATACAGAGGCGGAAAAAAGTGCATGAAACGTGCAGAGCAACTACAAACAATTTGGGAGCAGATTTTATTATTTTCTTTTAGTTATTTACCGCCCGTCTCTTTCAACTGATTTGATAAAAATAATCGTAACTTTGACCTCAATAGTCTTTCCGAATGTGCTAAAATAATCTAACTCTTTAGTAGCCGACAACTATCAGGTGGACAATATTTCAATCTAATGTGGGGGGGGGAGAAATATGATTTTAGTAGTAGTAAATTATAGTCGTCATTTAAGAAAATGTTAGAAGTAAAAATTCAATAAAATCCTTGGCACTTTTTGATGCTAAAAATGTATTATCGATGTAAAATATTTACTTAATCTGACGTTCCAGGTATGACGAGTCATTGGAACCCCCTCTTACTCTATTTTAGTGTTGATACCTGGGATCCCACCGGGTTTCGGGAGAGGTTTCTTTGTTACACTAATCTGTTGACTGTATTTTAGCTCTAAATTTAAGAGTTCTTTTTGTCAAATATTGTAGTTACTCATAATTCATTACAAATGAGTGAATTAGTCTGGGGAATCAAAAACGGCGACTTGGAGATCGTTAAAGACTTGGTTGAAAGTAAGGTTAGTTATCAAAACAAATAACTGTCATATCTACTACTTTATGCTGTAATATTTTTGTTGACATTGTTGTCATGATTTAGGAATTGTGAATAGTTTCAATAGATTATTTATTGTTTCTTGACAAGCTAGAGAAATTTTGATATGCCTCATTATGCATGATATGCTTGGGAAAGTTTTAAAACTTTCTTATTTATGGGAGTGTATATTTCATTGAGTAAATCCTAAGTTTTATTTTATGACTAGGAATCCTCTGTTATCAAATCTAATGAATTATACATTATTTATTTCCATTAAATGGATATTTAATCATCCACTTTACTTCAATGTTTTATTTCAGGAAATAGACATTAATAAAGATATTGATGGCCGACCACCACTTCATTATGCTGCTGATTTTGGCCAGCCCCACGTAATAGAATACTTAGTGTCTAAAGGAGCTGATATCAATGTAAGTACTACGTTTTGTCCAATTTACGATGGATGTAGCACATATACCATATGTGTAATGTAGGCCTCTTTTTAGAATTGCCTTAAATTATTATTTCCATAAAAAATTATCAGATTTAAATATTAATTGTTAATAATCACACAATATCCAAAAAGAGGACATCATTTGGTGCGATGAGCAATAGATAAATACTCACCTGAGAAATCCCATTTCTGTTTCCTCTTTTAGACCAGGAAGGAAAGCAAAAAGTAGTTTTAGTTTTCCTACTTCTGTAGATGTCATCATTATAAAACAATTAAATAAAATAATAGGATTTCTTCCAACAATTCTTAAAACCTTTATCATAAATATTACTGAGGTTTTATTATTATTGTAAGGTTTGGACTTACTAACAGAACATTATACAACTATTTTTAGACAACAATTTTCCCAATTAATAAAGTAAATTTATTTGTCAAATTTTATTACCTCTTAAAATAAAGATTTTAGTCTGGATACCTCATTATAGCGATTTCAATCAGTAATTTTTATGGTAACTGTGAAGTTTAGGGGCCTCCTCACCCGATTTTTTTTTTGCATGTCGTTGTATAACGTATTGTGATGCACTAAAAACAAATACATAAAAAAAAGTCACTCTAAACTAGGAAAAAAGTTATTGAGCACTAAAATTCACTGTTATGCATTGAGATGTAAAAGTCTGTAATAAAGAAGTCTAATTTAAATTTACCGTCAATTATTTATTCAGAAAATTTTTTTTTAATTATGAAATTTTCTCCATATTTTTTTTTGTTTCGCTGTTGAAAAGTATTTTATGAAATAAATCCCTTAGTAATTAGCTAATGCCTTTATAATTAGCGCGCTCTGATGTATAATTGCGAAAATGTCAGATGAGTTTGCTTAATAATAATAATAATGAAATTGCACGAGTTTATATCAATTATTCACAATAAAGAAGAACTATTAAATTTTTTAGCCAACAGTAAGCTGGTATATGACAATAAGGGCATACGTGCTAAGCGTTTCCGCTCGCTCAAGAAGATATCTGAACTATAGTTAATCCAACTTGCTAAAATTAATTGAATTCTATTAATTTTAGCAAGTTGGATTGGACTAGAGAGTTTAGATATCTTCTTGAGGGAGCAGAAACGCATAGCACATATGCCTGTAATATGTCAGGTAATGGGTGAGGAGGCCCTTAAAATTTACAATTATTTTTCAAAAATTAATTTATCAAAATTTCAAATGAGAGTTATTTACGAAGACAGGTATAGTTGGGATTCGGCTAGGAGAAAAACGTCAGACTTTCAAAAAGAAATCTGTATTTTGGACGTTTCGACTGCACAATGGCAGCCTTCTTCAGCTAAAAAATATATACAACTTATAAGTAAAGAAAATATATATGTACAACTAGTAAGTAAAAGACAGGCAGAAATGAGCGGAGTATATATATCAATACAATAAATTTTAACCAATCTTATTTTTAAAAACAATGAAAATACGGTAGTTGGAAAGTAAACAGCATGTAGAAAGTGTTAGTAAAACAGTACAAAAAAAAAAAACAGATTTCTTTTTGAAAGTCTGATGTTTAGTCTGACGTCTCCTAGCCGAATCCCAACTATACCTGTCTTCGTATCTCTGCAGCGGCTATCTCCATCTACACTATGAGAGTTATTTATTTTCCAATTTTACATCCCTGCTTGTTTACAAATATCGTTGTTTACGCTAGCATTCCAAACCTACATAGCAGTGAACTTTAGTGCTTAATAACTTTTTTCCTAGTTGAGAGCAACTTTTTTTTTTTTTTAACGGATTCGTGTTTAGTACATCAAAATACTTTATAGAGCAACTTGTAAAAGAAAATTGGTGTGGAGGCCCCTAAACTTGACAATTACCATTTTTATTTGTACAAAGTTACCTCAATAATTTTTAGCACTTTCCTCCGAAGGAAAGTAGCTATTGAGGTTGGACTCATGACGGAATTTTTGAAAAATTTCTTCAAATCTTTATCGATCCTACCTAGTAGACACCGAAAATGACCCCCGTTAAAATTTATATATATATATATATATATATATATATATATATATATATATATATATATATATATATATGCATATATATATATGTGTCTGTTAACACGATAGCGGCCAGAGTTTTTGTTTTTTCGTCACGAAACTTGGTATATAGCATTCAATTAGCAAACGATTGAACGAGTTCGTTAACCACCAAAGTCGGTCCACCGGAAGGGGGGGTTTACCCCGAACCCAAAACACTTATTTGACTTTGTCAGCCGTAATATTTGTTATATTTCAACGAAACTTGGTATTCGTAGTGTTAATATAGAGAGAAAAGTGAGATATAAAAATGAACTAAATCGGTTCATTAGAAGGGGGGATTTACTCCGGACCCACAATACCAATTCGCCACTACCAGCCGTGATTTGTGGTATATTTCGACGAAACTCGGTATTCGTAGTGCTAATCCACAGGTAAATATATGTTGTAAAAATAAACGAAATCGGTTCATTAGGAGGGGGGGTTTACTCCAGACCCACAATACCAATTCGCCACTCCTAGCCATGATTTTTAGTATATTTCGACGAAACTCGGTATTCGTAGTGGTAATCTACAGGTAAATATGTGTTGTAAAAATAAACTAAATCGGTTCATTAGAAGGGGGGGGTTTACTCCGGACCCAAATTCCTAATATACTCATACCGGTCGTAATTTCTGCTGTATTGTAACGAAACGCGGTATACGTCGTGGGTAACTCATGAGAAAGAAGTGTTGTAAAAATGAGCTGAATCGGTCAATCGGAAAGCGGGGGTTTAATTTGTAATATATTTGAATAGAAAAGCCGGCAGACGTAGGTTCACAAAGCCGCCGCAAGGAGCGCTTTCTACCACTAGAGGGACTGTATCCTGTTCCTGCGTTAGATCAAAATACGATAATATGAGGATTTTTGTATTTATTACGTAGTGTAGTAGGTACCATGTGTAAACATAACTCTGGAAGCAAATTAATAATTGATCAGTTACTCATGACAAAATGAGAACTATTCACGTTTTTATTTTATTTATGTAGGATATTTTAAGCAAATTGTTCTGGAAAGCAGTCTACACTACCCAAATTCTGAGGAAAGTGCTTAGTTATGCAGCTCCTGCGTGACGGACTTTTTTAAATAGCTAATATTTTTAATAAGTTAATTCACATTGCGTATAAGCTAATTTAACAGATTTATTTGGACTTAATATTTTAATTCTTAGACTTTAACTAAAAGTTGTTACGATTGGTAGGGTTCCTTTTAAAATGATAGCACTGGAAGTAAAATACTATTTATCAATTTATTAATCAATTACATTCTGAATAATTGAAGCCCGTAGTTTCAGTATTCGGAATGTAAGGTCGAGAAGGAGTCATGCTTACTAGACTATGTATTGGACATTCACACTTGACGTATTTTTATGCGATGACGAAACAGGGCTAACTGAAAAGTACAATTTCCAGCGTTCTACTAACACATACTTACAAACTCAATAGAAAGCAAAGAAATCCACTTCCCAATTGTATTACAGGAATTGCTTACGCTGGACAGTAAACTTATTGATGACATGCTAAAATATTAAACTATTAAAAAATAAGCTCAATTTTTTTATTAAAATTGTACTTATTATTTTTGCTATTTTTTTTAAACAACAAAAAAAATTGTTTATTTTATATATTTTTGTCACAGAAATAATGAAATATGTTCATTTTTTTCGTAAATCATCTTTTTTACTTTTTTTTTTTGCTCGCCTATTTAATTATGTCTATATGTTAATAGGAAAATTTTGCTTTGATTGCACATAGACATAATGAGTAAATCACGTTGCTGTGTACTCTCTATAAATAAATAAACAATTAATTTTTTGTTGATTCCAGGCAAAAGATAAACATGGGATTAGTGCACTGTTAGCTGCCATTTGGGAAGGACACACGAGCTGTGTTCGGACACTTTTAGAGAAGGTAGTGTCATATTTACTTTAAATAAATAGCCTGTGTATTTTTTTTTTAGTATTTTTAAAGAATGAAATTTTATATTTTAATGATTTAAAATTTTAAGTAATTTTATTTAATAGAGGGGGCCGAGATTAGCTCAGTGGTAGAGCACTCGACTAATGAACTGGTGGACTCAGGTTCAAAACCTGAGCATGCACTACAGATTTTTATCTCCTAGTGTCATCATTCGAGGACTGGATTTAGGGTCCCAGATCGCCTCCACTGTGATGATTGAAATTAATTTTTGACATCATATCCATACACACAAGTTTTGTTTCCTGTTATGCCACATTTCAGTTGTTCGCCATCATTCATTCAGGGACTCCTGAGCTGTTCAAAATTTAACAACTTTGGGCACACATTATGCTCTCACATATACCCAAAACATCCAAAAGAATTTGAAGGCAAAGACCAATTTGTATACCAACATCAGTAACTTCTTTGTTTGTGAATCAGCAATTTTTTGTCATCATAATATTTTATGCAAATTATAAGATCTATGTATAATATCTATTCCCTCTTGTAACCAAACATATGTAACATTTCACAATTGAACATAGGCTAAACATCCAATGTGGCTACTCGTGTACAAATAAGTTTCAGAAATGTTAATTAACACACTCAACAATGAAAAATCACATATATTGAAATACAACCCACAAATTACAAAATCCTCAATGCTTAGTGTGCACACCGTGTATGTTTAGGCCATATAAAAGGCATAAATTGCTTGCGTTGTATGTATATATATTTTCCAATTCTTCTCTTTCTCTATCGTATTTGGAATATTTTGGTCTCTGTAACGCAACATCTGGGAGGCTGCGAAGGTTGAATGAAGAATCTTAAAAACATGGTCTTAAGTTAAGGCTCTTAACTAGAGATTTATTGGCTTAAATTCCCAGCATTATCTGACGTACGTGTATTTTTAATACGTATGGTAACAGTCTGTCTTGGGCGTATATAAAGGAGGGGATGTTGTACTCCCCTCCCCCCAAACTTTTGATTTTATTGGTAAAAATGTGTCATAAAAACCTTAAAAATGAATTAAATAAGATCACTTAGTTCAGATTTTTTTTTTTTTTAGTGTAATAGTGTTTTAGTTGGTAACCATTCCTAGTTCTAGATTGTTAGGGTTCCATACCCACCAAATACCCAGCCCCCATGGGTACATATTGTACTCAGCCCCCCCCCCCCTCAAACATTTTCTTATATACGCACATGTAGTCTGCAGTCAACAAATATATAAAAGTCCGACTCGCAGGAACTGTGTCATCTTAGCGTAGTTCCGTTCATATCCCTAGTGTCATTAGCAAAGGAGTAGAAGCAGCTATTGGTAGGTTTTTATATTTCATGAAAATTATAAAACGGCATCTCAAAGAGAAGGAAGATTTAAGGCGTCACAACAGGGAACTGATAGTATTCTCAGCAGAAATTGATCCCCCACCTTCTCAAGGTTTGACATGGGAAACACTATTACCAATACGTTTCTCATTTTCATACGTTATTTTATTAATTTTACTATTAAATGTAATAACAAAATAATAATAACCAATTAAAACGTTAGGTAAACAGTGACAAAACCCTGTTGAAAAGAACAAAACTAACAATTTTGAAGTTTTAAGCACTTATTTCTCGGAATGACATCGCCCTATTACTATGTTCACCTTAACACCGAATCCCTCGATTAATATCAATTATCACTATCTGGGAGGTCTGGGAATTCCATTTCCAAAACTCGGTGGGAACCCTGTATACATAACTAAATAGAATATTGTATGCCCGTTGGACGTGCCTAAGGTCGAAGGTTCGATTTCCACAAGCCATCAACCCTATCCTGGCTAGAAAAAGGTGGTAGCCTACAGATAACCCCTACTAAAATTTGTTGTCGATAATTATTGACAATAATTATAATTAATGGATGTTAAAATTTAAATAAATATAATTTCATTACTTTTGTTATAGGGTGCAGTGAAAACTGGATCAGCACCCGATGGAACCAACTACCTTGACTGTGCAGACAAGGCTGAAATCAAACAGCTCCTCCAATAGTCCTGTTTATATTTTATAAATATTTATTATTTATTGAAAACATTGTTCAGCTGTAATCAACATTTTTTGTGTATTATTAATATATTTATATATATATTCATATATATATTATATATGAGAGAGTCATTGAATTTTATTTTTTTAATATATTCGCTTCTTAAATCTCTAGATCCATAAATATATTTATAGTTAGTTACTGTTTCTCTAACTAAACATTTGTGCTTTTTGCTTGAAGTCCAAAGACATGATTAAATTTATATTTTCTAGAAATAAGTTATATTTATTAATAAAAAAATGTGAAATTCCAAAAGAGTTTGGGGCAAGGGGTAGGATGTAGAAATTTACCTTCAGCAAAACAAAGGTTGTGTTTTTGTTTATTTTATGTATGTATACATATTCTAATTTAATGTTATTCATTTCCATCGTATGCAAACAATTTATAATTACTTTACGATAAGTAATAATTACTTTTTAATTTCACTTAAGCATTTTATTTGCACATATTCAATATTTTATAATTTTAACAATTATATTTATGTACTCATTTCATACATTTTGTACTTAAATGTTACGATCGTGTTGTCAGTTTATCATTATTTACTGTGTCAACATATAAGTGAAAGCAAAATATTTTAAAACATGAAAATTATTATAAATATATATTTTTTTTTATCACTGCCAATCAAAATTTTAGTAAAGTTTTTTGTGGAAATTTACATTGTGCCAAAAATGAAAAAACAAACTGCAGTTTTCAGGAGAATTGTTTTATTGTCATTACAAATTACATAAATAGATTCTTTTATAATTTTGTGTATTCATTTTAGATTATTACAAGAGTTGTAATTGCCCTTATTTATAATTTATATATATATATAATGTTTATGTTGTGTGCATTCGTTTTTATGGATTAAAGTGAAAAAATTATAACGAGGAAATCAGTGGGTAGGATTTCTTCCTGATACAATAACTTATTTTCTTGTTTTGCTTTAGGCTTACTCGTTGGGGCTTCTGTTCTCTACCTGGTTTCTCGGCTCCTCTCACCAGCGGTTTTCGTTTTTGCATTTCCCCTCGGGCTTCATCAATCTTCAAGAAAAGTTTTTCTGGAGAACTGCAAAGAATTATAAATTACGTTCTCTTTCTGGAGAAAGAGAACGTAATTTATAATTTACTAAAACTGTGTAACAATGTTTACATTACTTTCACCAAATAAGCCAAACACTTAGTGAGATATGGTTTTTGAGATTTAAAATTTTCAGGACTCAAGTTTCAAATCCTTTAATTTTAGCATTGTTCCACCCTCCCTATGTGAAGAAACCCCGGCTTGTGAACCCGATGACGGAATCCAGAAATTCTGATGAGAATTGATGGATTGCGAAAACAATCCATCATTCAAATTAAGTGAAATATATATATATATATATATATATATATATATATATATATATATGTATATATATACATATATACACACACACTCACACACCCCGTAGATTCTCCCTAATCCCTAATCTGGTGTTTTCGGGACTGGAGTACAGAGAGATTAGAGAAAACACCGGGTTAGAGAATTCAGTTTGAAGCAGTCACCTTCAGTTTTATTTGAAAAACCTTACCATAATAATAATATGATTATTATGACAATATAATAATATGTACCATTTTTAACAGTGCATATTTAAAATGGCACATATTATTAAACACTTTTTTAAAACTTACTCTCCGTTCGCGATAAATGTTCGAACTAGGCTGCTTACAATCAGGCGTTCCAGCCACAAGTGCCTTGGTAGAAACATTTATTTTCTTATTAGAAACACACATTCCTGCCTCTAAAACAAAACATATATGCCTTCTTTGACGTCCATTCAATGAAATACCACAAAACAAATGGTCGGCTAGCTAGGAAGGGAAGGTGTTCTAGGAACCTTTGAGCTAGTCTAGCTCTGGTGTGTTTCGAGATCTGTCACTAATTCCTCTTGTAGACTGCCAGATTAGAGAGTGCGACGGATAAGAGAACGCTGGGTCAGGGAGAGTATTGTATATATTCATTTTTTTTAATAATAGACACCAGTACAAGATAATAACTAGTTAAGGTTTCATATATTGTGTTTAACGGTGTATCAACACTTGGGCTATTAACGCCGGGCTATCGATAGGTTGTCACCATCTATAGAGGCTATCTATAATGCCTATAGCGTTATAGATGGCCAAACAGTCCATGGGCACTGTTGGCCCAACAGCACGTGGTCAGTCACCCATTCAGGTACTGGCCTTCGCCAAACGTTGCTTAACTTCATTGATAAACGGGAACCGGTGCACTCAACATGGCTATGGCCATTGGCACAATTTTATAACACTTCTTTTTCTACTGATTGCCCCTTGCAATTGTGTAGAGGCTCACACAATCCCAGTTATTATTCTTGTGTAGGCAAAAGGTCAGTTAGTATAAATTGAAACTAACTGTATCGTTGATTTTTTTAAAATAGCTCTACATGTTTTGCATTCCTAGATGCGTCTTCCGTAGCCTAAATGAACGTGGGCAACCTTTCGCTACAAGGGCCACGTCATAACTTTTAATAAATTGTTGATTCTATTAATTAGCACGGTTCCTCCCTCCCTCCATAGGGAGGAACCCCACTTATAAGGTTGATCTCGTGACGCAATCCGGAAGTGCCGACTAGAAAATTTTGTGTTTCAGAACCCCTAGAGACCGAAAATGATGATATATGGTATATATATTGTAATGATATATTACATTCTTGAAAATATTTTTAAATTCAAATAACCATCGATATTTTGAAAAGCCCGCGCAAATCACAAACCAGATATACAAATAACATCGTATTATATACGATCAAAATTAATAATATTTTTGGACAATACTGTTATACAATATATCCATATTAAATGTACATCCAGATAACAATGGATTAATTATTTAGTACTGCAAAAAAAATAATTGTTATCTGTATATATAATCCGGCAAACTGCGGAAGTTGAGAAGCAGGGACGCTAAACTTTCCCGCTTTCTCGAATGAAGCGTCATTCTAGTCCCAGCAGCGATAGAGAGAAGGCGTCCGTCGAATTCCCGCATTCATGGACTGAGGAACTGGGGTCTGTCCTCAGTTAATTACAGCATTCTATTCTCAGCGTTGGTCCAAGGCGGACCTCTCCTCCAAGGAATACCAAGTGAATTGAGGTTTTGTTGGAAGCGGATTGATTTAGAGGTAAGAATTGTTTTTTTTTGTAGTGTCGATTATTTTATTATTGTTTGTATGTGGTTTAATATTGTTTGTATCTCAGAATTGTCTGGAGATAAATGTTATATAATTTCATTCACTCGGAACTTTAAACCCTGAGGTTAAGTCAAACTCATATAATAACTCTTATTAAAATAATTAAAATTTCTTTATTTTTTATTGTAAAAATTAATCATTACAATATATATATATATATATATATATATATATATATATATATATATATATGTCTGTTCGCGGCATATGTCAGCGAATAATGGTCCGATTTTGATGAAATTTGGCACAAAAATCTTTCGTCTAATTTGAAAGGTCAAGTTCGTTAACCAGCAGAATCCGCCCACCAGAACATGGTTTTTGGAGCGAAATTTACACAAAAAAAATCGTTGCGCTTACTTCATATGCTTGCAAGTACTCGTTTTATAGGCTTCTTGGCATAAGAAAACGAATGAAACCATTTTTAAGGCGATAGCTTTAACCGTTTTCGAGAAAATTGGAAAAATATTTGTTGATTAACGTTTTTGGTTTGGGTACTTTGAATCATGGGATTCAGTTGAAACATTTTCTGCATGTTCGAATTTCATCAAAACTAATATGTTGAAATTTCGGTTATGTTTGGAGTTAAGGAAGGGTTAGAATAAAATATTTTATTAACAGACATGAAAAGTTTTGGTAACTTTGTATACTTTCGTTAATATCCTGAAAACGGTTGACAATCTTGGGAAGCGGAAGGTTACCATTCGAAAGCTTACTAAATGCTCTACAAAAAAGGTTCTGGAGAAAGTTTTGATAAGGCGATGTCAATCAGAGGAATAGGTGCTTAAAACTTTAAAGTAATTGATTTCGTTTATTCGAACGGTTCTTTTTGTATGTTTTTATTCCTTGTTATTTTTTAATTGCTTATAGTTGGATACTGTATTTGACAATAAAACAGGTTTAAGTAAAATAAGAAAAACAATTTATTGGTAGGCGCTAATGACCTAGATGTAGATGCGCCGTATAAAAAAAAAAAAAAAAAAAAAAAAAAAAAAAAAAAAAAAAAAAAAAAAAAAAAACAATTTATTGTTAGAATAATAGGTTTCCAAGATTCGAAGACCTTGTAACTAGCGAGGGCCTTTCTGGGTTTGGCCGACCCATGCAGGTAAGATCATAAATCAAGACCTTTCAAGAAAAGCGGAACCAAAATAATAACTGTTTCTATTTTAATCTTTCCAAATTAGACTAGGGATAAGAACGGAACCGCGCTAAGATGATGCAGTTCCTGCGTGTCGGACTTTTTTTTTACTTACTTATTGACCTTCACAAGAAAAATTTATAAGGTTTTGTTTCACTGTACTGATAATTCTAGTTAGTTAAATTGAAGTATAAAATGAAATTAAAAATCAAAACTAATTGAACATTTATAACTACTAAATACAATTTATCTGTTATATTAACGTCCCTTTATTAATAACACAGATTTTTGGGTGGGGCAAACTATGGGTTATAAATGTTTTCTAGCTAAGATAGAGATTTTTCCTTTCCTTCTAGGTGGAAAGGGATATCCACCATTCCAGATATAATATTTCCCTCAGAATTTCGCACATGTGGGATTATAACTATTCCTGAAATAGTATTACATTGTGTTATAATGCTATAATATGGCTAAAAACACATTTCTGAGCTGACCTTACAGTGATTATATGTTTCCATTGCACATTATTAATTTGTATTGCTCCAGATCTGGTCAGGGCCGCCACATCTCCGAACCGGGCCCAGCACACGATCACGGGCCCCAGTTCTCAGAGCCAGGCTGAAAATTCTAGTACTTTGCTATAGGACTTTGGACATTTTAAAATTATTTTCATTTTTTTTTTTAGCGAAATCACTTTCGGTACTTGTAGTTTTATTACGACTCCTAATGAAAT
Source organism: Gonocerus acuteangulatus (assembly GCA_946811695.1). Lineage (NCBI taxonomy): Eukaryota > Metazoa > Arthropoda > Insecta > Hemiptera > Coreidae > Gonocerus > Gonocerus acuteangulatus. The sequence continues at coordinate 66,953,379 of OX328131.1, forward strand.
ATACTATTCTGGGACTGCACTTCTTTTGTCGTTTATGAACATTAAAAAAAAATATAGATCCCATTCCAATAAATATAGGCTACGCCCGTCTATATTTCTAAACCCCATTCTTCTTACAAGCTCATAACCTATACATTTTTCCAATTAGTGAGGCCAAGCCCGGGCCCGGGACAACTGTACCCGGCAGTCTCCCCATGTGGCGGCCCTGGATCTGGTAAATTTGCCACATAAAAAAAAAAAAAAAATGTATCACAGCATGTTTTTATTGATTATCGGCATTCATTTTCTTCGGGTACTCATATGCGTCCGATTTTTAAGAAAATTGGCGACAGACTGACTTATACCTACAATGTGTTGTTCGAAAAGGTTCGAAATCATATTGGCCTATAGCCAGTGGCGGCTAAAGAGGGGGACTAATCCCCCCCCCCCGAATGAAAATTCACAAACATTTTCGGTTAAGTTAGAAAAAGAAATTGTTTAGGCAAACTTATAGTAATAAGTTCTAATTAATGTATGTCCCAGGGGCCTGGTTATAAAAATTTGATTCTACACCCACAGGCACGGCGGTAAGCCCATACTAAATTAGACCCCCCCCCCCCTAGAAATGTTTGTCTAGAGCCGCCTATGCCTACAGCCCGTTCAACTAGATAGAATAGTGCTAATCCCGCATGCGCTAAATTCTGTGGAAAATATTCCCGACGGTTCTGCCATTTGCATTTCCATTACAATGAGCAACACGCTATTTTAAACCCAATAAAAACTGATAATGTCTCGTTTAGGACCAGACAGGGGAGGCATGCAAGGGAGATAGTGTTTAATATTTATCAAACATAGCCAAAGCTAAGACTAAAAACAATTTATGCTATAGCCTGTTCAAATAGATGGTTTAGTTGGAGGGAAAAGTGCGTGGCCTATATTCCCCGTGCAAGAAATTGGCAGTAAAAATTCTCTCTGTTATAACCTTATCACTTACTTTGACTAAGTATTGATATTTATTTATTCATTATGAGCTACGCAACTTTAGCGATAAGCTCATGATCAGAAAAATCTCTGTCTAGTCAAGAAAAAAAGAGAAAGAAAAAAGAAAAAAAAAACAAAACATAGAACAAAACGAAGACAAGAACAACCAGAACAATTTGATAATAATTTGAGTGACTTTTCACTGATGTGTGCAAATATTCGCGCATACATATGGGTTATAATGTATACCTATATATCAAATCCATACAATACTCATACATAATTTTTAAGTATGTTCATACATCAAAAATGAAATTAAGTGAAAAAATAAAAGTAAAATATAAAACTAAGTGGTCACATTAAAAGATAAGAAAATGGCTAATATATAAACAAATAATACAAATGATTCTGTTGTCTCTGATTAACTAAAAAAAAAATAATAAAAAAAAAAATAATAATAATACAAGAAAAAAAAAAGAGAGAAAAAGGAGGAAATAAAAAAGAAGAAAAAATATTATATATAGCTACATAGAAGAAAAGTAAATTCAGGTTATTTTAATGTGTTATATTTTGTTATAAATATTCAGTGTCTTAAAATGTCTAAGTATTGTGTCGATGTATGGACTACCTTCAGTCAGTAATTCGTGAAGGGCGTGAGGAATGTCTAAGTCACTTCTAAGTCTACAGTCTGTCAGTATGTGTCTAACAGTAAGTATTGATAAACATTATACACTATTTCCTTTTTCTGACGTCTCAAAGACTTCTTCTTATTCTTCTTTCTCTATCTCCTTTGTGCCCTTAAGCGTGGAGTAGCCTCGACCTATCTCTTGAAAAGCTTGGCGCAGGGATGTAGCGACCCCACCACCCAGTCCTCGGACTGCAAATAGCTTGGCGCAGGGATGTAGCGACCCCACCACCCAGTCCTCGGACTGCAAATAGCTTCTGGCCCTCCAGTTTGGGGGAACACGAATACATACACTGACAGTACTCAAATCACATTTACTGACACCAAGGAAACATACAGTACTTACCCCAGGGCCTCCTACCCTGGGAAGGCCCAATGGATGAGGGGTTTAAAGCATCCTCTGTTGTCCCGAGGTAACGGGGCCTCTAGCGCTGGGCTAATCACCCGCTTAGGGTATAGCTGATTCAAAGCGAACAAAATAGACTCAAAGCCTTCCACAGTCTTAAACGAGACATAATCAGTTTTTATAATGTTTCACGTATCGTCTTGTTCCTTGAAATGGGAGTATCCAAATGGTGGAACCGTCAGGAATATTTACCTCAAAATTTTGCACATGCGGAATTGAACTTTTCTGTCTATCTGAACAGGCTATAGTAGTGAGGCATAGGGAATCCCTTTCGTGGTTTCAATACGCACAAACTTATTGGCCGATCTAATATTTTATTTTGAGCAGATTCTTGAGGAATTCGGAATCAAATAAATTCTTTGCTGAGGAATGTGATTAGTTCTGCCGCTCCTGCGTGCCGGAGGTCTTTTTATAAAACATCACCTCTTAGCTGTAGAGCATGCGTTCAGTTTCAAATAAAGCACCTGAGTAAACGAACTAATTATAATGGAGATTCCACACCGATGCTTCATGCACTTAAAGGATGAATCAGCCATTCGAGAAGTGATGCCCAACTCGAGAGCGTTTGTTAAAAATATATTTTAAAGTGATACTTTAAAGACTATTTCAATATTGCCTGAAGTAATAATTTGAGAGTATTCACAGATAAAATTTTGTTTACACAGTCCTGTGTGAGTTTTGTTTTAACACTTTTTGGGAGGAATGTAGCTATTGAGGCTGCACTCATGAAAGAATTTTCGAAACTTGGCTTCAAATCGGCATCGTTCCTACCTGCTATAAACCGAAAACGGACCCCGTTAAATTTTATGAGGATCTATCATTACCTCTCTGAATATCCAGAGGTTTAGGCTTATGCCATGTCTAAATAGTAGAGATGGGCGATCTGGATCGAACTTTTTAACACGATATATTGATATTTTGAATCGATCTACAAGGTCCCATCATTTGAAAGAATCGATCTACAAGGGCCGATCTTTTAAAGAATCGATCTATCTAGGATACCGTAAAATAAAGTGTTTTAGCACTTTCCTCCGAAGGAAAGTAGCTATTGAGGTTGCACTTATGACGGAATTTTTGAGAAATTTCTTCGAATCTTTATCGATCCTACCTACCCCAGTTAAAATTTATATGTTATATGTATGCATATATATATATATATATATATATATATATATATATATATATATATATATATATGTGTGTGTGTATAGTTATATATGTGTCCGTTAACACGATACAGGCCAGAGTTTTTGTTTTTTCGCCACGAAACTTGGTGTATAGTATTCCCCATCGAGTTCGTTAAGCAACAAAATCGGTCCATCCGGAGGGGGGGTTTACTCCAGAGCCAAAGTAGTTATTTGCTAATACCAGTCGTAATTTTTGTTATATTTCAACGAAACTCGGTATTCGTTGTGTTCAACTAAAGGGAAAAATGTATTGTAAAAATAAACTAAATCGGTTGACTAGAAGGGAGGGTTTACTCCGGACAGAAATTACTAATTTCCTTATACCGGTCGTAATTTCTGTTTTATTGTAACGAAACTCTTTATACGTCCTGGGCATCTAATAAGAAAGAAGTGATATGAAAATGAACAAAATCGGTCTATCTGAAGGGGGTGGGTGTTAATTTGTACTAAGTTTGAATTGAATTCTTCCGCCAAACGTAGGTTCGCGAAACTCATCAAGATCAATAGATGTTAAGCTTTGTGTATTTATTACGTAGTGTAGTGCCCCGCGTACACAGAACTCTGGAAGGAAATTAATTACAAAATTAATAATTGAAACAGCTGCTCATAAAAAATGCAAAAGAGTAGACCATTTTTTATTTTATTTATCTATATAGGTTATTTTAAGCAAATGTTTCAGGAATGCACTCGAAACTACCCAATTCTGAGGAAAGTGTTTAGTTATGCAGCTCCTGCGTGACGGACTTTTTTTATTTCAAATACTTAATCTCACATCTTGTTATACAATGCCATTACTATTATTTAGCTGGAGAAAAAATGTACAGAACAGTGTCCTATCTCCATTAACAGATTTTAGGACTCATGACGGAATTTTTGAAAAATTTCTTCAAATCTTTATCGATCCTACCTAGTAGACACCGAAAATGACCCCTGTTAAAATTTATATATATATATATATATATATATATATATATATATATATATATATTTATATATATGTATATATATATATATATTTATATATATATATATATATATATATATATATATATATTTATATATATATATATATATATATATTTATATATATATATATATTTATATATATATTTATATATATATATATATATATATATATATATATATATATATCTATCTATATATATGTGTGTCTGTTAACACGATAGCGGCCAGAGTTTTTGTTTTTTCGTCACGAAACTTGGTATATGGCATTCAATTAGCAAACGATTGAACGAGTTCGTTAACCACCAAAGTCAGTCCACCGGAAGGGGGGGGGGGGGTTTACCCCGAACCCAAAACACTAATTTGACTATGTCAGCTGTAATATTTGTTATATTTCAACGAAACTTGGTATTCGTAGTGGTAATATAGAGAAAAAAGTGAGATATAAAAATGAACTAAATCGGTTCATTAGAAGGGGGGGGGGGGGGGGGGTTTACTCCGGACCCACAATACCAATTCGCCACTACCAGCCGTGATTTTTGGTATATTTTGACGAAACTCGGTATTCGTAGTGGTAATCCACAGGTAAATATGTGTTGTAAAAATAAACTGAATCGGTTCATTAGAAGGGGGGGGGGGGTTTACTCCGGACCCAAATTCCTAATATACTCCTAATTTCTGCTGTATTGTAACGAAACGCGGTATAGTTCGTGGGTAACTCATGAGAAAGAAGTGTTTTAAAAATGAGCTGAATCGGTCAATCGGAAAGCGGGGGTTTAATTTGTAATATATTTCAATAGAAAAGCCCGCCAGACGTAGGTTCACAAAGCCGCCGCAAGGAGCGCTTTCTACCACTAGAGTGACTGTATCCTGTTCCTGCGTTAGATCAAAATACGATAATATGAGGTTTTTTGTATTTATTTCGTAGTGTAATAGGTACCATGTGTAAACATAACTCTGGAAGCAAATTAATAATTGATCAGGTACTCATTACAAATTTATAAGAGAACTGTTCATGTTTTTATTTTATTTATGTAGGATATTTTAAGCAAATTGTTCTGGAAAGCAGTCTACACTACCCTAATTCTGAGGAAAGTGCTTAGTTATGCAGCTCCTGCGTGACGGACTTTTTTATACAACAATAGCAATATGCAACGACTCTATACCTTCCGTTTCTCTAACTAAGGTAGGTAATTGTAAGTAATCGTAATCCATATCGTAGATCGATTTTCTGAGCCTTGAAGATCTTTTGGATCGTTCTGGACTCGCCGATCTTTTATGTGGATCGATCTTTCTATTTCGATTATGATCGATTCCTATTGCCATGTGAGTTTCAAAAGTAAGAGGCCTTTGATTTCTCAAAATATTATTCCTCCGCATAAATCCTATTAACGGGAAGAGGTTGTTCCCCCAGTCGGGATCTCATATCCTTGCTTATTCTGCTGTATGGATTGGGGTCGATGTTTTAACCCTAGTTGCGCCAAGTAATCCGGACCGAATAGGGACAGAAAGAACATATGACCCACTCGGGATCACGTCGTAATCTTAAACTTGACCACTTTAATCACAATATTAGCCGTAGATGAATGGGGCAGAAGCACTGAAGGACAATGGCGTCGCATACAAGTGTTCGTTGCCTAAGCTGCACATGAAGAGAAAGGCGCGCGTTGCGTCAAGTAATTCAGACCTAGTTGGGACAGAAAGAACATATGCCCCACTCGGGATCACTTCGTTATCTTAAACTTCACCACTTTAATCACTTCAGAGTCATCACTTTAGGTGTAGATGAATGGGGCAGAAGCACTGAAGGACAATGGAGTCGCATACAAGTGTTCGTTGCCTAAGCTGCACATGAAGAGAAAGGCGCGCGTTGCGCCAAGTAATCCAGACCTAGTTGGGACAGAAAGAACATATGCCCCACTCGGGATCACTTCGTAATCGTAAACTTGGCCACTTTAATCCCGTGGGTGTCACCAAATTAGCCGTAGATGAATGGGGCAGAAGCACTGAAGGACAATGGAGTCGCATACAAGTGTTCGTTGCCTAAGCTGCACATGAAGAGAAAGGCGCGCGTTGCGTCAAGTAATTCAGACCTAGTTGGGACAGAAAGAACATATGCCCCACTCGGGATCACTTCGTAATCGTAAACTTGGCCACTTTAATCCCGTGGGTGTCACCAAATTAGCCGTAGATGAATGGGGCAGAAGCACTGAAGGACAATGGAGTCGCATACAAGTGGTCGTTGCCTAGGCTGCACATGAAGAGAAAGGCGCGCGTTGCGCCAAGTAATCTAACCAGGACAAAATTCATTTGAAAAAAAAAGTCCGTCTCGCAGGACTGCATCATCTTAGCGCGGTTCCGTTCATACCCCTAGTCTAATTTGGAAAGATTAAAATAGAAGCAGTTATTATTTTGGTTCCACCAGTCTTTTTTTTAAAATTAATTATTATAATGGCGTGTCAACCCGTAAGGTCACTAACGCCATTCCTGTGAGTAGTAAAGTCTTGAAAGGTCATGATTTACAATCTTACCTGGAAGGGTCCGCTACACTAGAAACAGACCCGCTAGTGACAAGGTCTTGGAATCTTGGAAATCTATATTTCTAACAATAAATTGTTTTTGTTATTTTACTTAACCAGTTTTATTGTCAAATACATTATCCAACTATAAGCAATTAAAAAATAACAAGAAATAAAACAGAAAAAAAGAACCATTGGAATAAACAAAATCAATTAATTTAAAGCTTTAAGCACTTTTTTCTCCGATTGACATCGCCTAATTAAAACTTTCTTCAGAACCTTTTTTGTAGAGCATTTAGTAAGCTTCCGAATGGTAATCTTCCGCTGCACAAGATTGTCAACGGTTTTCGAGATACTAACGAAATTATACAAAGTTACCAAAACTTTTTTTGTCTGTTAATAAAATATTTTATTCTAACCCTTCCTTTACTCTAAACTTAACAAAAATTTCAACATATTAGTGTTGATGAAACTCCAACATGCAGAAAATGTTTCAACTGTATCCCATAATTCTAAGTACCAAAATCAAAGACAAAGAACCCTCCCTAGGAAGGACGCTAGGCAGTTGAAAAGCTATATATCTTGGAAATCCATATCTCTAACATTAAATTGTTTTTCTTATTTTTCTTAACCTGTTTTATTTTTAAATACATTATCCAACAATAAGCAATTAAAAAATAACAATGAATAAAAAACAGACAAAAAGAACAGTTCGAATAAGCGAAATCAATTACATTAAAGTTTTATGCTCTTATTTCTCCGACTGACATCGCCTAATCAAAACTTTCATTAGAACCTTTTTTTTAGAGCATTTAATAAGCTTTCTAATGGTATTCTTCCGTTTACCAAGATTCTCAACCTTTTTCGAGATATTAAGGAAAGTAAACAAAGTTACTAAAACTTTTTATGTCTGTTAATAAAACATTTTATTCTAACCCTTCCTTAATTCCAAACGTAACCAAAATTTCAACATATTAGTTTTGATGAAAGTTGAACATGCAGAAAATGTTTCAACTGAATCCCATTATTCTAAGTACCCAAACCAAAAACGGTATTCAAAAAATATTTTTCCAATTTTCTCGACAACGGTTAAAGCTATCGCCTTGAAAATGGTTTCATTCGTTTTCCTAGCCCAGGAATCATATAAAGCGAGTACTTAGAAGCTTATGAACTCAAAAACGTAAGCGTTACTATTATTTTTGCGCGAATTTCGCCCCAAACGCCAACTTCCAGTAGGCGGATTTTGCTGGTTAACGAACTTGACCTTTCAAATTGGACGAAGGATTTTTGTACCAAATTTCATCAAAATCGGACCATTCGTCTTCTATCTAGAGAGCGAACAGACAAATATATATATATATATATATATATATATATATATATATATATATATTAGCGCGGTTCCTCCCTCCCCCATAGGGAGGAACCCCGCTTATAAGGTTGATACAATGAAACAATCCGGAAGTGCCGACTAGAAAATTTTGCGTTTCAGAACCCCTAGAAACCGAAAATAACAGTGGTTCAAATTTGTATATATATATATGTATGTATGTATATATATATATATATATATATATATATATATATATATTTGTCTGTTCGCTCTCTAAATAGAAGACGAATGTTCCGATTTTGATGAAATTTGGTACAAAAATCTGTCGTCCAATTTGAAAGGTCAAGTTCGTTAACCAGCAAAATCCGCCCACTGGAAGATGGCGTTTGGGGCGAAATTCGCGCAGAAAAAATCGTAACGCTTACATTTTTAAGTTCATAAGCTTGTAAGTACTCGTTTTATAGGCTTCTTGGGCTAAAAAAACGAATGAAACCATTTTCAAGGCGATAGCTTTAACCGTTGTCGAGAAAATTGGAAAAATAGTTTTTGAATACCGTTTTTGGTTTGGGTACTTAGAATAACGGGATTCAGTTGAAACATTATCTGCATGTTCTACTTTCATTAAAACTAATATGTTGAAAGTTATGTTACGTTTGGAGTTAAGGAAGGGTTAGAATAAAATATTTTATGAACAGATATGAAAAGTTTTGGAAACTTCGTATACTTTCATTAATATCTCGAACACGGTTGGGAAATCGTGGTAAGTGGATTGAAACTATTTGAAAGCTTACTAAATTCTCTACAGAAATGATTCTAAAACTATTTTTGATTAGGTTATGTCAATCGGAGAAATAAATGCTTAAAACTTCAAATACGTCTGTTTTGTTCTTATGAACGGGTTTTTGTCGTTCTTTTTGTAATTTTTGTCTCTTTCCCTTGGTTTTTATTGCTTTTTTAATTGCTTATAGTAGTCAAATGTATTTGTCAATAATATAATTAGAATCAATATTTTGTTTGTTAGAATTCGAAGATGCCGTACTGGTGTTGATTTCGTTCTTTAGAATTATTCTTGGTATTCCCTATTTTCATCTGTTACCCATAGTTTTTTATTGTTAGTAGGTTTTTCTTATTGATTATAGAATATAAATCTATTTGGCTATAAAACAGGATACGTAAAATTAGTGACAATATTTCGGAGATTTCTGAGCGAAATACTTTTAAGATTTTCTACCACCACGAACGGCTTTTTTCCTCTAATTTTATCCACTAGATAGGCTTTATTTTGCATATTATTCTATATAAGTTTTATTCAGCAGGGGATTCTGATGAAATGTCGTGTTTTTGCTGTGGATTTTAAATACAATGTATCTAAGATTGGATTACATTAGCGAGTCTACATAGTTAAGAACCGACGACGGAGGATTACTTCTTGCTATGATTTAGTCTACATATGTATATTAAGTCCTAAATCCAAAAAATAAACTTCACAACGGTTAGATACTATGAGCGATATGCGGTTCAATGCCCGTAGAAGCAGAAGGTCCGCAAAATTTACCTGCTAAGAGTTAATCCTCAAGAGCTGTAAATATACCCCAGGTATCTGCCGACACAAATACAAAGCCTAGGCGGAGAGCACCCCAAAAACTCAGATCCAAACATAAGGTTATATACTAAATATTCATAAAGACTACTTTAGTTGTAAACCGATTCATCAATTAGCAATCAATAGTTTTCAACAAAGGTTATATACTAAATATTGATAAAAAGTATTTAATTAGAAAAAAAAAAACAATATTCCACAAGACTTGTTTTTGGTCCATTTGTGTCTACTCCATAGACTTAATTAGGTATATTATTCTATTTTAGTTGGGCAACTAAACTTTGTTTTATTTTGTTAAATAAAGTTTTTATTCTTGACTTGTTATTCGTCAAGACTTTTATTTGTCCTTGTGTATTAACTAGATAGGTTTTATTCGGCATATTATTCTATATAGGCAGGGTATTCTTCTCAATCTTGTGTACTTCTTCTTGATCCTTCTGTACATGGGCGTATATAAAAACAATTTCGGGGGGGGGGCTGAGACCATTTCCAGGGTATGGAATACTAAATATTTAGAGCTTGGAATAGTTTTAGGCAACTAAAACGCTATTACACGTAAAATAAAATATGTTTTATGAACTAAGTGATCTTATTTAATTTATTTTTAAGGGTTTTACGAGAAGTTTTTATCATCAATTCAAAATTTCGGGAGGGGCTGCAGACCCCTCAGCCCCCCCCCTCATATACGCCCATGCTTCTGTATCCACTAGAAAGGATTTATTAGGCATATTTTGTATTGATTTATAGACCTTTGCTTTAGAATGAGAGCCAGATTCTGTAATTTCCGCTTCTGTGTAAAAGTTAGCTACTGTCGGTGTCCCTGACGCCTTAATATCACTTTTATTCGAGATGTTCGAGAGGATTTTGACAATTTTCACGAGATATATAAAAAAAATAAGTTTATTTCTTTTCTAAGCTTATCAAATGGCACTAGGGACATGAACGGAACCGCGCTAAGATGCTGCAGTTCCTGCGAGTCGGACTTTATATATACAAATTTGAACCACCGTTATTTTCGGTCTCTAGGGGTTCTGAAACGCGAAATTTTCTAGTCGGCACTTCCGGATTGTTTCATTGTATCAACCCTATAAGCGGGGTTCCTCCCTATGGGGGAGGGAGGAACCGCGCTAAAAAGAACGAATTTGGTATATCAAGTGGGTTGCTGAAAATGCCTTGCAGTGTATATTGACGAAACCGGGCCCATATATAGAAGATAGGTTCAAACAACACGAATATGACGTAAGAAACAAAACAAAAACCCAAACAAAACTGCATTTGAAGGGAAAGCGTGTCCTCTCATCCAATCCCGCAGGATTAAAGATGGACCGAAGGAAAGTGGTAGCAATTGCTGCCATGTCAGTATATATATATATATATATATATATATATATATATATATATATATAGATAGATAGTTATATTACATTCCATTAGTCATCAGTTATTGATTTCAAATTGTTAAAATTAATTTTGTGTTTTAAAATCAATTCATATATTTAAAAAATTGTGATCTACAACAACAAATGTTTGTAGTGAACTTTTATGAAAAAAGTTATTTGGATAACGTTTTTAAAATACCTAACTTTATCCAAACATTTTCCTAATGAAAAAAGTTCATATTCAATAAAAACTACAAGTAAAATAAAAAAAATAAAAAATAAAAGTTTAACTTAAACTTTTTAAAAATAAAAGGTAACTTGAATTTTCGAACCCTGGTATAAATAATCTTAAGAAGATGTTTTATAATTTATTAACACTACTAAAAAAATTACGAATTGAATAGGGTATTTATTTTTGGGATATTCCAAGCCAAATCATCCAGCCAAAATGCATTTCGACACCCAAGGTTGTCAAATTTTGATGAAACTTGGTGAGTATATTGTAGTAATGGACATGAGTAAATGTACCAACTTTTATGTTGTTATGTTCATTAGTTTTTGAAATGCAGCACTTTAAAAATTCTTAAAAATGTGCAAAATATCATTGATAGTACATTTGGCAACAATCTATACTTTCACAACTGTTCCTGTAACACTGTTAATTTTAATGATAGTGAGTTATTTTTTTTTTTAAATTGTTCAGCATTCAATCGTGAATGGAAATATATTGCTATATATAAGATTTAAAGGCATATAAATATTTGACGCAGTGTCTCCATAGCTATAAGCAAAGTTAAAAAGCTGATAGCTAAGAAGTAAGGACTGACACGCAATCCTGCAGGATACAGTGGAATCTGAGAGGAAAGACGAGCGCCCACTAACGAGAGGAAAACTAAACGGATTATGTCAACGGGAGCCGACTGAAGGGATAACCCGACCGGCACGCTTTCCTTCCTTACCCATAAACTGGCGTTCTTTCCGTGCGGATTCATCTTTCCTGCAGGAAAGAATGCTCGTGTATGGCTAGCCAATCACTAGTGAGAAGAGCCGTCTGTGTGTTATCTCACCAGATGTTTCCGGCACTGATGTAAATTATAATTTCACTGCCGCAAATACTGTACTACAAATAGTAAAATCCCTTGGGTCTTTTTGCGAAGACCACATCCAGTTGCTTTTGAAGTAGCAGTAGTGATTTATAACAGTTACTCGTACTCGCTGATAAGCTTACTGATTAGCCTATAGGTTCTTTGCTGGTTATCTACTACTTCTTGACTCGTTATCTACGGTTATAATTCATATTAGATAATGGCAAGCAATATTTATTAATAAAAAGGTTAATATGATCAAACATAAACAATTAAACATATTTTAATAGTTTTCTCTCTCTTTTTTGGATATTTTACATTTATTAGGTATTACATGCTATGCATTTCCGCTCGCTCAAGAAGATATCAAAACCCTAGTCAATCCAACTCGCAATTAATAGAATTACATTAATTTTACCGACTCTAGTCTATCCAACTCGCTAAAATTAATAGGATTCCATTAATTTTTCCGAGTAAGAAACCAATCCCTTTTTCTTTGTCAGGAACATCGCGAACTAATTGTAAAAGACTCATTTTTCTCACTAACATAAACAGAGCTTTTTCATACACAAAAGCTAATTCACTGTTGAAGGTTACTTTACTCCCTGCAAAAACCAAAGCAATTGGTCATCGGAATCCTCCAATAGGAAGGCAAAGGAGTTACGCGCATGCGCTGAATCACTGATACAATCACTTCTGCTACTTCAAAAGTAACTGGATGTGGTCTTCGCAAAAAGACCCAATCCCTTATATGTATTACTAGTTTCTGGGATTTACGACGAATCGATTTTCTGCGAGTGTTTACGTCCTTATCGTGATGTAATTTATATTCAATGGCTCATTTGAACAAGTGTTAAAAACGATAAGATAAATATAAGCAATTAGTTTTGTCTTTGTTGGTAGTCGCGATGGCCCGATTGTGGAAGCTCATCAAAAGTCTTCATGTCGAACCCGTGCTATTTCTGGTCTTCTTATCGAATACTTCCTACTCGGTGGGAATAGCGACTTTGATCAGCCAGAAAGTGTGCTTCCCAGAAGGACCTCCGGGCATTGATGCCATCTGCCAGAATGACCAAGCATTGATGGAGACCGCAGGTTAGGAGAAGTAAATATCATTTATGTATATTATTTTATTTTTATGTTTATTGTGACCCTTAAATATCACGTAAATTTGGCCTTAGATCATTAATAAAAAAGTCCTACTCGCAGGAAATTTCTCGAGCGAGTTTCGGTTCATATCCCTACTGCAAGGAAAGAAAAGAAAAAAAGAAGGAAAAAAGTATGAAATTACTAACATGTAAAAGTAAAAAAAAGTCCGTCACGCAGGAGCTGCATAACTAAGCACTTTCCTCAGAATTTGGATAGTGTAAACTGCTTTCCAGAACAATTTGCTTAAAATATCCTTCATAAATAAAATAAAAACATGAATAGTTCTCTTTTAATTTTGTAATGAGAAACTGTTCAATTATTAATTTGCTTCCAGAGTTATGTTAAACATGGTACCTACGTAATAAATACAAAAACCCTCATATTATCGTATTTTGATCTAACGCAGGAACAAGATACAGGTCCATCTAGTGGTAGAAAGCGCTCCTTGCGGCGGCTTTGTGAACCTTCGTCTGGCGGGATTTTCTATTGAAATACATTACAAAGTAAACCCCCCTTTCCGATTGACCGATTTAGCTCATTTTTACAACACTTTTTTCCCGTGAGTTACCCAAGACGTATACCGCGTTTCGTTACAATACAGCAGAAATTACGACCGGCATGAGTATACTAGTAATTTGGGTCCGGAGTAAACCCCCCCCTCGTAATTAACCGATTTAGTTTATTTTTACAACACATTTGTACCTGCAGATCACCACTACAGATACCGAGTTTCGTCGAAATATAACAAAAATCACGGCTGGTAATGGCGAATTGGTATAGTGGGTCCGAACCCCCCCCTTCTATTGAACCGATTTAGTTTATTTTTACATCTCACGTTTCTCTTTAGATTACCACTACGAATACCAAGTTTCGTTGAAATATAACCAATATTACGGCTGGCATGGTGAAATTAGTGTTTTGGGTTCGGAGTAAACCCCCCCGTCCGGTGGACCGATTTTGGTGGTTAATGAACTCGTTCAACCGTTTGCTAATTGAACGCTATATACTACGTTTCGTGAAGAAACATAAAGTCCGACTCGCAGGAACTGCCTCATCTTAGCACGGTTCCGTTCTTATCCCTAGTCTAATTTCGAAAGATTAAAATAGAAGCAGTTATGATTTCGTTGAGAGGAGATCGTTGACCGTAGGGATTGTCCGGGTTCGGTCACTGCTACTTAATAATACATACCCCATATGTGTATGTATGTGGGCATATATATGTACATATGTGTGCGTGTATATGTGTATGTGTATATGCATATATATATATATATATATATATATATATATATATATATATATGTTAGGTATATTTACATAGATATGTGCATATATTAGTGTTAAATATGTCCTACTTGTATTTACAGCCCTGATGAAGGCTTGAAGTTCAAGCCGAAACGTCGGCACAATAAAACCATTTTTACGATAAAAGTAGCAGTGACCGAACCCCGACAGTTATTGTTTTGGTTCCAACAGTCTTGAAAGGTAGGATTTACAATCTTACCTGGAAGGTTCGGCATCACTAGAAACATTCCCGCTAGTTACAAGGTCTTGGAATCTTGGAACTCTATATTTCTAACAATAAATTGTTTTTGTTATTTTACTAAACCTGTTTTATTTTCGAATACATTATCCAACTATAAGCAATTAAAAAATAACAAGGAATAAAAAACAGACAAAAAGAACAGTTCGAATAAGCGAAATCAATTACTTTAAAGGCTTAAGCTCTTATTTCTCCGATTGTCATCGCCTAATCAAAATTTTCATTAGAACCTTTTATGTAGAGCATTTAATAAGCTTTCTAATGGTATTCTTCCGTTTACCAAGATTTTCAACCGTTTTCGAGATATTAATGAAAGTTCCCAAAATTTACATTATTTCTAGCAACAGAAAATTGGTCTCATTTTTCATATCCTGTTTTACACACAAAATTTTCCCAACATAAGAAATTACAAAAATAAAAAGCAATAAAAAACAAAGGGAAAGAGACAAAAATTACAAAAAGAACGACAAAAACCCGTTCTTAAGAACAAAACAGACGTATTTGAAGTTTTAAGCACTTATTTCTCCGATTGACCTAATCAAAAATAGTTTTAGAATATTTTTTGTAGAGAATTTAGAAAGCTTTTAAATAGTTTCTATCCACTTACCACGATTTCCCAACCGTGTTCGAGATATTAATGAAAGTATACGAAGTTCCCAAAACTTTTCTTGTCTGTTCATAAAATATTTTATTCTAACCCTTCCTTAACTCCAAACGTAACAAAACTTTCAACGTATTAGTTTTAATGAAAGTAGAACATGCAGATAATGTTTCAACTGAATCCCGTAATTCTAAGTACCCAAACCAAAAACGGTATTCAAAAATTATTTTTCCAATTTTCTCGAAAACGGTTAAAGCTATCGCCTTGAAAATGGTTCCATTCGTTTTCCTAGCCCAAGAAGCCTATAAAAAGAGTACTTACAAGCTTATGAACTCAAAAACGTAAGCGTTACGATTTTTTTTGCGCGAATTTCGCCCCAAATGCCATCTTCCAGTGGGCGGATTTTGCTGGTTAACGAACTTGACCTTTCAAATTGGACGACGGATTTTTGTACCAAATTTCATCACAATCGGACCATTAGGGAAGCCAGAAATGAGCGAACAGACAAATACATATATATATATATAAATAAATATATACATATATATATGTATATATACAAATTTGAACCACCGTTATTTTCGGTCTCTAGGGGTTCTGAAACGCGAAATTTTCTAGTCGGCACATTCGGATTGTTTCATTGTATCAACCTTATAAGCGGGGTTCCTCCCTATGGGGGAGGGAGGAACCGCGCTAAAAACAGACAAAAAGAACAGTTCGAATAAGCAAAATCAATTACTTTAATGTTTTAAGCACTTATTTCTCCGATTGACATCGCCTAATCAAAACTTTCATCAGAAACTTTTTTGTAGAGCATTTAGTAAGCTTTCTAATGGTATTCTTTCTTTTACCAAGATTCTCAACCTTTTTCGAGATATTAAGGAAAATATACAAAGTTACCAAAACTTTTTTTGTCTGTTAATAAAATATTTTATTCTAACCCTTCCTTAACTCCAAACGTAACCAAAATTTCAACATATTAGTTTTAATGATAGTAAAACATGCAGAAAATGTTTCAACTGAATCCCATGATTCTAAGTACCCAAACCAAAAACGGTATTCAAAAAATATATTTACAATTTTCTCAAAAACGGTTAAAGCTATCGCCTTGAAAATGGTTTCATTCGTTTTCCTAGCCAAAGAAGCCTATAAAACAAGTACTTACAAGCTTATGAACTCAAAAACGTAAGCGTTACGATTTTTTTGCGCGAATTTCGCCCCAAACGCCATCTTCCAGTGGGCGGATTTTGCTGGTTAACGAACTTGACCTTTCAAATCGGGCGACAGATTTTTGTACCAAATTTCATCAAAATCGGACCATTAGGGTGGCCAGAAATCCGCGAACAGACAAATATATATATATATATATATATATATATATATATATATATATATAAATAAATATATATATATATATATATATATATATATATATAAATATATATATATATATATATATATACAAATTTTAACCACCGTTATTTTCGGTCTCTAGGGGTTCTGAAACGCGAAATTTTCTAGTCGGCACTTCCGGGTTGTATCAACCTTATAAGCGGGGTTCCTCCCTATCGGGGAGGGAGGAACCGCGCTAAAACAATAACAATAAGCCTACAACAATGTTATGAGTAGTTAGCCCTTGACCATATCAATGTAGATGTCATATTAATAATTATTCAACATAAAATTAGAATACTTCAGTAAACTAAATTTAATTTGCTATAAAAAAATTTGTTCTCTAAAAGGAGTTTTCAAGTATGCTAGCTCTCCGCGGGCCGGACAAAATCTGTCCGCGGGCCGGATGTGGCCCTCGGGCCGTAGTTTGGAGACCCCTAATCTAGAGGAAAATGTATTGAATCACGTGGTGATATACTTGTATCTCAGGAACATCGAAATCGGCTGCCTCTCTTTCTAGATATCCTCAGATAAAAGCCCATCCAGAATTCTCTATCCATTTTATCCTGTTTTTAACACTGGAATCACAACATGATAAAGCTGTTACAAATCTCACAACGTGGGGTCATATATGACCCCATCTAGTCTTTCGTAATTCTTTTACAAATTTGGTGTTAGGTTTCTGAAATGGTATTTTAAAATGACTACCATGTCTAAGATAACAATTTATAACCAAATAATCTTATTTAATTGTAAAATGTGAGAGTGGGAAATCAAACATCAAAATACCACAAATTTAGACATAAGTTTATTTGTATATTTGTCCTCTGAATATCAAGATTAAATATAACGTTTTCTCCTATAATATTTTGTCTTTGTGACTGCTAGAATAAAAAAATACTATAATATATAAAATTTGTTTAAAAGGGAAAAAAATATAGTGACTTGAATGCATGCACATTAAAATTATCAAAAAAAAATAAAAATATTGTTATTCATTTATACACTTTTCAAATATACTTTGCCTGTGATCAGCACACAGACTCTTACTACACTTTACAGAATGTGTTAAAGCTTTCCTGTCTTTGTTACGACCAAAACACCACATCGTATATATGACCAACAGCTTTTTCACTCGTATCACATAATTCAACAATTTCACTGTCTTCACTATCCAAAACGTCACTAAACTCTCTGTTTTTCTCTTCTACAATTTGCCAAAGCAATTAATTGTTCATTTAATCTTCAGTGCATAATAGTATATCGTTATACATACTACATTCATTAATTGAAAATATTACATAAACCACAACGTGGGGTCGCCCGTGACCCAAAGGCTTTATATACGCTCACAGGGATAGGAATGAGAAAAGCCTGGCTCTCTATTATGATCACCTTGTCAGGTCAGGAAGGTACAGGATCGGACATGTTTAACAGCTGGAATGTGAAGGAGATAACAAATATTTTCAGGGGTCACGGGTGACCCCACGTTGTGATTCCAGGGTTGTTATTTTGGCCGACTTTCTTTTAAGGGAATCCATGTTTACACCCCATTTCAATGACGTTTTTATTTTGTAGAATTGAACCAGGTTAAAGGAATGCTTCGAGCCTTCATCCCAGCGGTGGTTGTGATATTCGCAGGTTCCTGGAAAGATGTCACCAACCGGTTATTGCCCATTCTCATCATCAGCCACGTCGGTGAGATGATAGCGACCGGATTGGAACTGGCTTCTTCGTTTTTTTGGAATGTTTCACCGTTTGTCTTCTTGGTGATGGACTGTTGCATCGGAAGTCTTGGTGGTTCTTCCTCCACGATCACCATGTGTGGAATGTCCTACATCACAGAAAAGTCAACGCCCGAAGAGAGGGCCATCAGGTAGATACTGATGATACACTTTCTCATGAATAATTATAATTAATCATGAGAGAAAGTGTATCATCAGTTATTATAATTATTCATGAGAGAAAGTGTATCATCAGTCATTATAATTATTCATGAGAGAAAGTGTATCATCAGTCATTATAATTATTCATGAGAGAAAGTGTATCATCAGTCATTATAATTATTCATGAGAGAAAGTGTATCATCAGTCATTATAATTATTCATGAGAGAAAGTGTATCATCAGTCATTATAATTATTCATGAGAGAAAGTGTATCATCAGTCATTATAATTATTCATGAGAGAAAGTGTATCATCAGTCATTATAATTATTCATGAGAGAAAGTGTATCATCAGTCATTATAATTATTCATGAGAGAAAGTGTATCATCAGTCATTATAATTATTCATGAGAAATTGTATCACTGTTCTGCAAAAAAAAACTTTTCTCCCCTCCCTTGAACAATTTTGCCTGTTTCTCATGTTTTCAGGTGTGCTGAGTCCGAATCCGAACTCAGAAAAATTCGACCACCCTCTGATTTTGAGAGAAAAGAGGAGAAACTTGGAAAAAATGAAAAATTGTATTTTAAAATTATTGTCTTTATTATAACAGATTTTTTTTTTCTTTTTCAACGGTAAAATATAATTAATTGAATCCTGCATGCTATCAGGTATAATACTAGATATGACACAACTCAAAAAATATACACACATCGTCAATGAGTATTTTTTTTTCTTTTGTACTCTTCCTCCTCTGTCTCCCGCTGCAGTGTCCAGCAGTAATCCGCCAGCATCTTCTCATTCCATTTGCCAGTATATCTTTTTTCCATTCTGGATATGTCTTGGTGGAATCGTTCTCCATGTTCGTCCGAAACTGCACCCAAATTTGGGGCGAAAAAGTCGAGGTGACTATGCAGGAAATGTATTTTTAAGGACATATTGCATCCCAATGTTTTACATGAAGTAAGCAGTTCTTGGACTATTTTTCGTTTCCCAAAAACTTAGCACATACCTCTCGAAAAGCAATCCAAGCCTTTTTCTCAGTAGTATTTAACTTTGCTTCAAAAGTGAGGTCCTTGAGTAGATGAGACCAAATCCCTGCCTCAAGATCAAAAACTGAAAAAACACTTTTAGCCATATTTCTTCAACCACTTGTAATATTCCCATCAAATTTTTTTTCGTTCAAATATACTTCATTGCGCTCAAAATCATCGGGCTTTTGAATTTTTTTCACTATGTTTTGATGCCAAAAAAAATTCGTCAAATTTACGAAAAACTCACATTTTTGGATAAAAAAAACTAGAATTTCTCAAGAACATGTGCGTGATAGACAGAATCTGACTTCAAATTCGTGTTCAGCACATTTGAAAACAGTAAGAAAGCATGTTTTGGTTTGAAGGAGGATTTTCGTGCAGAACAGAGTTATCAGCCTTTTATTATATTTTCAGTAAATACTAGCTGAATTTCCGCGCTTCGTCACGGCAGATAAGTAGTTATTTTATTGCTTCAAAAAATGTATCTTAAAATTAACGCTTCAACAGAATTTTGTGCAGTTTATTATAGCACGGTTCCCGTCATAGTAATTCATCAATTGATAAGTAATCAAGGAATAATGTTTCTTGACACTTGGGCGTTACGGACAAGTGTCAACAAACGTATAACCTAGAGATAATCCGTTATCTATAGGTTACCACTAACAGGAGATTAACCGGTACAAGTTGAAATTCGTTATCAATAATAAATGTACGTTAAAATTCAAAAATTTACGTTTCCAAAATGTCATTTGGAAACGCCCATTATATTTGCAAGTATTACCAAGAAGTGCTCTGACTGGGGATGCTGATGGGTGGGTTCGGGATATTATTACCTTGGATGGACCATCACCTGGTATAGCGTAATCTCTATGAGGGACAAACTCAATGTTTCTTTCTAGTAATTAGAGGTCTGCCATCATAGTTGAAATTAACCTCAATTAAAAGTAATATTATGAAATAGATACAGTAGGGTAACAGCTGACATGTTATCGTCCTAGCAACGCATGCTGCCTAAGATTGCCTGCACTAACCAACTAAAAATTCTAACCCCTCTAAAAATACTTAAAAAATTTGAGTATCAAAAAATCCTTTTTTAGAGAGTGTTTACGTTCTAAAGGGAGTGTCCATGCATAATCTGACTTGATAGTCATCCAGCCATGTGGAGACCCCTGAACTCTTAAAACCAAAAACATTTTTTCAACCTATTGCATCCTTCAATCATTTACTATCTCTGATTTATACATAGGATGCCAATAATGATGGTGGCGACGATGGGTGGAGTCTGCATCTCTCTCACTTTTGCGGGGATGCTCCTCACATATTTGGACTACAAATTCTTCTTCATCGCTATCCTTGTGACCTACGGAACCAGCTTGCTTCTTGCTATCCTATTAGTTAAGGACACACCTAGCAACACATCATCTGGTGGCTACTTAGAGTCCGCCAAGCGGCTTAAGATTGTGTTCCACTCGAGGCCCAACACTTTTCAGATTTGGTCATTCATCATTGCCATTTCCCTCATCACGAGTATGCTTTCTGGTAAGAATATTATAACTGCTTATTTAAAAAAATTAAGGTACATATTAATATATTTTGATAAATTTATTGTTTTACATTTACTTACATTTCTATTACAGCCCGTTCAGTTGAAATAGTTCTAATCCCGCATGTGCGAAATTCTGAGGGAAATATTCCTGTCGCTTCCGCCATTTGCATTTCTATTACAATGAACAGCACTCTACTTTAAAATCAAGGTAATACTGAAGGAGAGTGTCCTCAGCACCGATTTTCTTCAAAGTCTGCACTATAACGTATTTTGATGCACTAAACACAAATCCGTTGAAAAAAAAAGTTGCTCTCAACTAGGAAAGAAGTTATTAAGCACTTATTAAGAAATTTAGACTCACCTGTGGTTGGTCGTAAACTGTCGCTTTTGGGCATACGTGCTATGCGTTTCCGCTCGCTCCGCTAGGCTCCGCTCGCTCAAGAAGATATCAAAACCCCTAGTCAATCCAACTGGCAGAAATTAAAAGAATTCTATGCCCAAAAGTCGTCCTATGCCCAAAAGTAGTTTCATTTAACTTCAACTGTTGCCCACATTTTCCACAATCGAGAGAATTACTCAAAACTTTGTTTTGTATTAAAAATTTGAGTAATTCTTCTCGATTGTGGGTAAGAATTATGAAGTCGTGTAACTTAATTTTTATTCAAAACTTTCTACAAAAAACTGTAATAACGATAACAATAACAAGCTAATTACAGCTTAGAGGGAATTAGAGAAGCTTAGAAGGAACAAATAATAAAGGCATTAGCTAATTATTAAGGGATTTCTGTTATATAATACTTTTCAGGAGCGAAACAAGAAATTTGAAGAATGTTTCATTATTTAAAAAAATGTTCCTGAATAAATAAGTGTTGGTAAATTTTAATAATTGATAGTTAATTTCAATTACACTTCTTCAAGATGCGCAATAGTCCTTTAGTTCATTAAGGACTATTGCGCATGCGCGAGTTTACAAGTACGTTGTTTATGCGATCGTTTGTAACCTTCATAACAGTGAACTTTTTTTTAAAATAACTTCTTTCCTAGTTGAGAGCAACTTTTTTTTTCAACGGATTCGTGTTTAGAGCATCAAAATACGTTATAGTGCAAACTTTGAAGAAAATCGGTGCTGAGGACGCTCTCCTTCAGATTTACCAAAATCAATAAAAACTGATTATGTCTCGTTTAGGATCAGGAAAGGCTTTGAGGGGTCGGGCAAGAGAGATAGTGTTTAATATTTATCAATACTTAGCCAAAGCTAAGGCTAAAAACAATTTAAGCTAAAATTCAAATAGATGGTTTAGTCGGCCATCTATTCCCCGTGCAAGAAATGGGCGGCTCTGTTATAACCTTATCACTAGGAGGTTTAAAATGTTTTTAGTCTTAGCTTTGGCTAAGTATTGATAAATATTAGTCCTCCCAAAGCCTTCCCTAGTCTTAAACAAGACATAATCAGGGACAGTAGGGAATGGTCGAAAGGATAGAAGGTTTAGAAACAGTGGATCTTGAAGGTTGACAATATTTATTTCCGCCCAGTATTAGTAAAAGTGACGTTATCAAGAATAAGTAATGTTGAGTTCCAGCCTGGGGGACAGCATACAAAAACCTCTTCCCTTAAGATAGGACCTGAGAAGGCTGCGAACCGCTAGACAAACCCAGTTCGAACTTCCTCAGAGAAGTGTCTAGGATATTTTTTTCCCCCCTACCCCCAAAGAAAATTTACAAATCAAAATTGCTGGCTCGTGCCAGTTCATGTTCTATTCCACATTCCACAAATAATTTTCAGCGTTTGATGGTGGAGTACACCTTTTCGCACTTTTTCAATTCGAGTCTTCCCTTGAAGGGTCCATCCGCTTGCTGTTGGTGGGGGTCCAACGCTGATTCTCCTCCTCATCCGTCTTATAGTTGTCGTAGATCACCAGCTTTTCGGCAGATTTACTGCCTTGCCACCTGCTGGGGGAGGCGGCGGAGTGATATCTACAAAGAGAGGATTTCCGCAGTGCCTGAGGTTTTCATTTAATTTAATGTCTCATCTTTTAATGAATTCCGGCCTTTCCAGCCGGATGTCGAGATAGTCTATCCTGGAGGAGAGAGGTTGGTCATGTCCGTCGATATTGAATGTTTTGGGAAGCTTCCCTTCTTTTCGTGACCCTTTATTTCCTTAGAAACAGAGGAGGACTGCATCGGTTTTCATGGGGTTCACGTTGATTTTGACTGCTCGCAAGGAGTTCGATATCTCCATGCTGGCTGCTTCAGCTTTGCACATAGCCATCTTTGCCTGAAAGTTTGATGCATAGATTGCTATATCGTCGGCATAAGCTGCTACGTTGACTCCGGGGAATTTGAGCTTCACGATGTGACTGGTGTACAAGATGAACAGAACCGGGCCCAGTACAGGTCCTTGGGGTACTCCGCATACAGTGTTCTTGATGCCTGAGTAATACTCACCTACTTTAACCGAGAAGGTTCTTTCCGCGAGGTAGTCTCGGATTATATTGACTAATGTAGAGTTGAAGCAGTATTCTTGCAGTCTCCGAAGCAGGATTGGATGTGAGATACTATCGAAGGCCTGAGTGCAGTCGAGAGATATGAATGCAGTGGCTCTATTATTTCTCATTTCGTGGGTAATGTGCGTCATGAATTTCGCGTGGTGATGGTCGCACGAGAGCCGTGGCCTGAATCCTGTCTGTTCGGGTGGGATAATATCGTTCTCCAGACAGTGTCGAAGGATGTGTTTGAGGATTAGCTTCTCGTATATCTTCGACATATAAGAGAGAAGACTTATAGGTCGGTAGTCATTGGTGCTGTCGCCCTTCTTCTTTGGCTTGAGAACCGGAATTACGATGGCATGCTTCCATATTTTTGGAAAGTACTGCAGTCTGGCGGAAGAGTTGAAGATGTTAAGTAGAAACGATTTTCCTTTTCTCGGTAGCATTTTCAGGAGTACGTACGGGATGTTGTCATCTCCGGTGGCCTTTCCACCTTTTGTTCTGCGAAGAGCCGACTCTTGCTGAAATGTGAAAAAGATTTGGCAGTTGTGACAGGCTGCTTCCGACGGTTGCTCCGGGACTGATACCCCTTTGGCCCGTTCGGCATCTCGTGTCACGTAGGCCACCGCGAGTGTCTCCGCCTGTTCCATGGGCGAAAGGCGATACTCTCCATAATGTAACAGGGCAGTTCTTCTCTTTGAATTAGTACTTCTTAGTAGCTTCCAGAAGCGCTTGTGGTCTTCGTGTGTTCTTTGTAGCTGGTCTTCCATATTTTCATGAGCTCCGCGATCTGCATTGTCATGCTGTTGATTGCCGGCTTGAGACTGGAGTTCCTAGTCCTATAGAAGGTATTTTTAAGCCTGTTTCTCTGGGCGGTGAGCAGTAAGATGTGGACTGGAACTTCCCTTTGGTAGGTTGTGTCTAGGGCATGGTGTTTCAGAGCCAACTAAATAGAGGTTGGTTGGTTAACTACAGCCAATCAAAGTTTTGAATGCAAGGCGGGAAACACGAATCAAAATATAAACTTTTACAGAAAATTAATAACATCCCTTTACCTCCTAATACTAAATCTTACAAGTCTTTTAATAGATTGCTAAGATAACTAAAGATTATTACTCTTGGAATTGTGGACCTGTAAACTAGTAAGCAGAATTGGGTTGACAGATGTCTAGGGGAGTTCAAATTAGTGGCGTTGGGTTTGTAGATTAGAAACACGGACATCTCATTAGCACAAGGAGAATTCAAGAAGCAATTTGGAGCATTTCAGTTTTAATGACATCCGGTAACAATAAACTAGTTGAAAACTTTGGCAATACTAAAGAGTAAAGGTTTACTCCGTGAAAGGGAAAGTAACCATTCGTATCAACGATAAATAAATAAATAAAGCCTTTATTGTATAAGAGGAACAATACAAACAAAAAAAAAACTATTTCCAAAAAATAACCAAAATAAAAAGTAATAAAAATATAAATTCATTTCTTTTTAAAATTACTATTTACAATATTTACAAATACGTATCAACGATATCATATGAAAATTCTCTTTCAGCAATTGTGATGAAATATTTTTTTACTTGAGCTATATGCTTTTGTGAAACTGTCAACATCTAGAACTGATATCGAGTACACTCTTTTGTGGGACAGATTATTTGTTTTTTACATTTTATATATATTATTAAAGGGGGGGGGGCGGGCTGCAGCCCCCTCAGCCCCCCCCCTTATATACGCCCATGGGTGAAAATGAGAAAACACCGACCTCTGAGTGAGTGCTTGAGCATTAAAACTAGATTTTTGGGATTAACACCACCGAAATTAATTATATTTAATAAGCTCTAGATTTAATGATGTTTTGAAATAAATAATTATAAGATAAATCATGAAAAGGTTTCGTCTAATTTCAGCTGAATCGTCCGTATCATATTTATTTCTACAAAAGAAATTCCAGACACCTCCTTCTACTGCCGGACTACTTGGTGGATATAAAATGTTCATATCGCTCATCAGTAAGTAAACCGAAATAATTAGGGATTTACTTTATATTGAAATGGTAAAATTGAAACTGTTTCACATGTACCAGCCGGAGGGATTGCTACACCCTTGATGAAGCATTGGCTCGACTTGTCAGATTTTTTAATATCTGCAATCTGCGTGGTACCTTCGGTCATTTCTTGCTTTGGAATGGCATTCGCTGAAAACATGGACCAAATATATACTTGTAAGTAAATTTTTACATCATGATTTTATAATTCATTTAAGCCCATTTTTAGTCCAATTGTAAAGGGTAATATTTTTTACAGTTGCGACTCTAGATTTACTAAGGATAACATTGATTGCAACTTTGATTAATCTCTTCACTGGATGTTTGAAGAAATCCGAAATAGGTTAGTATTTATTTATTTATTCAAATTTTAACGTCCGTTATAATTAACTCAGAATTTTAGGACGGGTTATCTATAGGTTACCACCCTTTTCTAGCCAGGATAGGGATGATGCCTCCTCTCTTTTCTAAAGAAAAGGCACCACCTCTAGTGGGAATCAAATCCACGACCCTTGGCACGTAGTGTAAACTGCTCACGCCTTAACACTCACGGCCACCGGGCCTCAAGGTAGTATTGCCTCATTATCTAGTGTGATATATATATATATATATATATATATATATATATATATATATATATGAAATATGCTAAATGTTCCTGCACACAATGTATATAGCTTGTATTTTATACAGTCTCAGCATATTTTTTTTTTACATTTTTCATAGTATAATAATGTTGTTGTTTTTTTTTAAAGATTACATGGAATGACAATAATTGGGGGGAAAAATCATAAAACAAATTATATATATATATATATATATATATATATATATATATATATATACATATATATATATATATATATATATATATATATATATATATATATATATATGTTTGATGTTATTTTTCGTCGCTGGGATAGTATTTTTAGATGGAACGGCATTTTTCTCCAGCGGTGGTACTCCTCCTCACTTCTTCCCGGAATATTTCGATGGATTCATCTCCATCTTCTTCAGCCAGGTACTTGGTTCTTCCTCGGTGGTAGCCAAGGACATGACATTTTTCTCGATCTGGGCTCCTTTTCTCCCCTCTAGCCACAGTATCGGCGGACGAATGGTGTTGAAGCTCCCTGGTGTAGTTGGGATTCTGTCCGTTGGCAGCGCTGATGTTATTGCGTCTTTTTTTTTTCCTCTCCTCCTGCTTCTATTTTCCTCGCCGTAAGGTTTTATATGTTTGATGTTATTTTTCGTCGCTGGGATAGTATTTTTAGATGGAACGGCATTTTTCTCCAGCGGTGGTACTCCTCCTCACTTCTTCCCGGAATATTTCGATGGATTCATCTCCATCTTCTTCAGCCAGGTACTTGTTTCTTCCTCGGTGGTAGCCAAGGGAATGACATTTTTCTCGATCTGGGCTCCTTTTCTCCCCTCTAGCCACAGTATCGGCGGACGAATGGTGTTGAAGCTCCCTGGTGTAGTTGGGATTCTGTCCGTTGGCAGCGCTGATGGTATTGCGTCTTTTTTTTTTCCTCTCCTCCTGCTTCTATTTTCCTCGCCGTAAGGTTTTATATGTTTGATGTTATTTTTCGTCGCTGGGATAGCATTTTTAGATGGAACGGCATTTTTCTCCAGCGGTGGTACTCCTCCTCACTTCTTCCCGGAATATTTCGATGGATTCATCTCCATCTTCTTCAGCCAGGTACTTGTTTCTTCCTCGGTGGTAGCCAAGGGAATGACATTTTTCTCGATCTGGGCTCCTTTTCTCCCCTCTAGCCACAGTATTGGCGGACGAATGGTGTTGAAGCTCCCTGGTGTAGTTGGGATTCTGTCCGTTGGCAGCGCTGATGGTATTGCGTCTTTTTTTTTTCCTCTCCTCCTGCTTCTATTTTCCTCGCCGTAAGGTTTTATATGTTTGATGTTATTTTTCGTCGCTGGGATAGTATTTTTAGATGGAACGGCATTTTTCTCCAGCGGTGGTACTCCTCCTCACTTCTTCCCGGAATATTTCGATGGATTCATCTCCATCTTCTTCAGCCAGGTACTTGTTTCTTCCTCGGTGGTAGCCAAGGGAATGACATTTTTCTCGATCTGGGCTCCTTTTCTCCCCTCTAGCCACAGTATCGGCGGACGAATGGTGTTGAAGCTCCCTGGTGTAGTTGGGATTCTGTCCGTTGGCAGCGCTGATGGTATTGCGTCTTTTTTTTCCTCTCCTCCAGCTTCTATTTTCCTCGCCGTAAGGTTTTATATGTTTGATGTTATTTTTCGTCGCTGGGATAGTATTTTTAGATGGAACGGCATTTTTCTCCAGCGGTGGTACTCCTCCTCACTTCTTCCCGGAATATTTCGATGGATTCATCTCCATCTTCTTCAGCCAGGTACTTGTTTCTTCCTCGGTGGTAGCCAAGGGAATGACATTTTTCTCGATCTGGGCTCCTTTTCTCCCCTCTAGCCACAGTATCGGCGGACGAATGGTGTTGAAGCTCCCTGGTGTAGTTGGGATTCTGTCCGTTGGCAGCGCTGATGGTATTGCGTCTTTTTTTTTCCTCTCCTCCTGCTTCTATTTTCCTCGCCGTAAGGTTTTATATGTTTGATGTTATTTTTCGTCGCTGGGATAGCATTTTTAGATGGAACGGCATTTTTCTCCAGCGGTGGTACTCCTCCTCACTTCTTCCCGGAATATTTCGATGGATTCATCTCCATCTTCTTCAGCCAGGTACTTGTTTCTTCCTCGGTGGTAGCCAAGGGAATGACATTTTTCTCGATCTGGGCTCCTTTTCTCCCCTCTAGCCACAGTATCGGCGGACGAATGGTGTTGAAGCTCCCTGGTGTAGTTGGGATTCTGTCCGTTGGCAGCGCTGATGGTATTGCGTCTTTTTTTTCCCCTCTCCTCCTGCTTCTATTTTCCTCGCCGTAAGGTTTTATATGTTTGATGTTATTTTTCGTCGCTGGGATAGTATTTTTAGATGGAACGGCATTTTTCTCCAGCGGTGGTACTCCTCCTCACTTCTTCCCGGAATATTTCGATGGATTCATCTCCATCTTCTTCAGCCAGGTACTTGTTTCTTCCTCGGTGGTAGCCAAGGGAATGACATTTTTCTCGATCTGGGCTCCTTTTCTCCCCTCTAGCCACAGTATCGGCGGACGAATGGTGTTGAAGCTCCCTGGTGTAGTTGGGATTCTGTCCGTTGGCAGCGCTGATGGTATTGCGTCTTTTTTTTTCCTCTCCTCCTGCTTCTATTTTCCTCGCCGTAAGGTTTTATATGTTTGATGTTATTTTTCGTCGCTGGGATAGTATTTTTAGATGGAACGGCATTTTTCTCCAGCGGTGGTACTCCTCCTCACTTCTTCCCGGAATATTTTGATGGATTCATCTCCATCTTCTTCAGCCAGGTACTTGTTTCTTCCTCGGTGGTAGCCAAGGGAATGACATTTTTCTCGATCTAGGCTCCTTTTCTCCCCTCTAGCCACAGTATCGGCGGACGAATGGTGTTGAAGCTCCCTGGTGTAGTTGGGATTCTGTCCGTTGGCAGCGCTGATGGTATTGCGTCTTTTTTTTCCTCTCCTCCTGCTTCTATTTTCCTCGCCGTAAGGTTTTATATGTTTGATGTTATTTTTCGTCGCTGGGATAGTATTTTTAGATGGAACGGCATTTTTCTCCAGCGGTGGTACTCCTCCTCACTTCTTCCCGGAATATTTCGATGGATTCATCTCCATCTTCTTCAGACAGGTACTTGTTTCTTCCTCGGTGGTAGCCAAGGGAATGGCATTTTTCTCGATCTGGGCTCCTTTTCTCCCCTCTAGCCACAGTATCGGCGGACGAATGGTGTTGAAGCTCCCTGGTGTAGTTGGGATTCTGTCCGTTGGCAGCGCTGATGGTATTGCGTCTTTTTTTTTCCTCTCCTCCAGCTTCTATTTTCCTCGCCGTAAGGTTTTATATGTTTGATGTTATTTTTCGTCGCTGGGATAGTATTTTTAGATGGAACGGCATTTTTCTCCAGCGGTGGTACTCCTCCTCACTTCTTCCCGGAATATTTCGATGGATTCATCTCCATCTTCTTCAGCCAGGTACTTGTTTCTTCCTCGGTGGTAGCCAAGGGAATGACATTTTTCTCGATCTGGGCTCCTTTTCTCCCCTCTAGCCACAGTATCGGCGAACGAATGGTGTTGAAGCTCCCTGGTGTAGTTGGGATTCTGTCCGTTGGCAGCGCTGATGGTATTGCGTCTTTTTTTTTCCTCTCCTCCTGCTTCTATTTTCCTCGCCGTAAGGTTTTATATGTTTGATGTTATTTTTCGTCGCTGGGATAGTATTTTTAGATGGAACGGCATTTTTCTCCAGCGGTGGTACTCCTCCTCACTTCTTCCCGGAATATTTCGATGGATTCATCTCCATCTTCTTCAGCCAGGTACTTGTTTCTTCCTCGGTGGTAGCCAAGGGAATGACATTTTTCTCGATCTGGGCTCCTTTTCTCCCCTCTAGCCACAGTATCGGTGGACGAATGGTGTTGAAGCTCCCTGGTGTAGTTGGGATTCTGTCCGTTGGCAGCGCTGATGGTATTGCGTCTTTTTTTCCCCCTCTCCTCCTGCTTCTATTTTCCTCACCGTAAGGTTTTATATGTTTGATGTTATTTTTCGTCGCTGGGATAGTATTTTTAGATGGAACGGCATTTTTCTCCAGCGGTGGTACTCCTCCTCACTTCTTCCCGGAATATATCGATGGATTCATCTCCATCTTCTTCAGCCAGGTACTTGTTTCTTCCTCGGTGGTAGCCAAGGGAATGACATTTTTCTCGATCTGGGCTCCTTTTCTCCCCTCTAGCCACAGTATCGGCGAACGAATGGTGTTGAAGCTCCCTGGTGTAGTTGGGATTCTGTCCGTTGGCAGCGCTGATGGTATTGCGTCTTTTTTTTTTTCCTCTCCTCCTGCTTCTATTTTCCTCGCCGTAAGGTTTTATATGTTTGATGTTATTTTTCGTCGCTGGGATAGTATTTTTAGATGGAACGGCATTTTTCTCCAGCGGTGGTACTCCTCCTCACTTCTTCCCGGAATATTTCGATGGATTCATCTCCATCTTCTTCAGCCAGGTACTTGTTTCTTCCTCGGTGGTAGCCAAGGGAATGACATTTTTCTCGATCTGGGCTCCTTTTCTCCCCTCTAGCCACAGTATCGGCGAACGAATGGTGTTGAAGCTCCCTGGTGTAGTTGGGATTCTGTCCGTTGGCAGCGCTGATGGTATTGCGTCTTTTTTTTCCCCTCTCCTCCTGCTTCTATTTTCCTAGCCGTAAGGTTTTATATGTTTGATGTTATTTTTCGTCGCTGGGATAGTATTTTTAGATGGAACGGCATTTTTCTCCAGCGGTGGTACTCCTCCTCACTTCTTCCCGGAATATTTCGATGGATTCATCTCCATCTTCTTCAGCCAGGTACTTGTTTCTTCCTCGGTGGTTTTTTTTTTTTTTTTTTTTTTCCTAAACCCCACTTTAGATAAAAGAGAAATAAAAAAGCATGCAAGGAAGGGCATGATGAAAACGAAAGTGAAAGAAGAACGTGCAGAAACGCAAAGAAAAACTAAGGACCTCGAACGACACAGGCGGGCGTAAGGGCCACAGGTAGAGGGAGGATGAGGGAGGAGGTGTCCTTATTCTGCATTAATGCACTTGAAGGCGGTAAGTAAAGGAGAAAAAGGTGTAGGATTCCAAAAGGGAGGTATGTGTAATGTGCTGTGTGGGGCACAGCGATAGAGGAGGAGGTAAAACGAAAGATAGTCGGAGAGTAGAAGAAAGAAGAAAGGGGAAGAAGGTCAGTTATACTGTCTTACGTGTCAAGTGTCAGTGTAACTTGTGTTTGTTGGAAATGTGTTGTGTTCTAGTACGTCTACTAGTCGTCGTGTGAACTCTGTTGGTCCTTGCCAGCGTCCTGGTCGTCCAGGTGGTGTGATGTCGTTAAAGAGTGGATTGTCATGGTACTTAAGTCCGTCAAAGAATTTGATGTGACGTCGTTTTATGAATTCTGAAACTGTAGGGAGTTCTAAAAGTTTGTGTAAGTCGGGGGCTTTGAGTTTATTGTGTGAGGTGCTCCGTGTGACTGTTTTGAGTATTCGGTTCTGAAAAGATTGTAGTGTTCTGAGTATGGTGGGGTTCAGAAACCGAAAGAGTGGTGTGCCGTATAGTAGTGCCGGTCGTAGGACTCCTTTGTATATGAGTAGCTTCAGTCTGAGTGAGAGGTTTGGTGAATTGAGTAAATATCCAAGAGAGCGGGCTTTCGTCCTGACAAGCTTTAGCTTCTTGGTAAAGTGTGTGTGAAAACTGAGGTGTGTACCTAAGTGTATCCCCAAGTAATTGATGTGTCTTTTTAACTTGTTTCTTTTGTTTCTAACCGTGAAATACTTGGGGCGTGCTCGTGTTGAATTGCCATGAAAGGCGAAGAGTAGTGCGTCTGTCTTGGTCGGGTTTACTGTGATGTGTATCCGTCGCAGTTCGTCTACTACGTCTGCGCAAACCTCTTCAGCTTGTTTCAATGCCTTTGAATGTGACATGGATGTGCTGTATATCGCGATATCGTCGGCGTATGCGGCTATTTTTGTGTCTGGGTACTGTTCACCGACGATTTCTGATGTGTAAATGGAAAAGAGTGTTGGTGCGAGTACTGACCCCTGTGGTACACCGCAGGGGATTGGGTGTGTGCTGGAGAGGCTTGCCCCTACCCTAACCGTCATAGTACGTCCGTATAGAAAAGAGTGTATTATGTTATAGAGTTGTTCTGGACATTCGTAAGTTCTGAGTTGCTGCATGAGTATATTATGTGAAACAGAGTCAAAAGCTTTCGTACAGTCAATCGATATGAGTGCTGTAGTCCGGTTCATGAGCATGTTGTTTGTGATGTGTGATTGGAGCCTTACTAGCTGGTGTTCTGAACTGTGTGCAGGGCGGAAGCCGAACTGCTCAGCAGGGATTATATCCTCCTCTGCGCAAAAGTCTTTCAGATATCTCAGTATGATCTTTTCATACACTTTTGATAGATGAGGCAGTAGGCTTATGGGTCTGTAGTGTTCAGGTGTGTCGCCCTTTTTGTTAGGTTTGAGTAGTGGAGTGATGATGGCGTGTCTCCAGTGTTCGGGGAAATGTCTGAGGCGGAGGCATGTGTTATATATGTGTACGAGATAGTGTAGTCCTTTTCTCGGTAGCTGTTTGAGTAATATGTACTGGAGTCTGTCATGTCCTGGGGATTTATTCCCTCGTGTCTGTCTGAGTATGGCTGTCAGTTGTTTTGGTGAGACGTACATGTAATTGTCTTGTAGTGTGAGTCTGTATTCAGGTGTACGGTCTTTGTTGCGAGTCTGAGCGTCATGTGAGTAGTAGGTAGCGAGTATGTCCGCCTGGTCTTTTTCGTCTAGTAGAGTATCTTGTCTGTGTATTTTTACTGTGTTAGTCTTATGCGTGCGTGTTCGTATGAGCCTCCAGAATTGCCTATAGTCACCATGTGTCTGCCTGAGTTTCTCATGCCACATGGACGTCTTCCATTGTGACATGAGAGTGCGTATTTGTGTAGTGAGTGAATTTAGTGCAGTTTTATAGTGTCTGTCTCGTGTTCTGTACCAAATGTTTTTGATATTGTTTCGTTGTTTGATGAGTGTGAGGATGTGTTGTGGTGGTTTCCTAAGATTTGGAGGTGCTGGCGCGAACTTAGGAATGCTCGAGTCGGCCGCGAAGGTGATTGTGTCTGTGAATTGTTTAATGGCCTCATCGAGAATTTGTGTGTCATGTATGGGTGTGATAGGGGGGGTGTGTTCGTGTATGAGGTGTTTGTATTTGTGCCAGTCTGCCTTACTGTAGTGGTAGTTTGTGGCTGTGGGTGTGGGGATGTGCCCGTGTAGTTCGTATAAGACCGGCCTGTGGTCTGATGTGATAAAATCGAGTGCAGTGCACGCGGTTATTACGTGTGGTTGTCGCGTAACTAACAAGTCAATCGTTGAAGTCATGCTGGGATCTGCGAAATGTCTGAAAGTGTGTGTGCCTGGGTGTATGACTGTCAGGGGGTATTTAGTCAATTTAGTCCCTGCGGGGTTGTTTCTCGTATTATGCCAGGCAGTGTGTCTAGCGTTCAGGTCACCTATGAGTATGTGTCGTCTGTCTGTCGAAGTTTCCGAAAGGAGAAGTCCCAGTCGTGAAAGTCGTCCTCTCGGTCTCCGATAGTATGCGGTCAGTTTGTACGTCTTGTTCAGTTTTACTATGATTGTCAGAACAAAATTGTATTCGTCTGGGTCTATGATAGGGTCTATCCGTTGAAAGCGTGTACCGTGTCGAAGGCCGATGGCGACTCCACCGGCTAGTGTGTTGTCCATGTCGTGTCGGAGAAGTGTATAGCCTTGGAAGTGTGCGTAACTACCTCTGGTCAGTCGTGTGTCGGTTAGTATGAATACAGTGGGCTGTATTTGTCGTAGGAGTAAGTCCACGTCTTGTAGTTTTGGAGTTAGTCCGTTCGTGTTTAAGTTAAGTATAGTGTGTCTGGTCATTTTGTTATCAGTTTTGTCATGAGTTCAACTAATGTACGTATCATGGACATCATGTCGGTCATGGTGTTAGTCAGTCGTTCGACCCATGCGGGTGTACTGTCACTGGTGTGTTGTTGTGGTGCAATAGGTGTTGGTAATTGGTAGATAGGTGGTGTAGGTGGGGTGGGAAGTAGAGCTGGCCTGGTGTTATGTGTGCGTTGGGGAAGTGGTTGTGTTGGTGGTGGTGGTGGAGGGGGAAGTTGTGTGATGTGGCCAGTGAAGGCATTAGAGTAGCTGAAGGCTGGGTCTACTGTTCTGTATGTTCGTGCTGGTGTGTTAGCCGGGGGGGCTACTATTGTTTGTCGGGCTTTTCGGCTCTTCTCTAATAGGTCGAGCCGGGCTGGGCATTGCCTGTATGAGGCGGGGTGCTGCTCCTGACAGTTGGGGCACTGGAGTGTGTTGGTGATCCGGTCGCAGTCTTTCGACGCGTGTGCTTTGCCACAGCGAACACAACGTTCGCGTAAGTTGCAATTATTTCTGGTGTGGCCGAAGCGCTGACACCGGAAACACTGAGAGATTGAGTTGTCTCCCTTGTAGGGTTTGAAATATACTATTATTTGATCGATCGATTTGATCGATTTTAGGTGTGTTGGGTTGAATTTAGGGGTGAATGTGAGTAAGACAGGGGGGATGGGGGCTCTAGTGCCGTCTGTCGTGGTTTTGCTCATACGTTTCACTGATACCAGTTGATCCGTTTGGAGCTCCTGCTTAATGTTCTCTAGCGGGTGGTCAACATCCAGCCCGAAGAGCACGAATGATTGGTTTTTGGGGGAGCCCTTGGGTGTGTAAGAGTAAAATTGCGTCTTGTTGGTCGTAAGTTTGTTTTTGATTGTTTCGAAAGTCTTGAGGTCTTGGGCAAATATCTTATTTCCGCCTTTACATCTTTGTACAGTGTAGTTTTTAATGCCGGCTGTGTTGAGTGTTCTGACGAGACTGTTTACGTCAGTGTAGTGTGGGGGCAGTACAATGGGTGGTGGTTTTATGTTCCTGAGGGGTTCAAATTTGTTCTGAGTTTTAATAGGGGCGGGGGTGTTGTTTACAGTGGGTGTGGTGTTACGGGCCACCTTCCGGTGTTTTTTTCCCTGTGGCTTGACCAGTGTAAAGATTTCACTGTCAGTGATGTCTTCGCTATCTGAAGAGCTGCTGGTCTCAATAGGTCTCTTGGAGGCCGGGGGAAGGTTAGGAAGGTCTTTCGTGTTTTCTAAGGCGATTCCCTGTTCCATAGGGGACTCGGGGGCCAGGATGTTGAAGAGACGAGCCATCTCTTCGCTTGTGAATGTGCGTGTGGCGAGGGCTTCTAGAGTGTCCTTTTGGATGTGTGTGCTTTTAGAGGGTGGTGGTGTGTCAGAGCGTGTTTGGTGGGTTGTGTGAGGGTGCTCATGTGAAAACATGGTGGGGGGTGGGCGTGGCGAGAAGAGGGGGTAAAAGAGAGAGGGGAGAGTCAGAGTGGGGGTAGTAAGAGTGGGGGTACCCTGGTGGTGGGGGCCGCCTGCGGTCGTACCTGAACCGACCGACAGACGGGTGGGCAAAGCCCCGGAATGCAGAACCCCTTAGCAATTCCCTTGTGGGTCCGGACCCAACGGCTTGCTTAGAGATCCTGGATGTGCCCCTTACTCTCTTCTTCTGCAACTGCTGCTGGTCCTGGCTGCTACACCAGGCGCTTCTGCTCTTACGAGCTTACTGACCGAGCGGGTGCTCGGGGCCTAGCTGCTTGAGTAGCTGGTCCTGCTGGAGATCACTGGAGAGCTGCCGGCGAATGCACAAGAGCTGTGACGAGGTAGAAGAGTTCCAAGTAAGCAGACGATGTGTTCTGAACAGGAGTTCATGAAGGAATGTTCGTTCGAGGAATGTTCGTTCTCCTCACTTCTTCCCGGAATATTTCGATGGATTCATCTCCATCTTCTTCAGCCAGGTACTTGTTTCTTCCTCGGTGGTAGCCAAGGGAATGACATTTTTCTCGATCTGGGCTCCTTTTCTCCCCTCTAGCCACAGTATCGGCGGACGAATGGTGTTGAAGCTCCCTGGTGTAGTTGGGATTCTGTCCGTTGGCAGCGCTGATGGTATTGCGTCTTTTTTTTCCTCTCCTCCTGCTTCTATTTTCCTCGCCGTAAGGTTTTATATGTTTGATGTTATTTTTCGTCGCTGGGATAGTATTTTTAGATGGAACGGCATTTTTCTCCAGCGGTGGTACTCCTCCTCACTTCTTCCCGGAATATTTCGATGGATTCATCTCCATCTTCTTCAGCCAGGTACTTGTTTCTTCCTCGGTGGTAGCCAAGGGAATGACATTTTTCTCGATCTGGGCTCCTTTTCTCCCCTCTAGCCACAGTATCGGCAGACGAATGGTGTTGAAGCTCCCTGGTGTAGTTGGGATTCTGTCCGTTGGCAGCGCTGATGGTATTGCGTCTTTTTTTTTTCCTCTCCTCCTGCTTCTATTTTCCTCGCCGTAAGGTTTTATATGTTTGATGTTATTTTTCGTCGCTGGGATAGTATTTTTAGATGGAACGGCATTTTTCTCCAGCGGTGGTACTCCTTAATAAATATTAATTAATCCATTTTAATAAATATATCTTTTTTTGTTTAAATTCAGTTGTATTTGGTTGTGTCAATTCATAGGTAAAGATATTGATTTAAAAATGGACTCTTTTGATTCCTAGAGTCACATTATATATAAAAAGTGTACCTAGAAGCATATTAACATAAAACCATAATTGCTGTACATTTCTCTACAAAAAAAAAGCCATGTTCCGGTCAGAAATTCTGCAGGTTAATGAACTTGTCTTTTAAAATCACACAGTTACCGTGCCGATACTACGGCGAGTGAGGCAACTGCGTGTGTTCGGGGCTTCTGTGCCGCTGAGAGACTGGAGGCTCGAGAGAAAGAAGAGGCAAGTCGCAGTTGTTCCCAACTGACCGGAGTCTCGGGTCTTAAGCCCATAGGCGGACCGTGACCAGGCAGTGGAGGGGGAATTCAGATGGGGTGGGGACTGGCTACCAGAGTGAGGGGGGGAGTACCCAGTGGAGGGGGTAGGACACCGCCGGATGGTGTCAATACAAAATAAAAACCACCTTGTATTACAGGTTCTGAAATGTTAATTTTTCTGATCGGCACTAGTGTGTGAAGATAATGTTAATCATGTAAATGCCCAATGAAACGGAGTATACCAAAAAATAATGATAGTAAATATCTTTTTAATTTCAGGTATTTTTACAAGCTCCTTGTCGTTCGCCGAAGGGGTGCTGCCGCTTGCATTGTCTCCGCTATATGTGTATGTCTTCCAGAAGACTGTTGATTCCATGCCTGGAGCATTCTACTGCATCAGTGGATGCTCCCTCATCCTCTCGGGACTCCTAATCTGGTATGCATACATCCAAGTATTTCTTAGAAACTATTATATCTTAGGGACAAGAGCCAACGGCCACGTTGAATACACCGGTTCTCGTAGATCACCGAAGTTAAGCAACGTCGGGCGTGGTCAGTACCTGAATGGGTGACCGACCATGTGCTGTTGGCATTAGAAAAGGGTGGCAACCTGTAGATAGCCCGGCGCTAATAGCCAAACAGTTGATGCGACGTAAAAAAAAAAAAAAAAAAAATTAGGGACAAGAATATATTCAAAATATTTCTATCAGAACTTC
Organism: Gonocerus acuteangulatus; assembly: GCA_946811695.1. Classification (NCBI taxonomy): domain Eukaryota; kingdom Metazoa; phylum Arthropoda; class Insecta; order Hemiptera; family Coreidae; genus Gonocerus; species Gonocerus acuteangulatus. The sequence goes on from OX328131.1 coordinate 66,991,357, forward strand.
ATCGGATAGTAAAGTATTTTGGATTTATTTTAGGTAATAATACATTTTATATAATACAAGCAAGTGTTTATGCAGCTTTGAAATATTTGTGTGCATGGGAAGAGGTGGTAAATCATGACTACAAAGCATGTAGGGCAAAAGCATTGTAATAAAGTGACTAAAAAATCAAATTTTGTGATACTTTTTATTGATCATATGCCAAGAAAGGAGAAGAGAAAAAAACGTTATTGCACAAAAAAGTTTGGTTGCCCAACTAAATTTGGTTGCTCCGTACACAACTTGTTGATCAACCTTGTTGGTATTTTAAATTTAAAAAATAAAAAAATAAATTACTGAAAATAAAAACATTATATGAATTAAGTAAATAAATGAGAATATAGTGATGAAAGTATTAATATAAATTAACAAAACGAAAAAAAAAAATTAACGACATTATATAAAATACTACTGATAAATATATCAAAAAGTTAAATAATAATTAAATTAATAAGAAAAAAAAAACAGCATTTTTCAGCCATATATGTGGCTCTGAATAATGGCGAGGGAGTCAATAAGAATTGATTCTGCTATTCTTGCTAGAACGTCCTCGCAGATTCCTATTTCCTGTAAGAATGCAGCCGTTTCCTTGGGAATGGTGCCTCGGGACCCGAACCATAGACCTTTCACAGAGAATACTCGGCTTCCATATGTCTCCCGGAACTTTTCTGAATAATATGAGATGCACTTCTCATAGATGGCCTGCTTCTCTTTGTTCACAATTTCACTTTGATTTTCATCGTTTCCTTCATCATAGCGAATTGTTGGGTCTAAGATTAGAGCCGTTTTGTTTTTTCGTTGGAAGGCAACGATGTCAGTATATCTTGTGGAGCCTTCATCGTCGATGCTATATACCTCCTCGAAGCAGTCGTAACCATTATCATTTAAAAGCTCCATGAGTGTATGCTTCACGTTGTGATGGCGACGAGTAACCAAAAGCATGTTGTGGTCGCAACTTTCCAGCACATGTGCTGGCGTTTCTTTCTCTTTGCCGCATCTGCGACAAAGGAGGCCAACATCCCTTGGTTCACTGCTAATGCCAGGAACTCCACGAAGCGGTGCATAATTAATGTTTAGTTTTAAGGCATTTATCCATTCGGAGCCCGATAAAACTTCTTTATTATAAATGAACTTATTTGCCTTGGGGCATTCTTTAATGTGTCGGACTCCTATGCCCTGCCACTTCGAGTTAGCCCGTTCATTGAAAGAGTTTTCTCTCAACGTCTGCCTCAGCTTTTTTATGTTCTGTATGTTGCTGATATCTTCTTCTGGAATTTCGAGCCTTTGGGCACATTCGAACGATTCCTCACCATAATATAAAAAAATAACAAAAGATTAGTGTTACATCCTGTTTTTTTTTCTCCATAAACCTTTGTCATGAATAATCTATAATTTACCTCAGATTGAATCAATATTTATATAAAAGAAAATTTATTATTATCTAAAGTAAAACAATCATACCTAAAACTAGAGCTGAGCTCATCTAAAATACATTACCGAGTTTACCGTGGAAACGTTTTGAATCAGCTGATCTTTTCATGGTTAAAAGTCAGTTATTTGTTCAATATATTTACCCAAAATATTTAGTCTAAGTATATAATTGTTTTTTTTTAATTTACTGTATCATTTGAGGCGTCGGCTTTCAAAAAAGGATGTATCCAAATCGTAAAACAATTCAGGTAATAAAAGGTAACGTTCATAAAGACGTACTGTGACATGAGAAATATATTAAACTTTTTTGAGTGAATTTTAAGAACCTTAGGAACTCAAACAAGTTGAAATAATTCAAATAAATTATTATAAACATAGTGACAAAAATATCAACAATTTTTCATCTGTAGGTACAAGGTCAATGAACAAGATCAAATTAACATAAATGTCAATTTATTAAAATTGGCTCCACCTGTTTTGGATCCTTCGATGCCTCTTGAGGAGCCTATAACAACTAGATGAAGCCCAATCAAACGAAGGTGAACCTTCCGCTAGAATGGCCACGTCATAACATAGCTGACTAAAACACAGCTGACTAAAAACACAGCTGACTAAAAACACAGCTGACTAAAAACACAGCTGATTAAAAACGCTGCTGACTAAAAACACACCTGACTAACAACACATCTGACTAACAACACAACTGACTAAAAACACAGCTGACTAAAAACATAGCTGTCTAAAAACACAGCTGACTAAAAACACAGCTGACTAACAACTGAGCTGACTAAGCACAGCTGACTAAAAACACAGCTGACTAAAAACACAGCTGACTAAAAACACAGCTGACTAAAAACACAGCTGATTAAAAACGCTGCTGACTAAAAACACACCCGACTAACAACACAGCTGACTAAAAACACAGCTGACTAAAAACATAGCTGTCTAAAACATAGCTGTCTAGAAACACAGCTGACTAAAACCACAGCTGACTAACAACTGAGCTGACTAAACACAGCTGACCATTCTAGTAGAAGTTCACCTTTGTTCCATTCGGCGGTATCTAGTTTTTAGGCTCCTGAAGAGCCATCCAACGATTCAAGACATGTAGAGCCAATTTTAATAAATTGACATTCATGTTAATTTTGTTTTGTTCATTGGTCTTCTGCTTACACAGGACAAACAAATTAATTTAACTAAATAATCGTATTACATCATAATTTCTGTGGTTTTTATTTCTGTTTCAGGGTTATTTCCTTTTCCTACAAAGTGTATGAAGAACCAGGAGACGAAGGACATCTTTCAAAAGACAACTCTACCTCGAGGGAAGGTTTTGGAGGAGTAAACAATCTTGTTTTTTCAACAGAAAGAACATAAAAATAAATGGACAAAAAAATTCTTTATTCTGTGATAATGATTCTTTGGAATAAAAATATCATAATTATTCTTGTATTTGTACACCAAAAATAACTAATACTAAGCAACAGTGAATTACAAGTGGATACAATTAATGAATATTATAATTTAAACATATCAATGATTATTAATATACACAGACAAAACAAAAATTCTTTATTCTGTGATAATGATTCTTTGGAATAAAAATATCATAATTATTCTTGTATTTGTACACCAAAAATAACTAATACTAAGCAACAGTGAATTACAAGTGGATACAATTAATGAATATTATAATTTAAACATATCAATGATTATTAATATACACAGACAAAACAAAAATTCTTTATTCTGTGATAATGATTCTTTGGAATAAAAATATCATAATTATTCTTGTATTTGTACACCAAAAATAACTAATACTAAGCAACAGTGAATTACAAGTGGATACAATTAATGAATATTATAATTTAAACATATCAATGATTATTAATATACACAGACAAAACAAAAATTCTTTATTCTGTGATAATGATTCTTTGGAATAAAAATATGATAATTATTCTTGTATTTGTACAACAAAAATAACTAATAATAAGCAACAGTGAATTACAAGTGGATACAATTAATGAATATATAATTTAAACATATCAATGATTATTAATATACACAGACAAAACAAAAATATCTCTTGCAAGAGTCAAAATTAAAATGATCAATATCATAAGTGCAAAGACATTAGGTAGGATCCTTATTATTGTGTCCTATTTTTGTGCTAATCTTTGTATGTTTTACAATTAATTGGTAAGTGTTTGTATACAAAAAACTTTGAGTACATGAATGAATCTGTATGTTCATAGAACCATAAAGTCATTTTAAGATATAGCTATATTTATTTATAAAACGTATTATGACGTCTACTAATTGGTATTCTTAAATATTGTAAATATGGTCTATGAATATTGTTGGTTTTGTTTTTAATGTTAATAATTTTATTATTGGCGCTAATGGCCCAGTTTTGTCGATTATTTTTATCCGACTCTGATTTTATTTATAATATATATATATATATATATAAATATGCTTGTATCCTCTCTGGAGTAACCCTGCAAAATGTTCATTTATTTTATGCTAATGGTTCCCATACACAGGGCCGGCACATGGGGGGGACAGCCGGGTACAGTTGTCCCGGGGCCTCGCTGAGTGGAAAAATTGTATAGGCATGAGCTTGTAAAAAGTCCGATTCGCAGGAACTGCGTCATCTTAGCGCGGTTCCGTTCTTATCTCTAGTGTTTATGAAGGTATAGAATAGAAACAGTTATTACTTTGTTTAGATCAATAGCGAAACAGCTATCCAAATGAAATCTCAAACAAACCAGTCTTGAAAGGTCTTGATTTACAATCTTACCTGTATGGGTCAGCTATCCCATAAGTCGGGCAGAAAGGCCTCCGCTCAGAGGCATTTGGAAAGCCTTGGGATCTCTCTCTTTGAACGCTACATTTTTAACAATAAATTGATCTTCTTATTTTACTTAATCTGTTTTATTGTCAAATACATTATCTGACTATAAGCAATTTAAAAATAACAAGGAATAAAACAGACAAAAAGAACAGTTCGAATAAGCGAAATCAATTACTTTAAAGTTTTAAGCATTTATTTCTCCGATTGACATCGCCTAATCAAAACTTTCATCAGAACCATTTTTGTAGAGCATTTAGTGAGCTTTCTAATGGTCACCTTCCGTTTCCCAAGATTCTCAACCTTTTTCGAGATATTAAGGAAAGTATACAAAGTTACCAAAACTTTTTATGTCTGTTAATAAAATATTTTTTTCTAACCTTTCCTAAACTCCAAACGTAACAAAAATGTCAACATATTAGTTTTAATGAAAGTAGAACATGCAGAAAATGTTTCAACTGAATCCCATGATTCTAAGCACCCAAACCAAAAACGGTCTTCAAAAACTATTTTTCCAATTTTCTCAAAAACGGTTAAAGCTATCGCCTTGAAAATCGTTTCATTCGTTTTCCTAGCCCAAGAAGCCTATAAAAAGAGTACTTACAAGCTTATGAACTCAAAAACGTAAGCGCTACGATTTTTTCTGCGCGAATTTCGCCCCAAACGCCATCTTCCAGTGGGCGGATTTTGCTGGTTAACGAACTTGACCTTTCAAATTGGACGACTGATTTTTGTACCAAATTTCATCAAAATCGGACCATCAGGGAAGCCAGAAATGAGCGAACAGAGAAATATATATATATATATATATATATATATATATATATATATATATATATATATATATATATATGTATATATATATATATATATATATATATATATATATATACAAATTTGAACCACCGTTATTTTCGGTCTCTAGGGGTTCTGAAACGCGAAATTTTCTTGTCGGCACTTCCGGATTGTTTCATTGTATCGACCTTATAAGCGGGGTTCCCCCCTATGGGGAGGGAGGAACCGCGCTAAAAAGAACTACTGCACCGAGTGTCGTCTTTTATTCTCATTTCGCTCAAAACTCAAGATGAAAATAATTTTTAAATGTCCAAAGTCCTTTAGCAAAGCACTAAAATTTTCAGTCTTGCTCTGAGAAGGGGGGGGAGCGTGATCTGGTCCCGGGCCCGGCTCTGAGATGTGGCGGCCCTGCCCATACACAGTGTATAAAACATACATATCCAGTTTTTTAATATTATATTTTATAGCATAATAATGATTTTTTACATTATATTGAAAGTGATGATACATAAAAAAAAACGTAAAAAGAAATAACAATTAATTTTTTTTTGTTTTTTCGTGATTGTTTGTTTTGTTTTTAAATTAATTGTTTACGCAGTATCAATTAACTTTAAGGTAAGGTATGCTCTTCTACAATACTCTCTAAATCTTTTTACATTTTTTGAACTATTTTTGTCTATTTATATAATCAGATGGCCCGGTTGCCGTGAGTGCTAAGGAGTGTGTACTCCGTGCCAAAGGTCGTAGGTTCGATTCCTCCTAGGGTTGATGGCTTTTCTTTCAAAAAATGAAAATGCATCAGCCCTATCCTGGCTAGAAAAGGGTTAACCTTTATCGGACACCCCGTCCTGAAATTCTTCGTCATGTGTATTTTTAATAATTTATTTATGACCATCCGCAATTAAGGGGATTTGCTCGGGTGTGTATAAGTGGAGGTTAAAATTTAAAGCAAACAAGAATATATATATATATATATATATATATATATATATATATATATATATATATATATATATATAAACATACTTAAATATAGATATAAAATTCGTATGACCGTTTTTTTTTTTATATGATGGATGAAACTTCGACATTTTTGGTTGGCGTTTCTGCAGGGCCGCCACATGGGGGGGGGACCACCGGGTACAGTTATCCCGGGCCCGTGCATCGTGGGGGCCAGGGCCGATCCTCGCTAATTGGAAAAAAAGTACCGAAAGTGATCTTTGCAGCACCAATTGTCAGCTTTTATCCTCCTTTTGCTCAAAACTGAAGATGAAAATAATTTTAAAATGCCCAAAGTCCTAGCAAAGTACTAGAATTTTCATTCTGGCTCTGAGAAGTGGGGGCCCGGCTGTGAGAAGTGGGGGCTCGTGATCTGGTCCCGGGCCCGGCTCTGAGATGTGGCGGCCCTGCGTTTTGTGATTTGTCAGCATTTGACTGTAAAATTGGATCATGTTTATCGGAAGGGCCATTTTTTGAGAGAATCAAATTTTTGCTCCTTTCAGCTATTTAGTACTGCAGACATGTTATTGTATATGTACTATAGTAAAAGTAGTTTGAAAATGTATGTTTTGAGTAGAAGAGATTAAAAAAAAAAAGTATCTACTGAATCTCAGTGAGAATACAACATTAAGTTTAGAGCTCAATACTGTCACTTGGACCCTTCCTGATTAATTATGATCCACTTAATTATGGATGGGTGACCACTGAAGGATCAACGTACCAACAAACTATGGAGCACATAATTTTTTCAAGCTAATTATCGGCGGTCTGTTTACTCAGTGCGACCTTACCGATGAAAACCCTTAGGGATGGTTGAATATACTACGAAGGACTCAGATATTGGGGGCTTAAGATTGCAGGGTTTGTTGCTAACGATCCATCCCATTGCTGCATATCTGATGGTTTGTTTTAGATGAATCATAGAAGAATTATTCCCTCGATTGGATATATAAACGGTAAGACATTTTTCTGAGGCTGAAGACCGCTGTGACTCATGGCTAAGTCGTTTCAGGTAATATACGAGAAAGATAATAATCCGTAATTATAATTTACGTTACTGAAAAGTAATATTTTAGCGTGTTCCTCCCTCTCTCCATAAGGTGGAACCACGCTGATGAAGTCGACGTGCTATCGTAATCCAGAAGTGCCGACTAAAAAAATTTCATGTTTCAGAATCTGTAGACAACGAATATACAGGTGGCTCAAATTTGTATATACAATCGAATTTGTCTGGTCGTTCTCTAGGTACCACAAAAATTATCAGTTTTTGATGAACTTTGGTACAAAAATACTTTGTATTATTAAAAAGGTCCAATTCGTCAAGCAGCAAAATCTGCCCGGAACACAATGTCTTACTGGAAAACTGTTCTTTTTTTCGGCAAACTTCGCGCGAACAAAATCGCAGTGCTTATGGCTTTGAGTTTATAGACTTCCGAGTACACTTTTTATACCTTTTCTAACGTAGGAAGAACATTTGCAAGGCAATATTTGTAATTTTTTTTCGAGAAAAGTGCATAGAACCAGTTTTCCTAACTATTTGTTGGTTTACTTGCAAAAAACCGATGGATTCATTTGAAACCTTTTCTATAGATGTTTGACATTCATCTAAACTAAGATATTAATGTTTTGTTTAAGTTAGGAGTAAGAAAAATATGTTTTGTATATTTTCTTGAACACGTCGGAAGCGGTTGGAAACTCATGGTGTGTAGAAGGTAACAGTTCGAAAGATTATTAAATTCTCTACAAAAATGGTTCTGAACTAATTATCGATCCGACGATCTCAGTCGGGGAAACGAGTGCTTAAAAGTACTGGTTTTAAAATTCTAAAAGTATCGGAAAATTTACGTATTGTCAAAGATACATTGCCACCTCCTGGGGCTGCAAATTTTGTTGACTGATAATATTTATACGCGGGGTCTCCCGTGGTCTAGTGGCTAGCGCGCTGGATTCATAAGCGGGAGATGGTGGGTTCGATCCCCACCGGCGACAGGAATTTTCTCATCCCACGGCTCGCTGAGAAAATTCCTGGCTGCACCCTGGACGTCGGCGCTAATGGCCAAGATTTGTCGATGCGCCGTAAAAAAAAAAAAAAAAAAAAAAAAAAAGAAAAAAAAAAAAATAAAAAAAAAAAAATAATTTAAACGCAAGTTTATATATTAGAAATAGGGAATTTAGAAAATTGTCCATTGTCTGTTCTCAATAATTATGTGAACTTTACTTAGTTATATAATTTTGTTATTTCAAATTATAATGCGAGTAAAAAAATGACGCCGGGCCTCCTGAGACCACGGGCCCCTGATCAATTGTCCTCTTTGTACCTAACCCCTCTAATGGAGGCCCTGGTTCCAGCAACATTTATAATTACAAAAAAGAATTTTTGAAAATTATAATTTTCGAAGTAGGTAATTCTTTTTACTCAACTTTAATGTAAAGCAGGCCATTCATGTTCCGATTTGCAGTACGACTTCTGGCCCGACTTCGGAAGTTGGACCACAAGCCGGATCGTGAAGGGGCTTGTCGGATTGTTGGAAGTCTAGTTGGAACGAGTCGGAACATTTAGAGGGACGAGTCGAAGGTCCGACATCCGACTGGCGACGGAGTTGGAGCGTGAGTGGGGGAGTCGGATCAAAGTCGTCTAACTTAGCTCAGTCAGTGCTTCGGCAACTTCGGTCTGCACTCGATATATTTTTCGGCTCGAAAGCAACGTACACTGTCCTGAAAACAGACTAAAGTTGGATAGCAAGTCTGAGCGTGAGTGGAGTCGACTATCCAACTAGTAGTCCTACTAAGTCGTACAGCAAATCGGAACTTAAATGACCTGCTTTAAGATTACTGAATAGAATAGAATAGAATAATATTTATTGGCTTATAACATCGTATAGCCAAGGAATCTGGCCCATTTGGTGTTAGTAGGTGTTAATGGACACGACATAGATGACTAATAATAATAATACTCTACATAAGAAAATAACAGACATGTACATACACATATAAAATACTTAAAAATACACAATATTATATATATAAAGTTATATATATATATATATGGGGGCGAGGTTAGCTCAGTGGTAGAGCACTGGACTAATAAGCTGGAGGCCTGAGTTCAAATCCCGAGCAAGCACTAAAGATTTTTTCTTCTAGTGTCTTCGTTCATGGGTTGAATTCGGCCTCCCTGACCGTCACTAGGCCAACCCAGCCTTTAATTAATTTAATAATGGGTACCTTGGGTGCTAATGACTCTAGGCAGTCGAAGCAGCCAAGGGGAAAATCAGGCGGCCGGAGCATAGTTCTGACCACACTATCTCCCTAGTGTGCCGTATGGCCATGAATCAGATACCTCTATAGTATCTGCCCCTCAGGGCCCACCTGGCCTGTTACGGGACTGTTTTTATATATATATATATATATATATATATATATATATATCATATATAAAGTTTATGCATATAAGAAGTCAAGTTCATGGTTCTACATATAGCAGAACAATAACAATACACTTCTCTCTTCTATTTGTGAATTCTTACTAAGTAATTATTACAATATTAATAATATATTCCCTTTTTGAATAAAAATAATAAAGAAGTAATAAAATAAACACTATATACTTATAACGACCTATCATACATAACCTTAATACTCTCCTAACTAATATAATGAAAATAAATATTCTGAATTTAATCTTGGGTCTTAGCTCGAATATTTCTTAAATTGCACAAACTTTTAATAGAAAGAAGAAAATTGAATTTAATTGATCTAAACTATTGATAACAAGGATATTCTCTAATGATATGCAATCCCTGTTTTGTGTTATATATTTCCTCAAATATGTTGTTCTAAATGAACTCAACGCAGGGCAGTGCAATAATAAGTGGTTTAAGCTGTGATTTATGATTTGATGACACCATCTACATATTTCTCCTGTTTTTATATGGACCACAATGTTCTTATGGAAAAGTTTTATATTTTCATTACCCGAAATTCTTAGTTGGCTAACAAGTTTTACTTTATATATATTTGTATGGTAAGTTAAATAGTGCTGAGGCTGAGGGCTATTGAAACTACAGATAGTTCTGTAAAGAGGGCTGTAATTCGAGTTGAGGGCCTTGTCAATGTCTAAGGAATAGAGGTGGTTCTTTAGTTTTTCAATAATTATATTTTTCTTAATCAATAAATTTGTTGGCACTGAAAAATCAAAGAAATTTTCTTCTATATAATTATTTAATGTTATTTGTTTAATTTGGGATACCCAATTAAAGCCAATATCACTCTTTTTGGAATCCAACTCTATGAGCCTAACAAGACATTTCCGTGGCAATCGGTTTTCAGGCATTGAAAGTATTTTTATACAAAAATTAATTACTTTCTTCAAAACAACTACCTTCAATGGATTTCTCCCAGATTCCAGACGGACAATATAATTAGGAGTACATTTGGGCCAGGAATACAAATACTTTTCCATAAAGAAGAGTTGATGAAACCATGGAATCGAATAAAATCATTTTGGTTTGCCAGGAATCGCTCTTACCTCTGTTGAGTATTTCTCTCACCTTAGCACTTGCGACTTGTGATCTCTGGATGAAGTGATTTAAAGCTTTGGAAAATTTTGCGGAGGATGAAAAAGGCACACCAAGGTATGTATACGTTTTGGTGTACTCCAGTTCCTTGCCCTGCCAAAGGAGAGGTTTTAATTTCTTTATCCGTTGTGACTTATGGAACACTAATGTTTTTGACTTTTCTGGGTTCAAGACTAATAAATTCTGAGAACAGTAAGTCTCTAGTATTTTTAGTTTTTTAAGGGCGCTGTGCCATGAAGTGCTTAGCATAACAATATCGTCCGCTAAAAGCAGCATTATAATCTCATTCCGACTATCTATTGAGATTCCCGTGGCACCAAACTTTTGAAAAAAAGATATTATATCCGCAATAAAACAAATAAAAAGAATAGGACTGAGACTTTCTCCTTGCAATAAACCAGAACTGATATTAATTTCTTCTGACAGCTGGTTTCCTACCTTAATGTACATAGAGGCATTGTCATATAATTGTTTTAATATTCTTATTATTTTACCACTAATACCAAAATCGTGCAGCTTTTACCAGAGGAGCTCATGGTTTATGGAGTCGAAGGCCTTCTTGAAATCAACAAATGTTGCAAATATATACTTCCCTTTTTTATTGAGATTCATGCTGATAAGGGCTGCCAGGGAGAAAATATGGTGAATGCATCCTCTACCTTGTCTAAATCCAGCCTGTTCTTCAGGGATCAGTCCTTCTTCCTCAGCCCAGGTTAAAATTCTACGAGCCAGTATAGCTGTAAATAGCTTTGTGATATTATTTATGGGCGATATTCCTCTGTAATTGTCCACATCTTTTTTATCTCCTTTTTTGTGCAATAAACTTAGTTTTGACTTTGACCAAGCACTTGGGTTTTTTTCTGTTTCCATTATGTTATTAAATAAATTCAATATGTAATGCTCCCATTCGGGGGTTAAATTTTTAAAAACCTCATACGTGATTTTATCTAAGCCAGGAGATTTATTATTTTTCGCCCGTTTCAGGCAGAAATGCAATTCCTCTATTGAAAAAGGTTCATCCAATACGGGATGTCTAACTGAGAAAAACAATTTTTCCGTTCTGGTTTTATCTCCATATAAAGCCTTGTAATGCATCACCCAGGAATCAATATCTATATCCTTATGTTGAAAACTTCTAGGCCTCAGAGATTTTACAGTTTTCCAGAACTCAGTACTGTTCTTCACATTTTGCAGCTTTTGAATAACGCTCGCTCGATATTCGCGTTTTTTACTATCTATTATTGTCCTATAATATTTTTTGTTATTAAGGTAATCTTCTAAAGAGTTTTTTGAATATTTGTTCCTTATCATGACTCTGTACAGTCGCCTTACACTCCGTTTCAATAATCGGCAGTCAAGGTCGAACCATTTATTCTTATTTGAAAAAGTATTATTATCAAAATTATATTTTTTGCTAACCATTAAACCTGATTTAGTTAAAGAGTCGGTAATTGATGTGACAAAATTATCGTATAATTCATCATTATTATTTGAATAAAAATAAATACCGGTTGTCAAGATCATTTGTTCATGAAAAATTTCTATTTTGCTAGGATCCCATCTTATACCTTCCCATACTTCATAGCTTTTATCTACCCTGGCTTCCTTACTTGTTGGAGGTAGTGATATGGAAAGTGTACAAGCTAAATGATCGGAAAGCTCTGAAAATATGTGCACCCTCATATCCTCCACGAAGCAAATACAATTTTCATTTATCCATATTAAATCAATCGTACTTTGACCTTTTCCAGATATGTAAGTAAATTTCCCCGGTCTATCCGACATGGGTCTACCATTACAGAGATATAAACCCAGAGATTCCATAATTTCCACCAATAATTTACCTCGGTAATTTTCATTAATATGACTAACGATTCTTGTTCCATACAGGTTGCTATCTGAGAACAGGCTGTCATCTAAATCATTTAAATTTCCCACGTGCCCATTAAAATCGCCACACAAAATGACACAATGATCAGGACTGTTGATTGCGTACTGAGACAAAAGATCTTCAAGACTATTTAAATTACTTTCGTAATCACAATCTGGAGGAAAGTATATGTTCCCTAATAATATAAATTTGTTGAGGATATGTAGTTGTATTATTATCATATATTGACTACATTTTACTATACTAATGTTACCAGGATCCTTTACAATTGTTTTATTCAGGAAGGTTATAATGCCTCCGCTGGCTCTGCCATATTGTTTAGTTCTGACTGCGCTACTTGTCACAGGGATGTAATTTTCTAGAAAGGATGGAATAGTAAAATTGTCGTCTGTTAACCACTTTAAGATTACTGTAATCATTAAATATCAATTTCATCAAGAATAATTCTATTATATATTATTATAATATTTGTGTTATTGTTTTATTTATTTTTTCTTTTTTTGCATGTGTGGGTTTTAAACTATTTTATATAGTTTATTTTGTATGTTTGTGTTTATCTTATATATTTTCAAATTTTTATTTACACACACTTGTTTAATTTTGTTTGCTGCGAAAATAAATAAATATTTGATTTTTATTTGTCAGTTGCCAGAAGATCCCTACAACCTGCTAGTATGGCTGCTCGAGTTCTCCGGCCATCTAAAGACGAAGAAGTTCTCCCTGTTCAATAAGTTGATGACAATCTTGGGAACTGTGTTCACAATCAACGGATGGTTGGGTCCATTCATGTACGCCATAACCAACGAGGCAAGCATGCAGGAGAAAGGTGAAATGATACTTTATGCAACGAGCGGGTTCAATATTTGCACCAAGTTCTTCAACCTGTATTTCCGCCAGAGAGATTCTAGACGCAGTTTGGAATTGATGAAATCTCTTTGGAAAATGAGTAAGTAGATGAAACGTTTTTTTAGCGCGGTTCCTCCCTCCCCCATAGGGAGGAACCCCGCTTATAAGGTTGATACAATGAAACAATCCGGAAGTGCCGACTAGAAAATTTCGCGTTTCAGAACCCCTAGAAACCGAAAATAACGGTGGTTCAAATTTGTATATATATATATGTATATATTTATTTATATATATATATATATATATATATATATATATATATATATATATATTTGTCTGTTCGCTCATTTCTGGCTTCCCTGATGGTCCGATTGTGATGAAATTTGGTACAAAAATCCCTCGTCCAATTTGAAAGGTCAAGTTCGTTAACCAGCAGAATCCGCCCATTGGAAGTTGGCGTTTGGGGCGAAATTCGCGCAAAAAAATCGTAACGCTTACGTTTTTGACTTCATAAGCTTGTAAGTACTCGTTTTATAGGCTTCTTGGGCTAGGAAAACGAATGAAACCATTTCCAAGGCGATAGCTTTAACCATTTTCGAGAAAATTAGAAAAATAGTTTTCGAATACCGTTTTTGGTTTGGGTACTTAGAATCATAGGATTCAGCTGAAACATTTTCTACATGTTCTACTTTCATTAAAACTAATATGTTGAAATTTTGGTTACGTTTGGAGTTAAGGAAGGATTAAAATAAAATATTTTATTAACAGACATGAAAAGTTTTGGGAACTTCGTATACCTTCCCTAATATCTCGAAAACTGTTTAAATATTGGTAAACGGAGGGTTACCATGCGACAGCTTACTAAATGTTCTAAATAAAAAGATTCTGAAACAATTTTTGATTAGGCGATGTCAATCGGAGAAATACGTGCTTAAACTTTGAAGTAATTGATTTCGATAATTTGAACGGTTCTTCTTTTTTGTTTTTATTCCTTGTTATTTTGTCATTTCTTATAGTAGGATAATGTATTTGACAATAAAACAGATTAATAAAAATAAGAAAAACAATTCATTGCTAGAAATATATCAGGCTGTACCGTATGAAATGTCAGTTTTGGATTTGCCGATTTCCTTCAAATGACTTGAAACTGTCAAGGCTCCTACTCCGAGTTCTTTGGCATGTTCCAAAGTACTGTGTAGTGTTTGTAATTGCTTATAGTAGTCAAATGTATTTGTCAATAAAACAGGATACGTATAATTAGAAACAATATTCAACTTCACACAGGTTAGATACTATGAGGGAATAGAGAGTCCGTTGACTGCCTGTGGGTCCACAAAAAATGTACCTGCTACGAGTTAATCCTCAAGAGTTGTAAATATACCCCAGGTATCTGCCGACACAAATACAAAGCCTAGCTTGGTTTTGGTACTTACAATCATGGGATTCAGTTAAAACATTTTTTGCATGTTTGAATTTCATCAAAACTAACATGTTAAACTTTTGGTTACGTTTGGAGTTGAGGAAGGGTTAGAATAAAATATGTTATGAACAGACATAAAAGTTTTGGGAACTTCGTTTACTTTCATCAATATCTCGAACGCGGTTGGGAAATTTTCATAAGTGGATAGAAACTATTTGAAAGCTTTCTAAATTCTCTACAAAAAAGATTCTGAAACAATTTTTGATTAGGTGATCTCGATCGAAGAAGAAATTGGTTTCAATGATGTGTCTTTTTTGATACCAGGCGACTCATATATATATATATATATATATATATATATATATATATATATATATATATATACACACACACGAATTCAAGCGAACAAAACATAGATTTTATTGATTTTCTTTTATAGGCTTCCAGGTGCACTTTATATAGTGTTTTTAGGAATCAAATGGAACGATTTACAAGATCATATCTCTAACTGTTTTCGAGGAAGCTGGGAAAAACTAAAATTTTGTCACCAATTGACTCGAAACCTATTAAAATATATTGGTAAATGTAAAGCTTTTATTCGAAAGCTTATTATATTTCATACAACAACTTTTCTTATGGGATTTTGATGGAGTTTTCGGAGAAATCGGTGTTTGAAATCTGAAAGAGTCGGTTTCGCTTTTTTGAACGGGGTTTTGTTTCTTTTTGCTTATTGTTTGGCAACGAGCTCTAATAAAGGATTGACTCTCAAGCTGAAACATTGGCATAAATATAATACACTTTGTATCTAAAAAATACAGTTCTATTACCTACACGACTGAATCGTGACAGTATCGTCGATACAAATGCAGAGTATCGAATGTGAAAAAACGAATTTTTCCTTTTCAATTTTTCTGAGTGCTTTAGGACTGATGTACGTTGTGGTAAACTCTCGAAAGTTAAAGAAAATAATTATCAATTACAGAAAATAAAACTTAAGAATGTGCATTAAGTCTAATTAAAATATATCATAGGATAAAATATATATAAAGTTATCTAAATGGTACCAACAACTTTTAACATTCGATACTTTGCATTTGTATCGACGATATATACTTCCGAAATATCAACGGCTGACAATCTCCTCTCAATATCATGAAATAGGTTGATTTTGTACAAAACATCGACAAAATCGTTGTTTGTTATTTTCTTAAGAATTAGTTCCGAAGATACCGCTATCCTATCAACACCTCCTGAACCTTCAGTAGCATCCCAACACCTGCAGGAACATCTCACCGCAATAGAACATTGGAGCGAAAAGTGGAGGATAAAAGCTAATCCAGAGAAATGCAAACAGGTAAGGGTGGGTTTACACTTGCTAGTTATTGCAGGAAATTTATATCAGACAGAAATTGCGACTAATGTAAACCATGAGCAATTTATGTCTGAGATATATATTTCTATCACGAACTATAAGTGTCGACACTTCTATACCACCAGGTGTAAACACAGATTTTTACGAGAAGAATTTAATTTCAGAGATAAATATCTTGGCTACTAGCTGTATTTTTTTTTTTTTTTTTTTTTTTCTTTTTTTTTTTACGGCGCATCAACTGTTTGGCTATTAGCGCCGGGCTATCTACAGGTTGCCACCCTACTAGCTGTATTGTCGACACTTCTAGACCTACAGATGTAAACACTGATTATTTGTGCTTTTGGTGAATTTATCGCAAATTAGAACAAATCCAGAACTGTCCTATACATTTCCGTGACATAAATGTCTAGCTATTTCTGTCAGTATGTAAGCCTTCAAGAGAATATCTATCCGACACCTGACATATATTTCCTGCGAGAAGTGTCAGATGTAAACGCACCCTAACATTCCCTCTCAACCGGAGATCATGTCCTTCTGTCTACCTCAAAAAAACTCCACTTCCAGTATCTAACGAGGTTCGATATCTAGGATTATACCTTGACAGCCGACTGACATGGAACCCTCACACGAGACTAAAAAGACAAGAACTGAACAAAAGATACGGACTACTTAGACGACTTCTTGGACCCTCGTCTAAGTTAACGACACAGAACAAACTTACGATATACAAAACCATCATTCGACCCATATTCGACGGACTCGAACTCTGGGGTACTGCGAAAACATCAAACATCAACAGAATACAGGCATTCCAGTCATAAGTCCTCCGTAAAATTGTAAATGCCCCTTTGTTCCTTAACATTCCATTTGTTCTTGATCTTGCTAAAACCCGATTCCAAATGTTCCACACCAAATTGTCCTACCATCCTAATCCTGAAGGTTTATCCTTATCTTCCCAATCCCATCCAGACAATCCACCCAGGCGGCTTAAAAGACAGTGGGCCCGAGATAAACTCACATAGCCGATCCTATTTTGATCATTAAAACGTTTGTTTCCCCGCCTCAGGAAGTACCAACAATGTTTGGCTTCTTCCAAATTCTTCATTACTTCATTATTTTTATTTTGTTTTAATTTTACCATTTTAATGAACTTGTATATATTATCTGTGTCAACAAATTTGACGATTGTAATATTGATTTATGTACAGATTAAAAAAAAAAAAAAAATAGAATTAGTCATTATTAGAATTGATTTTTGTTATAATTAATTACTATTTTTGTGAGAGACATTCAAATATTTTAATTGTTGTGACATTCATTATACTGCTCGCAATCTAATCTATGATAGACGTCCTAGCCTGCACCATTCCTATTACTACTACGAGTGCTACTGACACAGTATATTAGGAATACCTTATACCAGTAGCTTCTCTCACGGTCTATGGTAATCCGCTTCCGTTGGCGTTACGAAGTTGTTCCCCGCTGCGGTTTTATGCCCGGATCCGGCTTTTACTCTTCGGGCTGCCCTCTTCGGCGATTGGTGAAATTTTCCCATAATCCCCTTAATCCTCTCTTCCTTTCTTCTCACCCTTCAATGTTCCCGGGGGTGAGTGCCCTAAAGGTAAGGCTGATTTTTTTGGTTTACTACATAAATGAGTTGTTCTCTTAGGCCATTATTTATCTGACCTCACCAAGGCATTACATTTTTTTTGTATATTTCTTTATCCTGTACCCATTACTTGCAGAAAATTGAAGTAAATAATTATTAATTTGAACAAACAACATTATTGCTAAGTGAAATTAATTTAAAAAGATTTCGAGCACCTCTTTACAATCTGTTGGTTGACCTTTTAGATTAAAAGTCATTTTGACATCGAGTAAATTGAAAGCAGATATTTCTGCTAATTGAATTGGTCCTGTTATCGTTTCATCTCGCCGAGCACTCCACTGGTTGGAAATGGGACTTCCACATGGAAAAATTATGTGTTCAAAAGAGCAAGTTAATTTTCACAAGCTCATCCACAGTAGATACATCTTGGTACTTTAAGAGCTAAAACTTTTTCAATTTCTCTTTTCCCCTATTTTCAAAGTTAGAATTGCAGTGCTTTGAATTAGCTAACTCAACTACTGGCTAAAAAAAATTGTTAATTGTTTAGAAAGATTGTTGACCGTTGGTATTGCCAATATAAGGATTTTTTCTAATGTTTCAAGCGTTTTTCAGGGGTATACACACAAACATAAGGTGTAAATACTAATAAATGTATGTATATATATATTATTTAAATTTTGAACGGATGCAAGAAGTCAGATGACGTTACGAATTTGTATTAATTTTCTCCCCTCGGCGGGAAAGTTAAGACAGTAAAATAATAATTCAAATAATAAATTGTTCACTCCCTCCCCGCAAACATTTGGGGAGGGGGGTTGATTTTATGAACATTTTTTGTTTTCAAGTGATTTTATTCTGATGTAGTTCGTCAAATCTTTTGGCAATGACCGTATAATCGTATTATGAACAAAAGTCCGTCACGGAAGAGCTGCAAAACTAAGAACATTTCTCAGGGACGCGGTTGTTGGGTTTGTTGTATGCCACAATCTTGAAGAATGTGCTTAAAATAACCTTTTTTTTTTAAACATAACAGAAACCCTGCAATGTTGGAATTTATTCTCTACGGGTTCCGTATTATAAATACTACTTGTATTTAACATATTTTTGTCAATTGGAAAGTTAAATACTAGCATATATTAACAATTTACAACGAATTAGTTAAAGATAAAAAAAAATATAAAAAAAATATTTAAACTATAAAGTAATACAAAAAATTAATGAAATCAATAGAAAGAAAACAATTTTTAGAAGACTAAATATTAGAATAACGTTGATTGAAACCTAGTAGACACCGAAAATGACCCCGTTAAATTTTTTTATATATATATATATATATATATATATACGATAGCGGCCAGAGTTTTTGTTTTTTCGTCACGAAACTTGGTATATAGCATTCAATTAGCAAACGATTGAACGAGTTCGTTAACCACCAAAGTCAGTCTACCGGAAGGGGGGGTTTACCCCGAACCCAAAACACTAATTTGACCATGCCAGCCGTAATATTTGTTATATTTCAACGAAACTTGGTATTCGTAGTGGTAATCTAGAGAGAAAAGTGAGATTTAAAAATAAACTAAATCGGTTCATTAGGAGGAGGGGGTTTACTCCGGACCCAAATTACTGATATACTCATACCGGTCGTCATTTCTGCTGTATTGTAACGAAACGCGGTATACGTCTTGGGTAACTCATAGGAAAGAAGTGTTGTAAAAATGAGCTAAATCGGAAAGAGGGGTTTACTTAGTAATATATTTCAATAGAATTAGCTTCGCAAGGAGCGCTCTCTACAACTAGAGGGACTGTATCCTGTTCCTACGTCAGATCAAAAGACAATATGAAGAAACGAAAATATGAAGTTTTTTGTATTTATTAAGTAGTGTAGTAGTTACCATATGTAAACATAACTCTGGAAGCAAATCAATTAAAAAATTAATAATTGAACAGTTACTCATTACGAAATTAAAAGAGAACTATTCATTTTTTTGGATATTTTAAGCAAATTGTTCTGGAAAGCAGTCTACACTACCCAAATTCTGAGGAAAGTGCTTAGTTATGCAGCTTCTGCGTGGCGGACTTTTGTACCTATTGGTGATCATGAAATACCAATAAAACGTCTTCTTGAGCCATCAAAAAGGGTAATTGTTTCTAATGTTTTCCCTGCAATACCTAACGAAGCTATCGAAAATGCCTTGAAGAGGTTAGATATTGGCATAGTAACGCCTGACCAGTGTTTGAAAGATAGTCTTCAAGACCCACGCTTAGCCCATGCGCTTAGCCATAGGAGACAGCTGTTCATTAATCCTGAACATAGCAATAATAATAATCTACCATATATTTGTCAAATACCACTCACTCACTCAATGACCTATCATCGACCAGCCCAAACCACTCGACAGAAAATTTTGAAATTTTGCATGGGCACTCCCTACATAACGTAGGCACTCACTAAGAAATGATTTTTTGATATTCGAATTTTTAAGTATTTTTAGAGGGGATTAAAGTTTTAGTTGGTTAGAGCAGGCAAGCCTAGGCAGCAAGCGTTGCTAGGACGATAACAGAACAGCTGTTACCGTACATTATCTATTTCATAGTATTATTTTAAATTGAGGTTAATTTCAACTATAACGCCAGGCCTTGAATTACTAGAAATAAACTGTGATTTTGTCACTGATAGAGTTTATGCCCTGGTGATGCTCCATCCGAGGTAATAATATCCCGAACCACTTGACACAAAAATTTGAAATTTTGCACGGACAATCAGTTTAGAATGTAAACACTCGCTAAGAAAGGGTTTTTTGATATTCAAATGTTTAAGTACTTTTAGGGGGGCATGAATTATTAAGAAGTTCCTCATCGGCTCAAAAATGGTTCGATTTTGATAACATTTGGTACAAAAATCTTTCTTCTCATTATAAAGGTCAAGTTCATTAACCAGTTGAATCCGTTTACTCGAATATGGTTTTTGGAGCGAAATTTGTGCGAAAGATTCCTTAACGTAGGAAAACGAATGAAACCATTTTTTAAGCGAGTTCTGTAGCCATTTATCAGAAAAATTGATAGAAATACTTTTCAAAACTAATTTTCTGTTTGGGTATTCAGAAACGAAGTATTTGGGAAAAAATTGTATGAATGGTGATACAAAGTTTTCGGATCTCAGTATATTTTATAAAATATCTCGAAAACGGTTGGGAACTCGTAGTAAGTGGAAGGCGGCTATTCGAAAGGTTACTAAATTCTCTACAATAAGATTCTGTTGTAATGTTCAGTGGGGCGAAGAGATAAGTGCTTAAAACTTCAAATTTGTTAGTTTTATGCTTTTCAACGTGTATTTGTCTGTGTTTACCTAACTTTTTTTTTTTTTTTTTTTTTTTTTTTTTTTTTTTTTTTTTTTTTTACTCTCCACCGGTAAGGTTACCTCCACATGGTGTTTCCTGGGTAACTTTAAAGTCCGTGCAATAATAAGCTGTACAAAATTATGTAGTAGCGTTAATTTTGATCATATCTTATTTAACTCAATATAAAAAATACTTATCGGCCGTGACGAAGCACGGGTATTCAGCTAGTAAAAACATAAATAATAATAATAAAAACAACTCCCTTGAAACATTGAGGAATTTGGTTTAACTTATAGGAAATAAAAGGAAAGATTCATGTTCAAGTTCTGAAACAATGTTCCTTTATATTTTAACAAAGTTCTATGTTAGAGGGGTTTTCACTAAAAAAGATTTTCTTTTGATATTCACTGAGAATAGCTTCCTGTTACTAAAAAATACAAGCCAAAAATACTTCCATTGATTGGTTTCTCAAAGTCTTCAGAAATTTAATTACAGACCTTTTCTTTTAGAAGTTAAATTTATCTCATGGGTCATTTAAGCAACAGGTAGCGCAGTAAAAAGGTAAAGGATGCAAGAGTATTTTTTGGTCAAAAGAGACACAAAGATTATTTTAATAGACTCAGTTTCGATGCAATATAATAATAATATCACGAAGGCAAGGGATGGTTAGGATTGGGCTAAGAGAAAAAAAAAAGTCAGATCTTCAGGCAAACATCTATATTGGACGTTTCGGCAGCACTTGGGCAGCCTTCTTCAGCACTAAAAAATGCCTAGGGGACAGGGAGAAAGACCAAGAAGACAGTTAGGAGACCACGATTAAGAACATTTAACCATGGACTTCCTCCGTGCATCCAGGCATTTTTTAGTGCTGAGGAAGGTTGCCAAAGTGCAGCCGAAACGTCCAATATAGATTTCTGCCTGAAGATCTGACTTTTTTAAATCTCCTAGCCGAATCCCAACCCTCCCATGACTTCGTTTCACCGCAACGGCTAACAATGTCATTCTCATAATAAAGATACCGACAGTTGGGAGAAAATCAGGTGGCTACTCTCTGTGCTTTCGTGGCGTGTTATGGGATTTGGATGGAAAGTGCTCCAAACAACAATATATATACAGGGTGGCCCAGATAAGCGGGCCAAAAGAGAAATAACTACTAAACGGTTTGAGATATCAACATTTTTAAAAGGGGCAAAGTTGTAGTTCTCGTCGAGATCTATAAAATGGTGGTCTTGAAAATTAGAAAATAACACTTCTAAGGGCTCAAATAAGCCTTTGAAGGGAAGGGTTACCTCTTTAGCCATATTTTGCATTATATTTTTAAAATCTACTAACAATAAAAGGAAGAACCGTGCAAACGGGGTTTTGATGCGTCAAGTAGTTCTCTGTAAAAATACGTTTTCATTTGCATATATTCCTCATCTGAGATTCCAAAAAAAGGCACTTGAATTTATTTAAATAGTACTTTTGTTAAGGAAGGGTAATTCAGCTTAGGAGAACGTGCCCTGCCTTAAAAGTTGTATTTATCGCAAAAAAAAAAAAATCATTCGTTATTTGTGATCTGTAATTTTGGCAACTCTTATGCCTAAAGCTCCAATTTTAATATATTTTCTTTTTTAGTTTAAGGGGCGAGGTTAGCTCAGTGGTAGAGCACTCGACTAATGAACTGGAGGACCAGGTTCAAAACCCGAGCGCGCACTAAAGATTTTTTCTTCTAGTGCTGCCGTTCGAGGGTTGGATTTGGGGTCCCAGATCGTCCCTAGGCTTACCCAGCCTTTAATTAATTTAATTAATAATGGGTACCTTGGGTGCTAATGACTCTAGCAGTCGAAGCAGCAAAGAGGAAAATCAGGCGGCCGGATCATAGTATTGACCACACTATCTCCCTAGTGTGCCGTATGGTCAAGAATCAGACACCTCTACAGTATCTGCCCCTCTGGGCCCTCGTGGCCTGTTACGGGACTGATTTTTTTTTTTTTTTTTTTTCTAGTTTACACTAACGGGAATCGTTTTGTTGAGTGCTGAACACATTCTCCTATGCAGAATTGCCCCTTCCTTAACAAAAATACTATTTAAATAAATTCAAGTGCCTTTTCTTGGAATTTCAGATGAGGAATACACGCAAATGAAATCGTATTTTAACAGAGAACTATATGACGCATGGAAACCCCGTTTGCACGGTTCTTCGTTGTTTTGTTATTACATTTTAAAAATGTAATACAAAATATGGGTAAAGTGGAAACCCTTCCCTTCAAAGGCCTATTTGAGCCCTTAAAAGTGTTATAGATCTCGACAAGAACTACAACTTTGCCCATATAAACAAATTTCATATCACAAACCGTTTAGTAATTATTTCTCTTGTAGCCCGCTTATCTGGGTCACCCTATATAAATATATATATATATGTATATGGTACTAGAGGCAACATTTGATACTGCATGTGAGAAGAGTATTTCCCTTGGGGAAAGAAAATTTCTCGGCGGTAACCGAGTGTCTCGGGATATGAAGTTAAGCCCTGATCCCCGAGGGCACGAAGATTCCGATTGGTAGTTCTAGCACAAAGAGACATTTTTATTGGAGCAATACATGAAGAAATACAAACGTCAAAGTATGCGAAATACAACTCGTCTTGTTGTACTGGAAAATGTATGGGTTTTTATACGGCATTTGGTTTCAGGATGCCTTTCTGAGGAGTCAGGCCTGAAATTGTCTCTATTTGAAAGGTAAATTCGCAACCTCTGACAAAGAAAGAAGTATTCATGTAAAAAAAAAAAAAAAAAAATGGGATCGACTCAAGGGAACTGCTGCATCATAGAAGGTTTTAATAATGTCCTAACACGCGGCGTAATTCGAAAAGCTAATCTTTTTTAAGAAAAGCTATAAAGATGTAATCCAAGGCGTTAGCTACAAGTCCACTAGACCAGGGGGCCTCATTTTACTGTTAAGTGCAATTTGAAAACACAACCAATTAAAAAGTGAGGTAAATAGAAAAAAAAAACGTTCTGAAGAACGAATCCAACAGCAGTACAGAAGTAGAAAATACTTACACGGCATCTTCGTACTCCGCTCGGAAAGCTCTTTTCCTAACAAAAAAAAATTGTACTCATTTTACGCATCGGACTTTAATGACAAATGCTTTTTTCTACTTAGAGAAATTACAAAAATTAAGAAACAATAAAAAATTTAGGGAATGTTTCCCTAATGGGGGAAGGGGACAAACGCGCTCCTATTTGGAGGGTTCTTCCCATCTTTTTAATTATACTCACCTTAGCTAATTTTTTTTTTTGTTTCAAATGCCAATAACTTTGGGTTATTTCCGCTATGTTTCTGATTCAATTAAGTGATTCAAAGCAAAAGCGATTAGCTGTGAACGTAGGAACGTCAACTGAATACATATTAAAAACATAATTAAATACAATTGTTTTTATTTAATTATTAACATAATTAATTAAAAATATTACAGTCAAAATATTTTTTTGTGGCATAAAATAAGCAAAAGTAACTATTAAATATTTTTAAAAATTAAATATAACAATTATTTATTGATTGATGGCTCATATTTTCATATAAAGACGAAGATTAATAATTTAATCTCTTGAAACATTTACAATTTCTACCTGCGAATAATGGTAAATTAAGGAAGAAAAGAAAAGTAGGCCGGCCTGAACTCTGTTGTATTTTTGTGTCTTTCGCTTTTCTTGAAGATCGTAAACTTTATCCTTGAAAAGGCGAAGGATTTTACTACCAGCACTTCGCGATGCCTTTCGAAATAAGAGCTGCGTAAACTTCGTTGATCGAGTCTTATACGGCGTCCATAGTTCTTGAATTGTGCATAAAACTTTATTTATTTTTTTTCAAAACTAAATTAGAAAATGATTCATAGATCTGACGCAGAATATTATTGGTCAATACTTCCAAGATGTAATATGGAACAAAAATGAAGGGTACTTTGGTATGGTAAGTTGAAAATTTCTTGTTGTCTTAAGATTTCACAGTTCCACAAAAAAAAAGAAAAAAAGTGGTTTGTGCGGGGTGTCGGACACATTTTTTCTGACTTATTTTTTACCGCTGAACACGAATTTGAAGTCATAATTGGGGGTTAATCGGCAGAAAACGGAGAAAAGTGAAAAAAAAAATCGATAAAATTTTTTATGATTAACCCAATTATGACTTCAAATTCGTGTTCAGCGGTAAAAAATACGTCAGAAAAAATGTGTCCGACGCCCCGCACAAACCACTTTTTTTTTGTGGTACGGTGGTTTTATTGATTTTACATTAAGCTCCGTTTTTTGCTGATTAACCCCCAATTATGACTTCAGATTCGTGTTCAGCGGTAAAAAATACGTCAGAAAAAATGTGTCCGATACCCAGCACAAACCACTTTTTTTTTGTGGGCCTGTGTTTTTATTAATCAGAAATTAAAGAACTAATTTATAGATTCCATTAAACTCTCCTAACAGTTCTATATTACAAGAAACCAACAATGTACCAGAGAAATATACCTGTTGCACCCAGAGTCCGTCCACTTTTAAGAATTACGTTTTTTTGTGGGTTTGCGCCCCAAGGAGAGGGTGTTGCTACATTAAGCAGATGCTTTTGAGAAACAATTTCTGTGTGGTTGTGTATATTCCATTACATGTGATAGCATCCTGAACACCTTCCGCAAGCTAAACCATTGCGACACAAGAACTAAACAACTACTGACACCGTTATTGCTTCTGGGAGATGTTAATGCAGAATGTACAATATGGTATACGATTTTCACGACTACATAAGTAGAATGTTATCGGCAATGTAACAACTAATAGTAACAAACTTTTTGTACAGAAGCTAAACCATTGCGATACAAGAACTAAACAACTACTGACACCGTTATTGCTTCTGGGAGATGGTAATGCAGAATGTACAATATGGTATACGATTTTCACGACTACATAAGTAGAATGTTATCGGCAATGTAATAACTAATAGTAACAAACTTTTTGTACAGAAGCTAAACCATTGCGATACAAGAACTAAACAACTACTGACACCGTTATTGCTTCTGGGAGATGGTAATGCAGAATGTACAATATGGTATACGATTTTCACGACTACATAAGTAGAATGTTATCGGCAATGTAACAACTAATAGTAACAAACTTTTTGTACAGAAACTAAATCGATTCATTTCAATGTAGAATAGAATAGAATTTATTTGGCACAAGTGCATTGACATTGCCAAGGATCTGGCCATTTTGTGTTAATGGTTTTAATATTTCATAATAATAATGATGATAATAATAATGCTAATAATAATACAATGTCCAAAATAAAGAATAATACAACAAAATTAAGCCATGAAGAATTAACTGTTCAGCATTTCCTGACACAATGCAAGGGATACAACCAACAACGGCAACATAATAACATCTCAGGCAGTATGGATGAAATCTTATCAGATGAAGAAAGGACAGTACAAAAAGTACTAAAATTTATTAAAGACATCGGCCTATACCATCAAATATAAAACTAGAGAACTGCCAATGACTCACATGGGTAGAGGCAGTATAAATCAAACAAATAAAATAAAATAAATACTACAAAATTAGAAATAAAAATAAAGCTTGAATAATATAATCTAAAAAATATGAACGAATTCGGCCTCCCTGACCGTCCCTAGGCCAACCCAGCCTTTAATTAATTTAATTAATAATGGGTACCTTGGGTGCTAATGACTCCAGCAGTCGAAGCAGCCAAGGGGAAAATCAGGCGGCCGGAGCATAGTACTGATCTCCCTAGTGTGCCGTATGGTCATGAATCAGATACCTCTATAGTATCTGCCCCTCAGGGCCCTCGTGGCCTGTTACGGGACTGATTTTTTTTTTTTTTTTTTTTTTTTTTTTAAATATGAACATACCTATGTACAATAAATGTTAAAGTAAATAAAATAATTATAAAATACTCATTAAGAATGAAAATATGTTATTTAACAGTACTATCAATATTTAGCATATTTTCTAGCGATAATTCGTCCCTGTTTTCCGAAATGTATGAGTGTAAATATTGTTGCCTTTGAATTTTGTGCTTAGTGCAGCATTAGGTGCTTCAAACTATTGTAAATGTATCTATTGCACAAGTCACATATTTCGTCAGATTTTATAATAATGGTTTTATTTTTAAGGAATATTCTCGTATATTCACTATTGCAGACCCTTAATTGGCTTATGGCCCTTAACCTTTCAATACTAACATTAAATTGAAGATAGTTGGCTGGTTGTGGATGTGAGAAATTACAGATTAATCTATAGACTGGATTGTATTTTGAGTTAAGCGGCCGGTCAATATCTCTAGTTAATCAATTATTTCTGGGATTCGTTTCAATGTCAAAGATTTAATAGACCCAATGGTAACTCGACATAATTTTATAAACAAAAATGTTAACAGACCAACAATAAAACTTTTCGACGAACTTACTAAATTAATCATTGCAGAAACTGACCAAAAAATCGATTTAAATAAAATAAATGTTTTGGCTGTAAATTGCAGATCCTGCCTAACAAGATATCTTTCCGTTCAATCCATACTTAAAAAATCTCAGTCTTTCTCTATGTTCTACGAATGTTTCTCCGCTATAGGCTAGCCTTGGTTAAAGGTAGACCAAAATGAATGAATGAATGAAAAGTTGTATTCTTATTCCGGGATAGAAATCCCATAGGAATAATTTTGAAATTACAAAATAATTTTGAACTTTACGTATAAACTTAAAAACTTATAAATGCTATCAGTATCAATACATAGTGTACAGCTTCAATATAGACTAGGTGTTGGGTAAAACTTGGAGGGATAGAAGGTGGTGGAAGAGTCGGGATTTAAAAGTTTCTAGGTTGGTAGAATGGCGGACAAACGAAGGCAATGAATTCCATAGCGAGGTGGCACGAGTGACGAATGATTTTTCGAATATTGCTGTTCGGTGGGAAGGAATATAAAGATCGGAAGGACGAGATCGGGTGTTACGGGAGTGAACCGAGGATTTAAATTTAAGAAGTTGAAAAATATAAGAAGGTCTACGGGATTGAATTACTTGGTAAAGGACTGAGCTGAGGAAGTACTGACGACGATAAAGAGGGAATAGCTAATTTAGCTCCTGGTAGAAATGTGATATGTGGGAGACTCTGGGGATCCCGAGGATAAAACGAATGAAACAGTTCATGAGGCGTTTGAATTTTGCCTTGAGATCGCCAGAAAGTCCACCGTACACCAAACAACCATAGTCAAACTGGGGGAATAATAGGGAGGTTACGTGGAGTTGACGGGTCTTTGTTGGTGGGAGAGGTTGAGCTTTCTCAGGATAAATATGGACCGACGGGAAATTTGGGAAATATGATTTTTCCAGGAAAGGTTCTGATCAAATATGATCCCAAGATTTTTAACTGATTTATAATATTTTATAGGTACGCTGTTAAGGTAAAGGGCTGGAAAAGGGGAAGTGGAACTTATGAGGGATTGGGAGCCTATAACAATGGCTTTGGCCGAACACCTATAAAACATATCAAAATATGTTTGATAGTATTTCGAAGTATCCTTGACTTAAACCAAAGGATCTGAACAAAATCAAAATATTTTGTAGAACCAATGTTAGGGATACTTGTGTAATTTGAAGCGGCTACTTGCTGTATCGGGAGCGAATGTAGATAGTGGTGGTTAAAAACAGCATAGAACAGCCTAACCGTAAGTGTCTATTTGGTTCCGTCTGCTTCCTTTCTGCAAGTACTATAGAATGGTGTATGTAGAAAAAGTGTGTACTTTGAAGCGGCTACTTGCTGTATCGGGAGCGAATGTAGATAGTGGTGTTTAAAAACAGCATAGAACAGCCTAACCGTAAGTGTCTATTTGGTTCCGTCTGCTTCCTTTCTGCAAGTACTATAGAATGGTGTATGTAGAAAAAGTGTGTAATTTGAAGCGGCTACTTGCTGTATCGGGAGCGAATGTAGATAGTGGTGGTTAAAAACAGCATAGAACAGCCTAACCGTAAGAGTCTATTTGGTTCCGTCTGCTTCCTTTCTGCAAGTACTATAGAATGGTGTATGTAGAAAAAGTGTGTACTTTGAAGCGGCTACTTGCTGTATCGGGAGCGAATGTAGATAGTGGTGGTTAAAAACAGCATAGAACAGCCTAGCCGTAAGTGTCTATTTGGTTCCGTCTGCTTCCTTTCTGCAAGTACTATAGAATGGTGTATGTAGAAAAAGTGTGTAATTTGAAGCGGCTACTTGCTGTATCGGGAGCGAATGTAGATAGTGGTGGTTAAAAACAGCATAGAACAGCCTAACCGTAAGTGTCTATTTGGTTCCGTCTGCTTCCTTTCTGCAAGTACTATAGAATGGTGTATGTAGAAAAAGTGTGTACTTTGAAGCGGCTACTTGCTGTATCGGGAGCGAATGTAGATAGTGGTGGTTAAAAACAGCATAGAACAGCCTAGCCGTAAGAGTCTATTTGGTTCCGTCTGCTTCCTTTCTGCAAGTACTATAGAATGGTGTATGTAGAAAAAGTGTGTAATTTGAAGCGGCTACTTGCTGTATCGGGAGCGAATGTAGATAGTGGTGGTTAAAAACAGCATAGAACAGCCTAACCGTAAGAGTCTATTTGGTTCCGTCTGCTTCCTTTCTGCAAGTACTATAGAATGGTGTATGTAGAAAAAGTGTGTACTTTGAAGCGGCTACTTGCTGTATCGGGAGCGAATGTAGATAGTGGTGGTTAAAAACAGCATAGAACAGCCTAACCGTAAGTGTCTATTTGGTTCCGTCTGCTTCCTTTCTGCAAGTACTATAGAATGGTGTATGTAGAAAAAGTGTGTAATTTCTGTTTCTTGAAGTACTAATAAGTTGGTCTGAGCGTGTACAGTTTTAATATGAATATTCTAACCAATGTTTTAACGCATAATTATATTAACCAACGTTCAGAATGTAAACATTTTCTATTTCTTCAAATTTTGTATTTATATTACTACAAAATTAATAAATAGGAAGAGATTTTGTTTGATTGAAATTATTGATAATTTTTCAATACATTTTTATTGTATTCAACAGTAAACATTTGAAAAATTATTGGACTTTTTACACAAACATTTGCAAAGAATGATTTGTTCTGTACGCCATAACTGTTGGGAACTAAGGAATTGCAGCCCTCAACGACCATCAGAGTAGTTAGTTGGGAGTTTGAAACTTCGGACGAGACCCACAACCACTTACTCCAGTGAACACCAACAAGTACAACTGTTTCTATTCGAGATATCATTACGATATTTGTCCAACAATAGGATCAATGGATTAAGTTAAGAATAATGGACAACAACAAATATTATAATCCTTATTACTGAAATTCCGTTTTTAGTAACATACATGTAGTTCCTGCTAAATAAGACATATAGCCAGAAATAAGTGTATGTTTCTGATTCCTGACCTTATGGCGAGCAAGAGAGATAATTTGGTCAGTATTATGCTCCTGCGGCCTCATTTTGCCTCTTGCAGTTACCCATTGAAACCTGTGTTAGCCAAGGGACCGTGACACGCCACGATTCTGATCCTCGAACGATGACGAAAGAAGATAAAATCTTTCAGCACTCACATAAGTTTTGAGATCAGGTCCTCCACAAAATAGTCAAGTGGATTGAGTAATACTCACCCCCTTAGAGGTAGTTATTATTTGATAATATAGGATAAGCTTACCATTTTGTGTATACCCTTAGATCATTTACAAAATCAATATCTACGCCGAACAATTAAACCACTGTATCATCTTACAGGAAATACTTCTGGACATGGTTGTAAATTGATATAAACCCTATTCTTTCAGTGTATAGTTTCAACACGTTTAATGATGTTTTGTCATTCCATACTCAAAGGACACCACAATATTCTTTGTATGTGTGTATGGAATATTCTTTTCTTATTTCTTATATGTCTGTCTATAATATTTTCAATGAAATATTGCGAATTTATTGAATGTTGGTAGACTTTTAAAATTTGGACAGGATTTCAGAGTACCCTTGACTTAAAACTTTATCTTTCTATAAATAAAATAAATAAATATATATGTATATTCTGAAACACCAAAGTTATGAAGCCTTGATTAATTTTAAAAGACAAACTGTTGATTTTAGTAGAATAGTTGATAAGGGGTTGACAAGTTGTTTTAATCTCTTACATAGAGTTTTTTTTTGTATATAGAGATGGTAACATCAACCTCAAATTAATGTCAAAGATTTATTTTTCTCACATTCTGAGTCGATAGGGATTAACTCATCTGTACCACCGAGAATTGTAAATATATAAGTGCACATACAACATGTTCATATACATTTTTTATATAATGTAGGCTTAAATGTAAATTGAATTGTATATTAGGAAACCATTTGTAAATGCAAGTTTCGATATTAGTGTACTTTCATGGTTAGTAAAACTCCCATACTGTACATTCTGCATTGACATCTCCCAGAAGCAATACAGGTGTTGGTAGTTGTGTAGTTCGAGTATGTCCATGGTTTTGCTTGGTTGGAGTTGCACAGAATACCACCACAATAGAATGGAATGTGCAAAGACACAGTAATTGCATGGACAGTGCTCCTCAATGGTGCAACCGCAAGACTCTAATTGTAAAATATACATACATCTGGCGTATTGTTAATATAATGTAAATATTATAAAATGTTCTTATAATGTAAATAAAGTATCTATTTTATAATCTGTATTTTGGCTCATTGACATAGCTGCAACGCCCTTAAATAAATAAAAACAAGAAATTACCAAAACTATAGAAATCCTAATAGTGACAGTGATTATTGCTGCCTTACTCTGAAACTGGAACTATAGTCAGACATTTGTCTGCTTATGCAAACGTAAAAGTAGGTCATGGATACGGTAGAATACAGTAGGCAGAGGAGGCCCAGGAAGGCTTGGGTGTTTTTGAGGTAAAGAGCGAACCCTGTTATCCGATAACAGAATTACTGAACCACAGCCTCTAATCT
This sequence comes from Gonocerus acuteangulatus, assembly GCA_946811695.1. Taxonomy (NCBI): domain Eukaryota; kingdom Metazoa; phylum Arthropoda; class Insecta; order Hemiptera; family Coreidae; genus Gonocerus; species Gonocerus acuteangulatus. The sequence continues at coordinate 67,023,524 of OX328131.1, forward strand.
TGTTTGGACCAAATCCACCTTCGTCTCTCGAGCCGTCGTCCTATCCTCCAATCCACTTCACCTGGATTAAGCCCCTATCATTAATCGTGTATTGACTATCTAGAAGACAACTTCACATTCGACAGTGATCCCGATTCTCGATCGGGTGTGACAACTATACAGACTCACATTCATTCCTCCAAACTGACATAATTGTAGAAGAATCCTACAATTATATCAGAAAGGGTCGAATCCACTAACATTCGCCGTTTATTAATTTTACTATCTTGAAGAGAAGTTCACTGTCGAAAGTGATTCTAACTCTCGATTGGTAGGTGTAACAACTAGGATCGAGAGTTGGACTCACATTCGTTCCCCAAACCTAGAAAATACCTACAACTTCACCAAGAATGGTTGAATCCTCTAGCATTCCTAATTTATTAACTTGACTATTTTCAAGAGAAGTATACTGTCGAAAGTGATCCTAACTCTCGATTGGTAGGTGTAACAACTTGGATCGAGAGTTGGACTCACATTCGTTCCCCAAACCTAGAAAACACCTACAACTTCACCAAGAATGGTTGAATCCTCTAGCATTCCTAATTTATTAACTTGACTATTTTCAAGAGAAGTATACTGTCGAAAGTGATCCTAACTCTCGATTGGTAGGTGTAACAATTACCAATCCATAGTTGGACTCACATTCGTTCCCGAAACCTACAATTTCACCAAGACTGGTCGAGTCCTATAGCATTCCTAATTTATTAACTTGACTATCTTCAAGAGAAGTATACTGTCGAAAGTGATCCTAACTCTCGATTGGTAGGTGTAACAACTACGGATCGAGAGTTGGACTCACATTCGTTCCTCAAACCAAGAGATACCTACAATTTCACCAAGACTAGTTGAATCCTATAGCATTCCGAATTTTGTAACTTGACTATCTTCAAGAGATGTTCACTAACGACAGTGATTCCAACTATGGATTGGTAGTTGTAACAATTACCAATCCATAGTTGGACTCACATTCGTTCCCGAAACCTACAATTTCACCAAGACTGGTTGAGTCCTATAGCATTCCTAATATATTAATATATATTTATACCTACAGTGAACCCAACCCTTGATTGGGTAAGATAACCGTATTCATCCAAGTATCACATCCCACGAATTGATGAACTGATTTGTAGATTTTGGTAAAAGAAAGGAAGCTAAGATGAGTTCTACGTAATCAATTACAAAGCGCCAGGTTGATGTATGTTTTGTTATAAGAGTCTTTATACCTTTGTGCTCTCTTTGTGGGGTTTTAACATTGAGGAACACTGTACAAGCAGTTGCTATGTCTCTGCACAGTCCTTTCCATTGGGGCGAATCCCTGGACTTCTTCCACCTAGCGAAACCATAGGTATATCCGAACTAAAAAACTACCAACTTTGCCTATTGCTTCTGGGAGATGTCAATGCATAATGTAAAACAAGGCATGCGAGTTTTGGACACGACCTTCTCGATGTGGTGCTGTCCTATAAACCCTTAACATTCTGCTGGCTTCCTCGGAGTTTCTTCTGAGATTTGCAGAGGAAACACTGATGAAGCTGAGAGAATCTCTGGCGAAACATAGATTTTCACCAAATTGACACGTTCATGTGCAGTAGACCTGAAAACATTTAGTAACATGGACCGTAGAGGTCAACTAGACATAAATATTACTTCTTGAGTTCATTAATTTTATGAAACTGTGCAAGAAATTGGAATAAATCAACCCGCGAGACCGCGGGCCAAAGTTGCGGTAGAACTTCAATAATACTGGCCAATTTCTTTTTCTCTTTAAGCAATTCTTTCAGTGGAGTAAACTTTTAAAACTTCTTCGACAAGAAAACCCAACAGCTAATACGAATGGAATGAACTTTTCACCCATAATCTTTTTTTTAATTTGTCCAGCAAGTTATAGTTTACAACTAGATCTCTAAGTTCCGCCTTCTGCCACTAAATATTCCGACACGAAATTCATCATAGCTTGACTCCATAGTCACCTGGTGTGATTAGAAAGCTTCACATAAAAAACTCAAAATAGTTTTATTTTGTAAACTGTATTATATAAAATATTTCATCATTATTATTAGTTCTTTACATATATAAATAAGTCATTTAACTTATAAAAATAATAATACATGTTTTATAAAGTTAAAAAAAAATTGCATAAAAAAAAAAATAAAACCAAAAAATGCAAACAAAAACAGATCTGTAATCGTTTTAAGAAAATGTATGAGAACAAGAAATTTGGTTTTGGCTTAATGAGGCCAAAAATTATTATTATTCAAATGTTAGAGAACGTTAAAATTTATTTTTTTTGACATATTTCGATTTTCAAGTAAGTTTATTATCTATTTCTTCAATTGTAACTGGATGATGTATGTACAATTGTAGTGAGCGAATCGCTCATAATTAGTTGCTGATGATCATAAATAAATTGATTAACACTAGATTTCATCAACAATAAATAAATAAATAACACTAGATTTACCAGACCAGTCATTTTGACTGGTCGTGAGATTTCAATTCAAAATTCCGACTACATACCTACAACATTTGCTTTCCTGAATGATGTTATTGTCCGTCGGCCCGTGTACATTTTGTGCAACGATTTTTAAGATTCTTCATTTTTTCACTATTGATTGTACAAGTCTTAACTAGAACAGTGCCACTTGTCAGCTGGCTAGGTAGCGGTGGGTTTGGCTGCGGGGGCGTTGCAAACTTCGGAAAAATATGAAAATGTGAAACGATTTTAAGATTCATGAATTTTTTTGGAGAAACACCTTTCATTATACAATAATCATTGGCACTTGTCAGCTGGCCGGCCAGCGGTGGACTGCTTGTCAGCTGGGGGTCTAAACTAGGCAAAAATACGAAATTCTGAAACGATTTTAAGATTGCTGAAATTTTGGTGGTTACTAGTATTTGTAGTGAGATTAACGAAAAACATTGTCAGCTGCTCATATCTTGGTGGAAAACTTGTCAGCTGGGGGGGGGGGGTATAAGCGCTGAGCGTATGGCGCGCGCTACGCTTTATACCGCCAGCTGACAACTTTTCCACCCACATATAAGCAGCTGACAATTTGTTTTGTCAATCTTATTACGAATACTACCTACTAACAAAATTTCAGGAATCTTAATATAGTTTTTGACTATTTAATAGCGAAAGCATGCTTATATTGATTACAACTTCTGAATATATTGATTGCAATTTACAATAAATGAATATTTTTATTATCAACGTTAAAATATATAATTTATTTGCATTAAGGTATGATGAAAAAATATATCATTTATTTGTATAAAATACATAGCACATAACAAATTTTCGCCTGTGAATGCGTGAAAATCAGGCAACGCTTGGCACAGTGTTTTGCCTGTGCTAAAACTTAAAAATAACTTATTATTATCTAAATAGTTTGGTTTGTTCACGTTCCCATATTCATCCAAATTTTAACATCTAATAATAACATGAATAAAATGTACACATGTAAATGGTTTGATGGGGAACAATTACCTCCAGTAGTTGAAATGATTGTTCGAGATCAGTAATTCACTGAAGATATTAAAAGTATTCATTTTCTTTGCTTTATTAATGTTTCATCATTTTTTCAATACCAATAATTAGTATTTTCACATGAGAGACAGCAGAATGACCTCACAAACACTACAAATATCGGAAGTAATGATTCTGAAGGTGAAGAGTCAGACTTTCTTTTTATTAAAAAGTTTTATTAGTAAACTATCATTATTATAAATAAATTATATAATATTTTTTACAGTATTTTATACAAATAAATAATATATTTTTTTCATCATACCTTAATACAAATCTATACAAATAATACAATTGTAACGGACCGCTGTCTGTATCTGGAAGATGGGGAAAAATACTATTGGGGATCTTAATCAATGCAATAGTACCCAAAACAATGATTTTTAAAAATTCCTGATTTTTAAAAATTTTCCTGCTTGTCTGTTTGTCTGTGCGCGCTAATCTCAGAAACGGCTTATCCGATTTAGTTGCAGTATTCACTAATATATTGTGGTACGTTTCACTTAACATTTAGTGTTTGTTTCATACGAATCGGTACATAAATAAAAAAGTTATGCCAATGTAAAGAATTACGTCCAACATTTCATGAACTATCGTTAATACGATACACACCAGAGGTTTTTTTCGTCGCGAAACTTTGTATATAGTATTCCCATAGCAAATGATTTAACGAGTTCTTTAACCAGCAAAATTGGTTCATCTGGAGGAGGGGTTTACTCTGGACCCAAAGTCGCTGGGACGAAACTCGATATTCGTTTGTGAAAATACTAATAGAAAAATATGTTTAAAAATAAATTAAATCGGTTTATTAGGAGGGGAGTTTATTCTGGACCCAATTTACCAACTTACCACTACTAGCCGTAATCTATCTTCACATATAAAAAAATTCTAACGGATCGCTGTTTGTACATGCCGATATATGAGTAAAAATACTATTGAGGGCCTTTATCAACGCAATTGTATCCAAAACAATAATTTATAGAATTTTCGTCTGTTTGTCTGTATGTCTGCTGTGTCAGACACTCTATACACACTACGGTTAAACAATCCTTGAGGGGTCTAGAGCTTCGTCACGTTTTAGCAATCCTAGCAGCCTGTATGCTTGAACCCCGATGGCTATACGCCTAATATCGAGTAGGTATAAATTTACTGTAAAGTAGATTGAAAAAAATACCTATACGACGATGTTTAAAATCTAAAATAAACAAACAAGAACCTTCAAGTTTACCTCCTCTGGATTACGGATGGGATATTGAAGATAATATATAAACATGTAAATGGTTTGACGGCGAACAATTCCGTCGAGTAGTTGATATGATTGTTCGAGATCAGCAATTCACTGAAGATATTAAAACTATTTATTTTCTATGCTTTATTAATGTTTAATCATTTTATCAATAACAATAATTAGTATTTTCAGCTGAAAGACACCAAGAAGAGGATGACCGCACAATTACTGCGGATGAGGGCATTGATGACTCTGAAGGTGCAGAGTCAGAATCAGAAAACGATTGACTTTCTTTTTATTACAAAGTGTTATTAGTATACTATTATTATTATTATGATTCAATGTATAATACTTTTTTATCACCAATACAGTATTTTATACAAATAAATGACATATTTTTTCATCATACCTTAATGCAAATACATAATATATTTTAACGTTGATAATAAAAATATTCATTTATTGTAAATTGCAATCAATATATTCAGAAGTTGTAATCAATATAAGCATGCTTTCGCTATTAAATAGTCAAAAACTATATTAAGATTCCTGAAATTTTGTTAGTAGGAAGTATTCGTAATAAGATTGACAAAACAAATTGTCAGCTGCTTATATGTGGGTGGAAAAGTTGTCAGCTGGCGGTATAAAGCGTAGGGCGCGCCATACGCTCAGCGCTTATACCCCCCCCCCCCAGCTGACAAGTTTTCCACCAAGATATGAGCAGCTGACAATGTTTTTCGTTAATGTCACTACAAATACTAGTAACCACCAAAATTTCAGCAATCTTAAAATCGTTTCAGAATTTAGTATTTTTGCCAAGTTTAGACCCCCAGCTGACAAGTAGTCCACCGCTGGCCGGCCAGCTGACAAGTGCCAATGATTATTGTATAATGAAAGGTGTTTCTCCAAAAAATTTCATGAATCTTAAAATCGTTTCACATTTTCATATTTTTCCGAAGTTTGCAACGCCCCCGCAGCCAAACCCACCGCTACCTAGCCAGCTGACAAGTGGCACTGTTCTAGTTAAGACTTGTACAATCAATAGTGAAAAAATGAAGGATCTTAAAAATCGTTGCAAAAATGTACACGGGCCGACGGACTATTATGACTTTTGTAGCTATAAGTAGAGAATACATTTACTGAACTTAATGTTACTTTAAAAAATATTAGTAAAAAATATAATTTTTGTTATTGACACTTATACCAGTACCAGGTCTGGTAAATCTAGAATAATTAACAAAATTCCAGAGGAATGATGCTTACACCACCCGCCTTAATTGTGCTTAGTTATGTTTGACAGTACTTTTAGCGCGGTTCCTCCCTCCCCCATAGGGAGGAACCCCGCTTATAAGGTTGATACAATGAAACGATCCGGAAGTGCCGACTAGAAAATTTTGCGTTTCAGAACCCCTAGAAACCGAAAATAACGGTGGTTCAAATTTGTATATATATATATATATATATATATATATATATATATATATATATATATATATATATTTATCTGTTCGCTCTCTAAATAGAAGACGAATGGTCCGATTTTGATGAAATTTGGTACAAAAATCTGTCGTCCAATTTGAAAGGTCAAGTTCGTTAACCAGCAAAATCTGCCCACTGGAAGATGGCGTTTGGGGCGAAATTCGCGCAGAAAAAATCGTAACGCTTACGTTTTTGAGTTCATAAGCTTGTAAGTACTCGTTTTATAGGCTTCTTGGGCTAGGAAAACGAATGAAACCATTTTCAAGGCGATAGCTTTAACCGTTGTTGAGAAAATTGGAAAAATAGTTTTTGAATACCGTTTTTGGTTTGGGTACTTAGAATAACGGGATTCAGTTGAAACATTATCTGCATGTTCTACTTTCATTAAAACTAGTATGTTGAAAGTTATGTTACGTTTGGAGTTAAGGAAGGGTTAGAATAAAATATTTTATGAACAGACATGAAAAGTTTTGGAAACTTCGTATACTTTCATTAATATCTCGAACACGGTTGGGAAATCGTGGTAAGTGGATTGAAACTATTTGAAAGCTTACTAAATTCTCTACAAAAATGATTCTAAAACTATTTTTGATTAGGTTATGACAATCGGAGAAATAAGTGCTTAAAACTTCAAATATGTCTGTTTTGTTCTTATGAACGGGTTTTTGTCGTTCTTTTTGTCTCTTTCCCTTGGTTTTTTATTGCTTTTTATTGTTGTAATTTCTTATGTTGTATTTGTAAGGAAAATGTATGTGTGTGTAAAACAGGATAGGTAAAATGAGACCAATTTTCTGTTGTCAGAAATAATAAAAAGTTTTGGGAACTTCGTATAATTTCTTAATATCTCGAAAACGGTTGAAAATCTTGGGAAGCGAAAGGTTACCATTCGAAAGCTTACTAAATGGTCTACAAGAATGGTTTTAAAGAAAGTTTTGAATAAGCGATGTCAATCGGAGAAATAAGTGCTTAAAACTTTTAAGTAATTGATTTCGCTTATTCGAACTTTTCTTTTTGTCTGTTTTATTCCTTGTTATTTTTAAATTGCTTATAGTCAGATAATGTATTTGACAATAAAACAGATTAAGTAAAATAAGAAGATCAATTTATTGTTAGAAATGTAGCGTTTAAAGAGAGAGATCCCAAGGCTTTCCAAATGCCTCTGAGCGGAGGCCTTTCAGCCCGACTTATGGGAGAGCTGACCCATACAGGTATGATTGTAAATCAACAAAGACCTTTCAAGACTGGTTTGTTTGAGATTTCATTTGGATAGCTGTTTCGCTATTGATCTAAACAAAGTAATAACTTTTTCTATTCTATGCCTTCATAAACACTAGAGATAAGAACGGAACCGCGCTAAGATGACGCAGTTCCTGCGAATCGGACTTTTTATCATAACCTTGGTAGGTTATAAAAAAGAAAAATGACTGCAAGAGAGCTTATCATACACACAGTCTATAAAAATATTTTAATACTCAACTTTAGCACTCAAAATGGCTACTTATATTAAAACTTTAATGGCTATGAGAAAAATATTAAATGTCAACATTTTAAACAAATTCAATGTGTTCTGATGTAGTGGTTTTATTTATTTCTCTTTTGATTGAAAGAGCCAATCAATGAATGACCCTCTTACTTAGAGCTAAGGACTTGGAGAAGTATTGCTTGTAACTATCCAGCCAATCAAGTCTAGACCGAGATTGAAAAGGAAAAGATTTACTGCTTTCCTTATAGGCTGCAAGTGGATTGATTTTCCTAAGAAAACACATTCTTCAACTCCCAGTAAATTGTCTAAAGTACTGTCCTTATAAAATTAAAAACATATTCTTTATTATAACAGTTTTTTTCTTCTTTTTTTTTAGCGCGTTATCTCACTTTTTTTTTCTTTTTTTTTTTTTTTTTTTAACGGCGCATCTACATCTTGGTCATTAGCGCCGACATCCAGGGTGCAGCGAGGAATTTTACCAGCGAGCCGTGGGATGATATAATTCCTGCCGGAGGTTGGGAATCGAACCCACCATCTCCCGCTTATGAATCCAAGGCGCTAGCCATTAGACCACGGGAGACCCCTACTTTCGTTAGTTTTTTTTTTTTTTTTTTTTTTTTTTTTTTTTTTTACGGCGCATCAACAAATCGTAGCTATTAGCGCCGACATCCAGGGTGCAACCAGGAATTTTCTCAGCGAGCCCTGAGATGAGAAAATTTCTGGCGCCGGTGGGGATCGAACCCACCATCTCCCGCTTATGAATCCAGCGCGCTAGCCACTAGACCACGGGAGACCCCACTTTCGTTAGTATCTCGAAAACCGTTGACAATCTTGGGAAGCGGAAGGTTACCATTAGAAAGCTTACTAAATGCTCTAAAAAAAAGGTTCTGAAGATAGTTTTAATCAGGCGATGTCAATCGGAGAAATAAGTGCTTTAAACATTAAAGTAATTGATTTTGTTTATTCGAACGGTTCTTTTTGTTTTATTCCTTGTTATTTTTTAATTGCTTATAGTCGGATAATGTATTTGACAATAAAACAGATTAAGTAAAATAAGAAGATCAATTTATTGCTAAAAATGTAGCGTTCAAGACTACATTGAGATCCCAAGGCTTTCCAAATGCCTCTGAGCGGAGGCCTTTCTGGCCGACTTATGGTTTAGCCGACCCATACAGGTAAGATCGTAAATCAAGACCTTTCTAGACTGGTGGAACCAAAATAATAACTGATTCTATTTTAATCTTTCCAAATTAGACTAGGGATAAGAACGGAACCGCGCTAAGATGATGCAGTTCCTGCGAGTCGAACTTTTTTTAATTTTTCAAGGCATTTCCCTCCGACCTGATGCAAACCGAAAGTTCTCAACATTTCTTGAGCGGTATGATTAAAACGAAATGACTACATTTTTGACACTAAGGTATAGTGTTACCTTCAACTCAGATGGATGAGGTTAAAGAAAGTTTACCACTCCGTAGATGGAGTGGTAGCTGGAAAAACTGAAGCTACAACTATGGGTTGTTACAACTACCCTAGATGGAGTGGTAGCTGCAAAAACTGAAGCTACAACTATGGGTAGATACAACTACCCTAGATGGAGTGGTAGCTGAAAAAACTGAAGCTACAACTATGGGTAGATACAACTACCCTAGATGGAGTGGTAGCTGGAAAAACTGAAGCTACAACTATGGGTAGATACAACTACCCTGTAGTAGTATCTGTCTTCCATGTTGGAAAGTGTCAACCCTTTTTTATTCCTACAGGTATTAATTCCTGTTTTCGTTAGAACTCTTCCTTGTCAGTCTCTGCTAGGGACATATGTATTCATTCTTGTCATTGAGCAGAAGTTAAGTTGTGGGGTCTTTTTTTACTTTACCCACGCCAGTTACTTTTTAGAATAACCTCATAATATTTTGTTAGAATATTGTAACAGGTGTTGCTAGGCTACATAAAGTTTATGCATGAAAAAGGTTATTGATTATAAGACACGTTGAAGTTGTGTTTGTTGTGCTGTGTTGAAGTTGTGTTTGTTGTGCTGTGTTGAAGTTGTCAAATACTGAATTTGATTAAACTGAGTCGTGTGTTGAAATCGGAAGAAGTAGCGTATAGAGCATTACAAAAGTATGGAGTTCAGCCTAAAACGCGGAAGTGTAGCAGAGGGCATTTCATGACATGGGCGTATATAAGGGGGGGACTGAGGGGGCTGCAGCTCCCCCCCGAAATTTTGATTTCATCGGTAAAAATTTCATAAAACCCCTAAAAATAAATTAAATAAGATCATTTAGTTCATAAAACATATTCTATTTTGGGTGTAATAGCTTTTAAGTTGGCTGAAACTCTTCCAAGATCTAAATTGTTAGCAATCCATATACCGGAAGTGGTCTCAGCTCCCCCCCCCCGAAATTTTCCCAGCCCCCTCCGAAATTATTTTCTATATACGCCCAAGTTTCATGAAGCTTGTATTTCCAAAGAAAAGATCCCCATTATTTCGATGCCACTTGAGAAGCTGTCGACAGGAAATAGGGGGTTATAAAGGAACATGGTTTAGTCATTGTAAATTATCCTTAAGAAAGTGCATTTTGTTTATTTATGCCTGGGCGAATGGCTATACAACGACAAAACTAGTTTAAACATCTGTTCTTCATAACTATTAACTTAATGATACGATAAGTAACTGTTTTAGTAATAAAAGTAACTGGCGTGGGTAAAGTAAAAAAGACCCAAGTTCTGCACAATGTCATCGTAATCTGAAGATGAAATGTCTAGATAGAGATTTGTTATATAAAAAATTATATTGATTTAATAAACAAAGTGAATAATTTACAAGTTGATTTATTATACAAATTATATTAACTCAAATATACTCATTAATTAGGCGTTAGGCAGTTTGATAATTTGAAGGCAAAAAGGATAACATTTATTTCGTTTTTCTTCTAGACGAATTTTTGTTGCAACACTGTCTGCAACGTGGTCAAAGTGTAATATATATATATATATATATATATATATGTTTGTTCCTTTTTTTTTTTTTTTTTTTTTTTTTTTTTTTTTTTTTTTTTTTTTTTTTTTTTTTTTACGGCGCATGTTTGTTCCTTATACAAATTTTCACCGTTTGACCGATTTTGACCAAACTTGGCATAAAGGTAGGTCTTGGGGGTCTCCCGTGGTCTAATGGCTAGCGCCTTGGATTCATAAGCGGAAGATGGTGGGTTCGATTCCCAACCTCCGGCAGGAATTTTATCATCCCACGGCTCGCTGGTAAAATTCCTCGCTGCACCCTGGATGTCGGCGCTAATGACCTAGATGTAGATGCGCCGTTAAGAAAAATAAATAAAATTAAAAAAAAAAAAAAAATAAATAAAAAAAAAAAAAAAAGTTAGGTCGAGGAGGGTCACAGGATAGGTGAAAAACGTCTACCAGCTGTCTGTCTGTAAGTTTGTTCCTTATATAAATCTACATAGTTTGACAGTTTTTGATCAAACTTTGCACACATGTGGGGCGAGGTTAGCTCAGTGGTAGAGCACTGGACTCATATGCTGGAGGACCTGAGTTCAAATCCCGAGCAAGCACTTAAGATTTTTTCTTCAAGTGTCTTCGTTCATGGGTTGAATTCGGCCTCCCTGACCGTCCCTAGGCGAACCCAGCCTTTAATTAATTTATTAATGGGTACCTTGGTGCTAATGACTCAAGCAGTCGAAGCAGAAAGGGGAAAATCAGGCGGCCGGAGCATAGTACTGACCATACTATCTCCCTGGTGTGCCGTATGGTCATGTATCAGATACCTATACAGTATCTGCCCCTCTTGGCCCTCGTTGCCTGTTACGGGGCTGATTTTTTTTTTTTTTTTTTTTTTTTTTTGCACACATGTAGGCCTTTTCTATCAGCTGTTTGTTCCCTACTATGTAAATTCACACCGTTCGACCTATTTTGACCAAAGTTGGCACATAAGTAGTCCTTGATACGGGGAGTGCCATAGGTTAGGCCAAAAATGTCTGCCAGCTGGCTGTTAGTATGTTTGTTCCTTATACAAATCCACACCATTTGTCCAATTTTTACCAAACTTGGCACACGTGTATGTCTTGTTCCGGGGGGTGTTATATGCTAGGTTAAAATTGTCTAGGACTCACAATTCGGAGGTCACGGGTTCTAACCTGTGAACCCGAACAGTTACAGATTCGTATTGTTAGATTTTTATATTAATTTTTTGGTTTCTAATTTATTTTGGCTTTTGTAGATGTAGAAGTAGGTGTAGCATGGCACGCCGGGTAACAGCTAGTATATATATATATTCTTATTAGCATGATATTCGCGATGCTCCTTTGGAGGTTGAGTGTCTTAACCCATTAGGTGGCAGCGTCCTATTTATAAAAAGTGCCCAATCAGAATAACTATCTCTTGATAAGATACATAGATAATAATAAGACAAATAGATTGTTATTTAAACCAATATTAAGATAAATATAATTATATCTAATATTCCAATCATATATTTGAAGTGCCACTTTACCTGCCATTGCTCAATACAATATATAATTTCAGGAAAATGATTGATGGTTTATTTATTTTTCAGATGACGATCCCTATTATGTGGAAATTAAAAGAAAATGCGACGAAAGATGCAAAAGCGCCATGAAAAGCCTGTTTTCCATCTTGAACAGCCTAGTTCTGATTATGATCCTCAAAGGAATCGTTTTGAACCTTGGGAAGTCTTCGGAAGAGAGGAAGTTGCCGTATCCATGTTGGTTCCCACTGGACGGCAGGTCAGGAAGTGTTGTATACCTACTTTTTCAGGGACTGGGGAATATCACTGATACAAATATAATAGGATATATAAATACCTAAGAAAATATTCGTATAAATAAAAAAGTCCAACTCGCAGGAACTGCATCATCTTAGCGCGGTCCCGTTCTTATCCCTAATGCTACTTGGAAAGGTTGAATTAGAAACAGTTATAATTTTGGTTAGACCTTTCATGAAATAATTTATGACCCCAAATAGGTCATGGTTATAAGGGTACGTACCTCTACCTGACATAAAAAAATGACTCCCTGGCCTTGTCAAGTTTCACTCTAGAAACACACTGCTTACTGTTTCTAATTTTCTTTTACCATAATACTAATTTTCAGATAAATGCAATTTAACAAAAATGATTTTAAAAGAGATTAAAGAAAGACAAAACCCGTTGAAAAGAACAAAACAACAAGCACATTTGAAGTTTTAGGTACTTATTTCACCGATTCACATCGCCTAATCGAAAGTAGCATCAGAATCTTTTTTGTAGAAAATTTAGTAAGCTTTCGAATGGCTCTATACCACGATTTCCCAACTATTTTCGAGATATTAAGGAAAATATGGGAACTTCCCAAAACTTTTCATGTCTCTTAATAAAATATTTTATTCTAATTCTTCCTTAACTCCAAACGTAACCAAAATTTCAAAAAATAACTGAATCCCCTGATTCTAAGTACCCAAACCAAAAACTTGATTCAACAACTATTTTTCAACTTTTGTCGAAAGCGGTTAAAGCTATCGCCTTAAAAATCCAACATCCAACAACAACAATTATTTTTTCTGAACTAAGTGATCTTAGTTAATAAATTTTTTAGCTCTTTATGGCACATCTTTACCATTTAAATAAAAAATTCTGGAGGGGGGGCCTTGGCTTCTGAATGAAACTAGGGATAAGAACTTTATGGAAACTCAGTTAGGTGATACAGTTTCTGTGAGTCAGACTTTTTTATTTATTATTTTTTACAGAACTCTCTCACTTTTCCAGGAAATGGTTTTTCACGAACTGTATCTGGGAGACGATGACTCTTTTCATGGATATGTTCAACGTGTCAATCAGTTATTCCTTCCTCTGCATCACCATAATCCAGGCTTCTGCTCAGATGGAAATCCTATCCGAAATGCTCCAATCTTCTAATCTACAGGTGAACAAAGCGATCAGGCTTCATATTCGAATCATAAGGTATCTGGTCTGTCATGTTTTCTATGCGTTTTTGATATAATATAATTTGTTAAATCGGTTGACACTATTGTTTGAAGGTTGGTGAAGTATTTAAATGTGATCCACAGCCCGCAGATGGCCTTCGAGATATTCCTCTATGGACTTCAGGTTGCGGCAGCTGGATACACTATCATGAAGGTATCATAATCTTCTACTATATATTTGTCAAGTAACACTCACTCACTCACTGACCTATCATCCCCCAGCCCAAACCACTCGACAGAAAATTTTGAAATTTTGCATGGGCACTCCCTACATAACGTAGGCACTCACTAAGAAAGGATTTTTTGATATTCGAATTTTTAAGTATTTTTAGAGGGGCTTAAAGTTTGAGTTGGTTAGAGCAGGCAAGCCTAGGCAGCAAGCGTTGCTAGGACGATAACAGAACAGCTGTTACTGTACTGTATCTATTTCATAGTATTATTTTAAATTGAGGTTAATTTCAACTATAATAGGAGACCTTGAATTACTAGAAATAAAATGTGATTTTGTCCCTCATAGAGTTTACGCTATGGTGATGCTCCATCCGAGGTAATAATATCCCGAACCACTTGACACAAAAATTTGAAATTTTGCACGGACAATCAGTTTAGAATGTAAACACTCGCTAAGAAAGGGTTTCTTGATATTCAAATGTTTAAGTACTTTCAGGGGGGCATGAATTATTAAGAAGTTCCTCATCGGCTCAAAAATGGTTCGATTTTGATAACATTTGGTACAAAAATCTTTCTTCTCATTATAAAGGTCAAGTTCATTAACCAGTTGAATCCGTTTACTGGAACATGGTTTTTGGAGCGAAATTTGTGCGAAACGTAGGACGACGAATGAAACCATTTTTTAAGCGAGTTCTGTAGCCATATACCTGAAAAATTGATAGAAATACTTTTCAAAACTAATTTTCTGTTTGGGTATTCAGAAACGAAGTATTTGGGAAAAAATTGTATGAATGGTGATACAAAGTTTTCGGATCTCAGTATATTTTCTAAAATATCTCGAAAACGGTTGGGAACTCGAAGTAAGTGGAATGCGGCTATTCGAAAGGTTACTAAATTCTCTACAATAAGATTCTGTTGTAATGTTCGGTGGGGCGATGACAATCGAAGAGATAAGAGCTAGTTTTATGCTTTTTAACGTGTATTTGTCTCTGTTTACCTAACTTTCTAAGCGTTTTTTTTCCACCGGTACGGTTACCTCCACATGGTGTTTCCTGGGTAACTTTAAAGTCCGTGCAATAATAAGCTGTAGAAAATTATGTAGTAGCGTTAATTTTGATCATATCTTATTTAACTCAATATAAAAAATACTTATCGGCCGTGGTGAAGCACGGGTAGTCAGCTAGTAAAGTTATATATTAACCATAAACATTGAGTTAGTTGGGAGTGGAGGAGGGTAAACGAAATAGGTTGAAGCTAAGTGGAGTGGAGGAGGGTAAAGGAAATAGTATGAAGCCAAGTGGAGTGGAGGGAGGGTAAACGAAATAGGCTGAAGCCAAGTGGAGTGGAGGAGGGTAAACGAAATAGGTTGAAGCCAGGTGGAGTGGAGGAGGGTAAACGAAACAGGTTGAAGCCAAGTGGAGTGGAGGGAGGGTAAACGAAATAGGTTGAAGGCAAGTGGAGTGGAGGAGGGTAAACGAAATAGGTTGAAGCCAGGTGGAGTGGAGGGAGGGTAAACGAAATAGTTTGAAGCCAAGTGGAGTGGAGGGAGGGTAAACGAAATAGTTTGAAGCCAAGTGGAGTGGAGGGAGGGTAAACGAAATAGGTTGAAGGCAAGTGGAGTGGAGGAGGGTAAACGAAATAGTTTGAAGCCAGGTGGAGTGGAGGAGGGTAAACGAAATAGTTTGAAGCCAACTGGAGTGGAGGAGGGTAAACGAAATAGTTTGAAGCCAAGTGGAGTGGAGGGAGGGTAAACGAAATAGGTTGAAGCCAAGTGGAGTGGAAGGAGTCTAACAACAGAAAATTGGTTCTCATTTTACAGACAAATACATTTTCCTAACACAAGCAATTACAAAAATAAAAAGTCCGTCACGCAGGAGCTGCATAACGAAGCACTTTTAGCACTTTCCTCCGAAGGAAAGTATTAGCATTTTCCTCCGAAGGAAAGTAGCTATTGAGGTTGGACTCATGACGGAATTTTTGAAAAATTTCTTCAAATCTTTATCGATCCTACCTAGTAGACACCGAAAATGACCCCCGTTAAAATTTATATATATCTATATATATATATATATATATATATATATATATATATATATGCATATATATATATATATGTGTCTGTTAACACGATAGCGGCCAGAGTTTTTGTTTTTTCGTCACGAAACTTGATATATAGCATTCAATTAGCAAACGATTGAACGAGTTCGTTAACCACCAAAGTCGGTCCACCGGAAGGGGGGGTTTACCCCGAACCCAAAACACTTATTTGACTATGTCAGCCGTAATATTTGTTATATTTCAACGAAACTTGGTATTCGTAGTGTTAATATAGAGAGAAAAGTGAGATATAAAAATGAACTAAATCGGTTCATTAGAAGGGGGGGTTTACTCAGGACCCACAATACCAATTCGCCACTACCAGCCGTGATTTTTGGTATATTTCGACGAAACTCGGTATTCGTAGTGCTAATCCACAGGGAAATATGTGTTGTAAAAATAAACGAAATCGGTTCATTAGGAGGGGGGGTTTACTCCGGACCCACAATACCAATTCGCCACTACCAGCCGTGATTTTTGGTATGTTTCGACGAAACTCGGTATTCGTAGTGGTAATCTACAGGTAAATATGTGTTGTAAAAAGAAACTAAAACGGTTCTTTAGAAGGGGGGGGGGTTTACTCCGGACCCAAATTCCTAATATACTCATACCGGTCGTAATTTCTGCTGTATTGTAACGAAACGCTGTATACGTCGTGGGTAACTCATGAGAAAGAAGTGTTGTAAAAATGAGCTGAATCGGTCAATCGGAAAGCGGAGGTTTAATTTGTAATATATTTGAATAGAAAAGCCGGCAGACGTAGGTTCACAAAGCCGCCGCAAGGAGCGCTTTCTACCACTAGAGTGACTGTATCCTGTTCCTGCGTTAGATCAAAATACGATAATATGAGGATTTTTGTATTTATTACGTAGTGTAGTAGGTACCATGTGTAAACATAACTCTGGATGCAAATTAATAATTGATCAGTAACTCATTACAAAATGAGAACTATTCACGTTTTTATTTTATTTATGTAGGATATTTTAAGCAAATTGTTCTGGAAAGCAGTCTACACTACCAAAATTCTGAGGAAAGTGCTTAGTTATGCAGCTCCTGCGTGACGGACTTTCCTCAGAATTGAGTAGTGTCGAGTGCATTCCTGAATAATTTGCTTAAAATAACCTATATAGATAAATAAAATAAAAAAATAAAAAATTGTTCTACTCCTTTGGATTTTTTTTATGAGCAGCTGTTTCAATTATTTTTTTTTTGAATTTTGTTTTTATTTTGTAATTAATTTCCTTCCAAAGGTTTGTGTATGCGGGGTATTATACTACGTACTAAATACACAAAGCTTCACGTTTTCATCTATTGATCTTGATGAGTTTCGCGAACCTACGCTTTAGTTGACCACAACGAATTCCGAGTTTCGTTGAAATATAACAAAAATTATGGCTGGTATTGGTAAATAACTACTTTGGCTCCGGAGTAACCCCCCCCCCCCCCCCTCCAGATGGACCGATTTTGTTGGTTAACGAACTCGTTCAATCGTTTGATGGGAGAATACTACATTCCAAGTTTCGTAGCGAAAAAACAAAAACTCTGGCCTGTATCATGTTAACGGACACATATATAACAACTATACACACACACACACACACACACACACACACACACACACACACACACACACACATGTATATATATATATATATATATATATACATATAAATATATATACACATATAAATTTGAACGGGGGTCATTTTCGGTGTCTACTAGCAGATCGATAAAGATTCAAAGAAATATTTCAAAAATTCTATCATGAGTGCAACCTCAATAGCTACTTTCCTTCGGAGGAAAGTGCTAAAAGCAATAAAAAACTAAGGGAAAGAGACAAAAAATGAAAAAGTGAGTTAATCAACGACAAAAGAACAAAACAAACGTGTTTGAAGTTTCAAGCACTTATTTCTCCAATTGACATTACCATATCAAAAATGTCTTATGTAAGCTTTCGAATAGTCTCTATCCACTTACCACGATTTCCTAAATGTTTTCGTGATATTAATGGAGAATATGCGAAGTTCCCAAAACTTTTCATGTCACTTAATAAAATAGTTTATTCTAATTCTTCTTTAATTCCTAACGTACCCAAAATTTAAAAATCTTTGTTCATATGAATTTCAAACATGCAGAAAATATTTTAACTTAATCCCATGATTCTAAGTATCCTAAACAAAAATTTTATTCGACAACTATTTTTCATATTTTCTCGAAAACGGTTAAAGCTATCGCCTTTAAAATGATTTCATTCGTTTTCTTAGGCCAAGCAGTCTACAAAACAAGTACTTACAAGCATATGATGTAAGCGTAACGATTTTTTCGCGCGAATTTCGCTCCAAACCCCGTGTTCCGGTGAACGGATACTGCTGGTTAACGAACTTTACCTTTCAAATTAGACGAAAGATTTTTGTACCAAATTCTGGGCCATTATTCACTGAGATAGAACGCGACAATTTTCTTTCTCTAGGTGTTCTGAAGTGTAAAATTTTCTAGTCGGCACTTATGGGTTGCGTTGTGGGGTCAACCTTATAAGCGGGGTTCCTCCCTATGGAGAGAGGGAGGAACCGCGCTAAAACAAAGTTATGTACATAAATTCTGTTAGAATTTGGCATCATTTATTAAATATTCCTTGTAATTTTTCAGCTGGTGCGATCCCAGTCCGAACTTGGCTCCGTGGCCTTCTCAGTCTACGTCCTGTTCCTCTACATCTCCTTCTCCTACCTATTATGCCTTGGAGGCAATGAAATCACTGTTCAGGTAATACCACTGCATATGCAAAGTTCTTTTGTTTTATCGCGTGGAGATTCAAGCTGATGATCAGCTGTGCATTTTATACATTTCTAGAAAACGAAGAATTACCATAAAAAAACAAAAACGGTCTGTTCACAAAGACGGAAAAGTTCAATGCCGCATGCGCAAATATTCCAGACGGTTCCACCATAAAAACTGATTATGTCTCGTATAATAATAGGGAAACTTTGAGAGTTCAGACAAAGGAAATAGCGTCTAATATTTATCAATACATAGCCAAAGCTAAGACTAAAAACGTTTTAAAACTCCTAGTGGTAATATATATTTATTTATTCATTTAATGATATTTCATTCTGTAAAATAATTACATTTTGTAATGTGCTTACATAAAATATAATAATCACGAGCGTCTGCACCAGGTGCCCCCTTGTCTCCTCGGGTAAGCGAGATGACTAGGGACAGCCGTACCCCACTCCTCAACCAGCAGCAGTAGGAAGTACTGGAGCGAGAGAGCTGCAGACACTCTAGGGGCTTGTGGGGAGAAGATAACCACTGTTATCACTCCCTTGTGTTGCTTAAAGCAGATCGCGGGGCCACATCCTGGCCTCCTAGTGGTATGTTTATAACAGAGAGGCCTTTTAACGCCAATTTCTTGCGCGGGGAATATAGGCCACGCCTTTTGCCTACAACTATGCTAAGGCCGGCCATACACGTTACGGTATACCGGAGAGATTTACCTGCACAGGTGTACCTCTCCGGTATACCTGTGCAGGCGAGAGCCCACACACGCTCCGGTAAACCGTACGGGTGAAGGATTCAACAGTCTAGAAATGATAAGCCGACAAGATTACGTGATTGCCTTAGTTGGTTTATTAGTGGCTATCAACTGCAAACAAAGACGAAAACACACGGTTATGGTATTCCTTGCTCTTAACTAGCCACAAACATCTGATCGATAAATTTCAATGAATTTCTTGAGAATTCGATTCCGTTTTCGGACAAACATTATGACTAACACAGTAAAAAAACGTTAAAAATATATAAACGTTCTAAAACACCACTGGCACGCGAGTGCAGAGAATATATTCTAAGTTAAGCACGAAGCTACGACTATTTGCCACATCTAGCCTCACACCTGCGCAGGCATACCGGATGACTCACACACACGCTCCGGTCTACTCGCCTGCGCAGGTAAAAAGAATTGAAGTTTGATTCTTCTCCGGTGGACCTGTACACGGACTGGCACACACGCTCCGGTTTACCTCCGCAGGTCACCTGTGCAGGCAAACCTCTCCGGTATACCGGAACGTGTATGTCCGGCCTAATGTAATTTCCCACCGATTATAGTAATTTATGATGTTTTCAGTAAAATATAAAATATTCCCTCTCAGAACATCTGTTATTATTTCTAGCCTTTAAGTGTTTAAAAGCCTTAAATGTAATGGACTAGGAGTTTTTAAGGCATGAATTTTGTATTAATAAAGTTGAATAACTAATATCAGTCCAGGTATCGAATGCTTAAAAACAGCTATAGGTGGATATTTTTGAATCACAATTTTGGACTTCGTAACTTTGTTTGGGCTGGAAAGGAGGTGAACATCCATCTTCAACCAGGTATATTCTTAAACTTGGCAATGTTTAGTTTTCTCTCTAAAGATAATTTCAGCACAAATAAAACATTGCCAAGTTTAAGAATATACCTGGTTGTGGAAAGTGATATTTTAGTAACTGGGTATAAGTATTTTTATTGTTGTTTTTAAAGGTCAGTTGAAGTGTCTTTACTGTTCTTAGTAAGTAACTATGAGGTCTTCCTAGTAATGAACTTGGACATTTCTTTCTTGTATCATCTCTTGTATTGGCAAATATTTATGGTTGAAAATATGGTGCACTTAATACACTAACTCATACTACTTTTTTGGAGTGTAGGTTGGTAAGGCGTTTTTTTGAGGTTTTAGGAGGAGATATTTCTCGCTTTTGGGGGAAGGGAGTGTTTCTTTGTGGGGGGAGGAACTTGGCCTCTATTTCACATTTATGTTTTTTTGGGATCTCATTACTTTTTTCTAAGTATTAATTAAAATTTAGTTGCCGCATACCTACTGGCTTTTGTACTTCATATAAAACCAGGGTCTTTGGATTCTGCATAAAGTTCTCCTTACTGCTTGATATTTGATACCAATAATTAACCTACATACATCTAATCACTAGACTAGAAAAGTTAGAAGCCCTCCCAGATGACAGTACTCTAGAGGACAAATTGATTGCTCTCTTAACTAAACTATTACACTGTAAAACACAGCAACCTTATCCCGAGGATAAAGATCACAATAGGGAAAGTGTAGAAGGCCTTCAAGAAAAAGGTAAGAACAAAGACGATACATTTTGGGTTTGTGATCCTAAACTTTGTAATTTAGATGGCTCGACTTTGAAAAACTTAGTATCTGCTGTCAAGTATATTATGCAAGTCACAACTATTGTTGTTAAGATGCGTCGAAATGTTTCTTAAGACATCAAATATAGGTTCTCCTTACCAAGACGATTCATTTCATACCCCACATGATGGGTTTCAGAAGGAATGATGGCTTTCCGATGGAACAAAATGTACAAAACGTCATAGGTAATATGACACTCCCGTATCAAGACCTACCTGTGTGCCAAGTTTGGTCAAAATAGGTCAAACGGTGTGAATTTGTATAAGGAACAAACATACAGACAGACAGCTGAAAGACCTTTTTTACCTAGCCTAGTGCATTCCCCGGACCAAGGCCTACCTGTGTGCCAAGTTGGTCGAAATCGGTCAAACGGAGTGAATTTGTTTAAGGAACAAACATGCAGACAGACAGCTGATAGACGATTTTGACCTAGGCTATGACACTACCCGGATAAAGACCTACCTATGTACCATGTTTGGTCAAAATCGGTCAAATCGTGTGGATTTGTATAAGGAAGAAACAGTTAAGCAAACAGCTGATAGACGATTTTGAACTAGCCTATGACACTCCCCGGATCAAGACCGACATGTGTGTCAAATTTTGTCAAAATCGGCCATACGGTGTGTATTTGTATAAGGAACAAACAGACAGACAGACAGCTGATAGACAATTTAACCTAGCCTATGATTCTCCCCGTATCAAGACCCATCTGTGTCCCAAGTTTGGTCAAGATCGGTCAAACGGTACGGATTTGTATAAGGAACAAACATACAGCTGGTATAAGATTTTGACCGAGCCTATATGTGTCTACTTGTTTCTTAAAACATCAAATATAGGTTCTTCATACCGAGACGATTCATTTGATACCCCACATCATGGGTTTCGGACGGAATGACGGGTTTCCGAAGGAAGTACAAAACTGGCACGCCTCCGCCCCGGAAGCGGAGTCAAACACAACTTTTCAGGTTTTTTCGATTTTTCCCTTTAATAACACCTCCATATCTATCAACATTCAAAATTTCAAGTCTCTAGCATCATGGGAAGTGCCTAATAATTTTGATGAGTCAGTGAGTGAGTGAGTCCTATAAATCCCGATTTACGATCGCTTATATATCAGAAACTATTCGATGTAGAATTATGAAAATTTGCAGTTTTACTCACATCTAGTAGTATAATACCTGTGTAAAATTTCATAACTTTATCTTTACCTGTTTGAAAGTTATGAGAGGGTAAAAATCGGCTCTAAGACCGCCTGTAATATACACACAGTATGCTTAGGCCTGAACTTGGCCTGGCGCACTACCGTGCGCCTAGATAGTCCAGGAAAAAAAGAGTTATAGATGGAAATGTTTGTAACACATTTTTTGACTTCATAACTTTGTTTTGGCTAGTTAGGAGGTGAACATATCAAAAGTCCTCACCCGTCACCTTTGTCCGGGGGGGGGAGGGGGGGTTTAGAAGGTCCAATTTTTCGGGTTTTCACTTATATCTCGGAAACCCTGCGTCCTAGCTGATTAAATATGATACAAGTTGAACTCAATAATGTTTTTCGAGATATCTTTAGTTTTCGAAATATCCGCTCTTGAATGGCTGTCATTTTGGGAAAAAACACACTTTTTGACCGGATAACTCTTTAACGATAAACCCCGAAAAATAAATGCCGTTTATAGGGTTGTAGAGCATTCCCTTCACCTATAACTGTTCGGCTCTTTCCACCTGGACTGTATGGCTCATTTAATGATACAACATTTTTTTTTTTTTTTTTTTTTTCAGAGTGAGAAGGTATATGCAAGCATCTATCAGAGCCAATGGTACAAGTTGAGTCTTGAGGATCAGAAAAACCTCAGCATTATGCTCTGCTCGGCTTCAAGGAGCCTAGAAGTCCGCTATAAGGGGCTGGTCACCTTCAGCATGGAGCGTTATGCTCAGGTAACAGTAGTAGTTAGCATGGGCGTATATAGGAAACAATTTCGTTGGGGAGGGGGGAATTAGGAGGGGGGCTGGTACCATTTCCGGGTTATGGAATATTAACAATTTAGAACTTGGAATAGTTTTAGGCAACTAAAACACTAGTAAACCTAAAATAATATATTTTTTATGAACTAAGTGATCTTATTTAATTTATTTTTTAGGGTTTATGACACATTTTTACCATCAAATCAAAATTTCGGAGAGGGGGGCTGCAGCCCCTCAGCTCCCTATATACGCCAATGGGTTGTTAACGATTAAAGGTCAGACTAAAACATACATTTTATGTTGTTCCTGCCATTTCAAACTATCGAATATGCAAAATCTCGTTGTTCGCGGAACGCCGCTCAACGAAGTTTACCCTGTCAGGTGCTGCCACCTAGCGGTGTGCCCGGGAACTATTTGCCCGCGGCAGTACGAACTGCACGAAGAAACAAGTTCGGAAGATATAGTCGCCGAGACAAAGTGTGGCAGTGTGGAAGATCACTTTTTTTCCTTCATAAGGTTTTACTCTCACATCATGCAGGAGTAAATATCCTAGCCACCCAGGCCGAGCGAAGAGAGCAGAAAATGGAGTTTGCTTCTCCAAATCATGGTGGCCAGCCCACCATGATTTGGAGAAGCAAGAAAATACAGCAAATAGCAGGGAGTGCTTAAGCACAAACTATACTCAGACATCTCAAGGTACCTTTCTCAATTTCATCATGCAGCAAACCATCTCATCTCAACCAACCTCAGCAGCTCATCACACTCATCATTTCCCCATAATCAAAATTTAAGTAACCTACTAACCATAAATTGTTCCTGAGTCTTGGCTTTACACCCCCCTCCATAGAATTATGCTTCTGTAATAAATCCTGAATTTCAATTTATCCTATGTACAAATCTCTGCAGTCCTTTACCACCAGTGGTCCACTCTAAACCATATAAAAAATGGTAATCATACCATGGTTATGGGATCATAATCATAAACAGTCGTTTTCCAGATTCGAGACTTTGCTCTTGGATTGTGGACGATACGGCTTGTCGAAAATTGTCACAACTCCCTTAGAGCCAACGGCCATAGCCACGTTGAATGCACCGGTTCCCATAGATCACCGGAGTTAAGCAACGTCGGGCGTGGTCAGCACCTGAATGGGTGACCGACCACGTGCTGTTGGCATTAGGAAAGGGTGGCAACCTGTAGATAGCCCGGCGCTAATGGCCAAGATGTAGATGCGCAGTTAAAAAAAAAAAAAAAAAAAAAAAAAAAAACTCCTTTAGAATAGCCTTTAATGCCTTAAATAAAGTATGGAATAAGACAATTTTTCAATATATTACTTCGTCAATGGATAGAATATGTTCGTTCTCTAGTTAGCTCCGATTTGCATATTCGACATGGGCGTATATACGGGGGCTGCAGCCCCCCCCCCCCGAAATTTTGATTTTATCGGTAATAATGTGTCATAAAACCTTTAAAAATAAATTAAAGAAGATTACTTATTTCATAATAAATATTATATTTTGGGTATAATAGCGTTTTAGTTGGCTAAAACTATTCCAAGTTCTAAAATGTTAGTATTCCATATCCCGAAAATGGTCCCAGCCCCCCTCCCAGAAATTATTTTCTATATACGCCCATGATAGTTGATAGTTTGCCATGGTAGGGACGATGTATAAGCTGGGTTTTATTCCCAGACAATAGCTTTGAAATTAGATTAGCTGATAATCTACTCTGTACAAGATAAAATTGATTTGATATTTAAAACATTATTTATAGCAGTCATTTAATATTTATGTCTTTTATTATCTGTTTCAGATGATTCAGGCTACTTATTCATATCTCACCATTCTCTCGGGCATGGAATTATGAATTTCTTCAGTTTATTATTAGAACTAAAGCGACATAGAAAGTAGTATAATAAAAAAAAAACTAATTGAATGATTCATCAAAAATAATGTATTATAATCTTATATATACGTAATATTTCTTAGGAAAATGATTAGGTACAGAAATCACAAATAACAATTTAATGTTTTAAATTATGCACTATTAATAAAACATTACTTAGCAATTCGCTAACATTTAATTATTTCTATCCTGTGGAATATAATCTTAATACCCACTTGCTGCTTTTTTTTTTTTTTTTTTTTTTTTTTTTTAAGGCGTGTCAACCGTTGTGGTCATTAACCTATATATATATATATATATATATATATATATATATATATATATGTTTGATGTTATTTTTCGTCGCTGGGATAGTATTTTTAGATGGAACGGCATTTTTCTCCAGCGGTGGTACTCCTCCTCACTTCTTCCCGGAATATTTCGATGGATTCATCTCCATCTTCTTCAGCCAGGTACTTGTTTCTTCTTCGGTGGTAGCCAAGGGAATGATGATGATGATTCCCTTGGCTACCACCGAGGAAGAAACAAGTACCTGGCTGAAGAAGATGGAGATGAATCCATCGAAATATTCCGGGAAGAAGTGAGGAGGAGTACCACCGCTAGAGAAAAATGCCGTTCCATCTAATATATATATATATATATATATATATATATATATATATATATATATATGAGGCCAGAATATATAGTTTTCTTGGAACAAAATAAAAATGGCTTTTAGGAACAGAACATTTTCAACAGAAATTAACAAACTTGATCATAACTAGCATGCAGTTTTTACATACAGGATAGGCCATGAATTAGTTAAAATTTGAAAAATTCTTTTAAAAAAACATTCGACATATTTTAAGAATTGTTTATTTACGAGAAAGTTCATTAGTTCGATTTAAAAAAAAAAATAATAAAAAAAAATTCATGATCTAAATGACCACCGTTTCTACTTTTGCAATCTTCTAAATTACTAGTGAAATTTTCGAATACGCGTTGGTAAAGAAATTGCCGACATCTCTTGGCTGATTTTTTTTTCTTTTAGTTGACTTAATGTATTTGGTTTATGGAGTAGACACAATTCTTTCATTAACCCCGTAAAAAGAAGTCTGCAGGGGATAGATCTGGCATGGGCGTATATAAGGGGGGGTGCAAAAATGTGCAAAATTTTGTTTTGTTGAGAACATTTCATGAAAAAAAAAACCTATAACAACTAAAAAATGTCTTCTACATTTACCCCGGTCTACTACCCAGTAGATCTGGACACCCGTCCAGAGGACCTTAAAAACCACCATTTTACACTAAAATATTAAAATTTTTCCTGTACTCCCTCCATCGGTCAGCCAAGGAGACTGGGGCCCAATCCTACCAAGGTAAGAGGGGAGATCCCCCATTTTAGCGCGGTTCCTCCCTCCCCCATAGGGAGGAACCCCGCTTATAAGGTTGATACAATGAAACAATCCGAGAGTGCCGACTAGAAAATTTCGCGTTTCAGAACCCCTAGAGACCGAAAATAACGGTAGTTGAAATTTGTATATATATATATATATATATATATATATATATATATATATATATATATATATATATATATATATATATATATATATATGTCTGTTCGCTCATTTCTGGCTTCCCTAATGGTCCGATTGTGATGAAATTTGGTACAAAAATCCGTCGTCCAATTTAAAAGGTCAAGTTCGTTAACCAGCAGAATCCGCCCACTGGAAGATGGCGTTTGGGGCGAAATTCGCGCAAAACAAATCGTAACGCTTACGTTTTTGAGTTCATAAGCTTGTAAGTACTCGTTTTATAGGCTTCTTGGGCTAGGAAAACGAATGAAACCATTTTCAAGGCGATAGCTTTAACCGTTTTCGAGAAAATTGGAAAGATAGTTTTTGAATACCGTTTTTGGTTTGGGTACTTAGAATCATGGGATTCAGTTGAAACATTATCTGCATGTTCTACTTTCATTAAAACTAATATGTTGACATTTTTGTTACGTTTGGAGTTTAGGAAGGGTTAGAATAAAATATTTTATTAACAGACATAAAAAGTTTTGGTAACTTTGTATACTTTCCTTAATATCTCGTAAAAGGTTGAGAATCTTGGTAAACGAAAGAATACCATTAGAAAGCTTATTAAATGCTCTAAAAAAAAGGTTCTCATAAAAGTTTTGATTAGGCGATGTCAATCGGAGAAATAAGAGCATAAAACTTTAAAGTAATTGATTTCGCTTATTCGAACTGTTCTTTTTATCTGTTTTTTATTCCTTGTTATTTTTAAATTGCTTATTGTTGGATAATGTATTTGAAAATAAAACAAGTTAAGAAAAATAGGAAAAACAATTTAATGTTAGAGATATGGATTTCCAAGATTCCAAGACCTTGTCACTAGCGGGTTCGTTTCTAGTGTAACAGACCCTTCCAGGTAAGATTGTAAATCATGACCTTTCAAGACTTTACTACTCACAGGAATGGCGTTAGTGACCTTAAGGGTTGACACGCCATTATAATAATTAATTAAAAAAAAAAGACTGGTGGAACCAAAATAATAACTGCTTCTATTTTAATCTTTCCAAATTAGACTAGGGATATGAACGGAACCGCGCTAAGATGATGCAGTTCCTGCGAGACGGACTTTTTCATTATATTATTTCATCAATGGATTGGATATGTTCGTTCTCTAGTTGGCACCTATTTGCATATTCGATAGTTTGACATGATAGGGACGACATGAAAGGATGGTTGCAATTATAAAACTAATAAAATTTACTGTCCAAAATAATATAAAGAAATTCATAGGGAACAAATTTTGTTCAAAGTGACTATTCCTTTTTTTTATTCCTGTTCACTTGTGGGCTCGTCATCGTACTCCTTGTGAAGACTCTTAGCAATACTGTGAACAAATTTCAAAATGTTTATTATTTTTTAAATTTAGTACCCAACTTAGAACTATATAAAAAAAAGTCCGTCACGCAGAAGCTGCATAACTAAGCACTTTCCTCAGAATTTGGGTAGTGTAGACTGGTTTCCAGAACAATTTGCTTAAAATATCCTACATAAATAAAATAAAAACATGAATAGTTTTCTTTTAATTTTGTAATGAGTAACTGTTCAATTTTTAATTTTGTAATTAATTTGCTTCCAGAGTTATGTTTACACATGGTACCTTCTACACTACGTATTAAATACAAAAAACTTTATATTTTCGTCTTTTGATCTGACGCAGGAACAGGATACCGTCCTTCTAGTGGTAGAAAGCGCTCCTCGCGGCGGCCTTGCGAACCTACGTCTGGCAAGCTAATTCTATTGAAATATATTACAAAGTAAACCCCCCTTTCCGATTGACCGATTTAGCTCATTTTTACAATACTTCTTTCCCATGAGTTACCCACGACATATACCGCGTTTCGTTACAATACACCAGAAATTACGACCGGTATGAGTATATTAGTAATTTGGGTCCGGAGTAAACTCCCCTCCTAGTGAAAGGATTTAGTTTATTTTTACAACACATTTTTCTCTCTAGATTAACACTAAGAATACCAAGTTTCGTTGAAATATAACAAATATTACGGCTGGCATGGTCAAATTAGTGTTTTGGGTTCGGGGTAAACCCCCCCCCCCTTCCGGTGGACCGACTTTGGTGGTTAATGAACTCGTTCAATCGTTTGCTAATTGAATGCTATATACCAAGTTTATATATGCATATATATATATATATATATATATATATATATTGTTGGAGAATGCTGGATGGTGAAAAATTGATGTTCCAAGGATGAAAAAATGGTCGAAAATTCCCACAAGTGTTTTATTGGCAAAACGTTTTCAGGGACTAAGCCCCATTTTCAATGCCCATGCATTGGCTCTTATTCAGCCGAGCCTTGCTCCTAGACTGCAAGGAAGTTCTGCTGAGTCTAGGAGGCTCGGCTGAATAAGAGCCAATGCATGGGCATTGAAAATGGGGCTTAGTCCCTGAAAACGTTTTGCCAATAAAACACTTGTGGGAATTTTCGACCATTTTTTCATCCTTGGAGATATATATAAATTTTAACGGGGGTCATTTTCGGTGTCTACTAGGTAGAATCGATAAAGATTTGAAGAAATTTTTCAAAAATTCCGTCATGAGTGCAACCTCATTAGCTACTTTCCTTCGGAGGAAAGTGCTAAAAGGAATTCTTTCTTTTTCTTTTTCAGCTTATATTCAGCTTATGAGGTTCAAGAACCAACAATTATGTAAATTATTTATTTATTTAATTTTTAACGTCCATTTATTATTAACTACGAATTTCAGGACGGGTTATCTATAGGTTACCACCCTTTTCTAGCCAGGATAGGGGTGATGCCTTTTCTTTTTTCGAAAGAAAAGCCACCGCCCCTAATGGGAATCGAACCCACGACCTTTGGCACGGAGTGTTAAGAGCTCACGCCTTAACCCTCACGGCTACCGGGTCTCCGAAATTATGAGATTATATGTTAATTATGCCTTTTTTACTAAATTCACTCAACACGTTGAATGCTGCCTGAATCTTGGCTTACTTTGGGCTACGGATGAGATTTATTGCGTGAAATCGAAGCAGGTACTTACTTGCCGGGAGGGCAACTAGAAACTGATTGGGCACGAGCTCCATATGGTGCTCCTGTCTCTAGGAAGGGGATGAGAGAGTACCTTATGGTGCTCTCAGTCCAGTCGTAAGGACTTGATGAGCACCATATGATACTCACCGCATTGAAGGTGTTAAATGTGATGGACAGTCCGGAGTAAAAAACAAACAATTAATTCTGCTCCACATATTTTATTTTTTGCTATTTTTTGCATGAATAATGCAAAGTGATATATGCAGAAATAGTTATGATTAGAGCCCGGAAGATAGGCATTTATTTTTGGTTAAAATAGGCAGGCAAAAAGGCACTTGAAATACTGAAAATAGGCAGAACTGTAATTAAAATAGGCATTTATTAGGAGTGAAGGCAAAGAGGAATCTCACTCATTATTAATGAAAATATGCATTTTAAATACTCATTCATTTCTTTATTATCAATTTATCACAGAATTAGTGTACTTACTCTTACTTTCCCTTCTTACAAGCAACAACAAGATGCTTTTTCAAAGTATCAACTCTCTAAGACCTTCTCAGAAAAAATGTTTTTCAACATAGAAAAACTTCCTCCGCATTATCTTATTATTTCGAATCCGTAATACCAGGTAAATTACACCATTGTCACAGCAAAAGGGGTGTGAGGAAGGAGGCGTACTTCTCTCATCCTCTCTCTTTCCTGCTATTCGATATGCTTGTGCATTCCTTCTACTAAGGAAGGTTCTGTTATTTACAGAGGGTCGATCAACGGGTTGGGAAAATAAGCTTTCGAATTGATATTTGTGACGGCAATAAGTAATTTAATTTGTAAAACCGTTTTTGTTTTCGACGAACCGAAATTCGAAATTCGTTATGTGCTTTTTAAAATGTTTAAATCGCAGAAAAAATTGCATAACGAGCAAAAAAGGGGGAAAAAAAGGCTTTAAATCTTAAAAGAGCCAAAATAGGCAAAAAAGGCAAAATAAAAATTGTCTCTACACTTCCTAAATGCACAAAAACATATTTATTTCTATCTGATTCTTCAATATGTCCATTCAGATAAAAAAGGCATTTCGCCTAACTTCCGGGCTCTAGTTATGATTTTCATCATCAAAACTATCACTGACTTTTAGGCCATTATTGCCAAAGAAATAATTATTGTTTTAGTTATAAGCAACTGAAGATGCCCCAGAAAGGCAATGTAACGTGAAACAAGAAATTAAGATGTTGATCTGAATTAATTGTGTGTTTGATATTATTCCACATTTAACCTTCTGCCACATATAAGTATAATTGGGTCTTTTTGCGAAGACCACATCCAGTTACTTTTGAAGTAGCAGTAGTGATTTATAACAGTTACTCGTACTCGCTGATAAGCTTACTGATTAGCTTATAGGTTCTTTGCTGGTTATCTACTACTTCTTGACTCGTTATCTACGGTTATAATTCATATTAGATAATGGTAAGCAATATTTATTAATAAAAAGGTTAATATTATCAAAATCAATTCTCTCAACTATGAAATAAGTTATTAAGCTTTAAAGTTAACTGTTTTGCAGGTTATGAAGGATAACAAACAACGTTATTTGTAAACAAACATATTTTATTCCTTTTCTCTCTCTCTTTTTTGGATATTTTACATTTATTAGGCATTACATGCTATGCGTTTCCGCTCGCTCAAGAAAATATCAAAACCCTAGTCAATCCAACTCCCAATTAATAGAATTATATTAATTGTAGCGACTCTAGTCTATCCAACTCGCTAAAATTAAAAGGATTCCATTAATTTTTCCCAGTAAGAAACCAATCCCTTTTACTTTGTCAGGAACATCGCGAACTAATTGTAAAAGACTCATTTTTCTCACAAACATAAGCAGAGCTTTTTCATAAACAAAAGCTAATTCACTGTTGAAGGTTACTTTACTCCCAGCAAGAACGAATGCAATTGGTCATCCAATCCTCCAATAGGAAGGCAAAGGAGTTATGCGCATGCGCTAAATCACTGATACAATCACTACTGCTACTTCAAAAGTAACTGGATGTGGTCTTCGCAAAAAGATCCGTATAATTAAAAACCCTACAAGTATGCGCCAACGTTGAGTAAACCGGGTCCCGTTGATCACTGAAGTTAAGCAACGTCGGGCGTGGCCAGTAAAAGGTTGGTAACCTATAGATAGCCCGTCGTTATTAGTCAACGCGTTGATACGCCATTAAACACACACAAAAAAAAACCTACAAAGCCAGAAAAAAATTATACGTAGTCCTAAAAATATTTCTAAACCAGAAACCTTACTGAGGATAAAAAAAAAAGAAGCAAAATTTACATTAAACAACCTAATAATCTTTCCCTACCTTCAGCAACAACCTGTATAAAATATTTGTGACATTTCAAAATGAGCTAATTATATGCGAAAGCCTGAAAAAAAAGAACTTACCAGAGGTTGATGACTGCAATAAATGTGACTGCAGCTGTCACGCCAAAAAATGCTCCAGGAAAATTGTGAACGGTTTCTTTGAATATCAAGTCATAAATTGGGAGTAAGGCTATTGGCAGAATTCCTTCACCAATTCCACAAGTGCTCATAACAACACCTAAGGCAGAATTTTATTTTAATTTTCAACAAGATTATAAACGTTGAGGCTAGGAATTAAAACCTAAATTGCAGTCTCAAAATCAGGAATTAATTAACTTTAGTGATGCAGCTACATTTCGATCAACAATATCATTTTCAAGATAAATTGATTAAGCTTTTTAGCGCGGTTCCTCCCTCTCTCCATAGGTAGGAACCCGGTAACGTTGAAGTTGTGTTTGTTGTGCTGTGTTGAAGTTGTCAAATAATGAATTTGATTAAACTGAGCCGTGTGTTGAAATCGGAAGAAGTAGCATATAGAGCATTACAAAAGTATAGAGTTCTGCCTCAAACTAATTATTAGTTTAAACATCTGTTCTTCATAACTATTAACTTAATGATACGATAAATAACTGTTTTAGTAATAAAAGTAACTGGCGTGGGTAAAGTAAAAAAGACCCGCACATTATTTTCAGCTAAGTATAAAATGTCATAAGCATAATATATCACTCCTCCCTAGCCAACTGTGTAGGCTGGTTCAAAAAATACAGACAATAAAATATGCCTAGTGGGGTCTTTTTGCGAAGACCACATCCAGTTACTTTTGAAGTAGCAGTAGTGATTGTATCAGTGATTTAGCGCATGCGCATAACTCCTTTGCCTTCCTATTGGAGGATTGGATGACCAATTGCATTCGTTCTTGCTGGGTGTAAAGTAACCTGCAACAGTGATTTAGCTTTTGTTTATGAAAAAGCTCTGCTTATGTTAGTGAGAAAAATGAGTCTTTTACAATTAGTTCGCGATGTTCCTGACAAAGTAAAAGGGATTGGTTTCTTACTCGGAAAAATTAATGGAATCCTATTAGCGAGTTGGATAGACTAGAGTCGCTACAATTAATATAATTCTATTAATTGGGAGTTGGATTGACTAGGGTTTTGATATTTTCTTGAGCGAGCGGAAACGCATAGCATGTAATGCCTAATAAATGTAAAATATCCAAAAAAGAGAGAGAGAAAAGGAATAAAATATTTTGTTTACAAATAACGTTGTTTGTTATCCTTCATAACCTGCAAAACAGTCAACTTTAATGCTTAATAACTTATTTCATAGTTGAGAGAATTGATTTTGATCATATTAACCTTTTTATTAATAAATATTGCTTGCCATTATCTAATATGAATTATAACCGTAGATAACGAGTCAAGAAGTAGTAGATAACCAGCAAAGAACCTATAAGCTAATCAGTAAGCTTATCAGCGAGTACGAGTAACTGTTATAAATCACTACTGCTACTTCAAAAGTAACTGGATGTGGTCTTCGCAAAAAGACCCGCCTAGTGTTTTCTTCTTCAGATTCTGTTTCAAGGCTGAGCAACGCAGCGCGTGGCGACTATCGGAACTAGGCACGTTACTGAGCTGTGTTCAATTTGCGGTGACGGCTCTGAACTGGTTCCTATGGACCTCCTCTGCCTGTTTTCCCGCCATTTCTGAAGCCCCTCTGCTGCGTCTGCCCTGGGTTCAAATTGCGCCCGGCCTTAATGAGCTGTGTGCCTCGTCTCGCTCTTCCATAGTATATTCCAAAATTCATCGTTCTAATGCATGATAACCTGGACTTATTTTATTCACGCTTTTCCTCTACCTGGTGTGCTAACCAGATGTTCGCCTCTCCTGCACCGTTGCCTGGTGAGATAACCAGGAAACAATTCCTGTTCTATATCTACTATGAGGAAAAGCACAGCTAAATCCTAGCCCCAGCTCACTCTCTACTAGACTCCACACCTCGACACTCTCCACTCTTCTCTATGATCCCGTCCAGGCCAGTTGTCCTAACAATACACGCTACTACATACAAACTGCATTTCATTCAGAGCCCCCGAATCTCCATCGCACTACCTGGTGTGTAACCAAGCTACACTATCTCGCAGTTCCCACCTGATATGTGAACCAGAACGAATCCTCTGTTACTCCATGTACCTCTGAACAGGCAAAAATAATATTATCTACCTTCTGAGGACATCTACAGCTCTATTTGCAGCACCAAAAGGCAATACTATAATGGATGAATGTAATATATTTTTAAAGTTTTTTACCTAATTCTTCACTCCTTACAGTCTTCGTGATTATTGATCTATGAAAAGTTATGAGTGACATAGTCAATATATTTGCACAAGAAACTGTAAAAGGAAATTATATTTATTAGAGAAGTTTTTATAAGAGTATTTAGACAGATAATAAAGGACAAAAATACTGCAAACTGGAATGACAGGCAGAAACTTGAAAACCTGTTGCAATTAATTACTAATAGGTTTACTTTTGTTTTATTTTGAGTTAGATCATAGTAAAGGAGAAATTTATTTATCTTTTATTGACTTTGTTAATCCTCCCATTCTTATGGCTATGTATGTAGGTATTTATAAGAGAGAAATTGTTAATTGAATGCAAAAATGGCACTGAAGATGGAATAATCCGTGGTACAGCCGTAACACCATTTATATAAAAACAATATAAATGAGGACTCCAGAGGTCAAGAGGTCTAAGTAACAAACTCAATGTTTTGAGGAAAATGGAGTCAAAGTTGAACATATGGTTTTACAGTTCCGATCATACTAGACGAATCCTCAGGTCCTTAGGTGTTTATTATCAATCTACTATATATTTGTCAAATACCACTCACTCACTCACTCACTGACCTATCATCGCCCAGCCCAAACCACTCGACAGAAAATGTTGAAATTTTGCATGGGCACTCCCTATATAACGTAGGCATTCGCTAAGTATTTTTACTCGAATTTTTAAGTATTTTTAGAGGGGTTTAAAGTTTTAGTTGGTTAGAGCAGGCAAGCCTAGGCAGCATGCGTTATATCCCTAACCATTGCACAGCCTACTCACCCATCAGCATCCCCAGTCAGAACACCTCTAGGTCATGCTGGCAAATATAATCGGTGTTTCCAAATGTCATGTGAGAAACATAAATTTTTAAATTGTAACGCACATTTATTATTGACAACAAATTTTAACTTGTAGTGGTTACGCTGGTGTTACTGGTAACCATGGGCGTATATACGAAATAATTTCGGGGAGGCTGGGGCCATTTCCGGGGTATGGAATACTAACAGAACTTGGAATAGTTTTAGGCAAATAAAACGCTATTACAACTAAAATGAAAGATCTTATTTAATTTATTTTTAAGGGTATTAAGACACATTTTTACCATCAAATCAAAATTTCGGGGGGAGGGGGGAGCTGAAGACCCTCAGCCCCCCCCTTATATACGGCCATGCTGGTAACCTATAGATAACGGGTTATCTCTAGATTATGTGTTTCTTGACACTGGTCCGGAGCGGAGCGCCCCAGTGTCAAAAAATATTATGCTTTGATTACTTATCAATTGATGTATAACATTAGTATGACGGGGACCATGCTATAATAAATTGAAAAAAAATATGTAGTAGCGTTAATTTTGCTGATACATTATTTAACGCAATAACTACTTATCTGCTGTGACGAAGCACGGGTATTCGGCTAGTGATACATAATAGGTACATCATTCGGTTTGTGATTATTATGCAAAAGAATTGGAGAATCCACACATATACCCCTTAATTTCCTTCTTGACTTAATATTACAAAGGTGACAATACTAAGAACACAAGCTAGGTGGCAGCAACTGTCAAGAAAATCACTTGGATCTCTTTACCACCCACAAGATTACGGTGCTCACAACCCATTCCTGTAGCAAACTAATTTCTTTCAAAAATTTCACATAGACCCCTTCACTTCTGCGGCCCTCAAATATCAGATCAGATTGACTTACATGATGTTGGATTCTTACCTGCAATATAAATCAATTTGTCTGTGTTAAAGGCATTGCACAAGGAAATGATACCATACATGGATACAGCGACAATAGCAAGGGTGTAGTCAGACCATTTGAATACCTTTATTAATAAAGGCACTACAGCAATTGTACCTGAAAAAGATTAATTTCAGTAAAATCATATTACGGCAACGGTTCTCATGCTTTCTACATTTCAGAAGCTGTACTTCTCATGGCCCTCAGTTTTCGGCAGCTAGCGGCCTTATTTGGGGTAAGTATAATTATGTTTTATACTTTGCTCCTCTGTAGCTAACAGGTGCTGAATTCAGGATTTCAGATTTTTCATGAGCCCACCTGGTGACCTCCTTTTGAAGCTACACAGTCTAAACATGAGCCCACCTGGTGACCTCCTTTTGAAGCTACACAGTCTAAACATGAGTAATAAATAGTTATGAGTACTTATTGTGAGTATCATTATTTAAAACTCAGCCCAGAGTACATACTTAAAAACTAAAAATTTAAGTAAATTTAATACCTACCCAAAAATTGCATTGTAGTCAAGAAAGAAGACAATACTCCGAACTCTGTTACAGACATATTGTAGGCAGCTTTCACATAATAAAATGTTAGTATATGGCCAGCTGAAAAAAAATTATCAATAAGAAAAAACATTGAGAATCCATTTTTGTTTGAATGTCATAATTTATGAGCATTTCCACATTACGCCTTTAAAAATAATAGCAACATTTAAAAAGTGTTAATGGAATATTTTTTAATACAATTTAATTACTAAGGTAGAAAACCCAAAATTTAGTTAGTATGATTTTTTTTTTTAAATTTATTTGTGAGCACCCCGTATCGAAAGCGATTCGTCCTGTATGGACATCGCCTAATCAAAAATGTCTTCAGAATTTTTTTTGTAAAGAATTTATTTTAGAATTTAGCTTTCGAATAGTCTCTATCCAGTTACTGCGATTTCCCAACTGTTTTCGTGATATAAAAGGAAAATATGCGAACTTCCCAAAACTTTTCATGTCTCTTAATAAAATATTTTATTCTATCCCTTCCTTAACTCGAAACGTAACCAAAATTAAAACATCTTAGTTTATATGAATTTCGAACATGCAGAAAATATTTTAATTGAATCCCATGATTCCAAGTACCCAAACCAAAAACTCGATTCAACAACTATTTTTCTACTTTTCTCGAAAACGGTTAAAGCTATCGCCTTAAAAACTGTTTCAATCGTTTTCCTAGTCCAAGAAGCCTATAACAAGAGTACTTGCAAGCATATGATGTAAGCGTAACGATTTTTTCGCGCGATTTTCGCTCCATAAACCATGTTCTGGTAGACAAATTCTGCTGGTTAACGAACTTGACCTTTCAAATTAGACGAAAGATTTTTGTACCAAATTTAATCAAAACCGGACCATTTGTGAACGATTTAGTTCTCTTTTATTTATATAACTTCAATTTTTTTTTGTGTGTGCGTGTTTAACGGCATATCAACTTTGGGTCTATTAACACTGGGCTGTCTACAGGTTGCCACCCTTTTATAATGCCAACAGCACGTGGTCGGCCACCCATTCAGGTACTGACCACGCCCGACGTTGCTTAATTTCGGTGATAAACGGAAAACGGTGCATTCAACGTGGCTATGGCCGTTGGCTATGACCCTAATGTATTTTATTTATTTATATTATGATTTATTTTTATTTATTTATTGAGATGTCACAACGAAGCGATATGCTCTTTAGGTCAATGTGCGAACAAAGCTAACAATTATACAGCATTATACAAACATGTCTGACAAATATAAACAAAAAACAATGAATTTGGGAATATATTTCATAAAATAGTAATTTTGAACAGTCGCATTGAAAATGCAACAAAAATAAAGTTTTTAATTAAAAAATTAAACATGAAAATATATGTTATATTACCTATATATATATATATATATATATATATATATATATATATATATATATATACAACTTGAAAACTTGTAATTTTAAATGAATTATAATGTTAAATGCATTTAACTGTTAAATAAACAATAGTGTATTAAAAAAGTTGAAATTTCTTTTTAAGTATCAGATATTTTAATATATTGTCTATGTGTGTACTGTCCTCTGTAAGTAGTTCGTGTAAATCATTTGGTAAGTCAATGTTTTCTCTTTCTCTGCAGTCTGTAAGTAGGTGTTTAATTGTCAGTGGAACGTTGCAAAGTGTACAATTCGGTTTGTCCTGTTTTGTCATTAAATATGAATGTGTCAAGTGTGAATGTCCGATTCTTAGTCTAGTAAGCACGACTTCTTCTCGCCTTACATTCCGGATACTGGAACTCCAGGCTCCTATCGTCGGCTTAATCTCCCGTAGCTTATTGTCTTGTGTGTATGTCCAGTCAGTTTGCCACTTGTTCATTATGTGTTGTTTTATGACATTATGTATGTCTTGTCGAGTCATGTCATAAACGTCTTGTGTTGATATACATTATATTATGAGCTCTGCAATGGAGGCAACATTTTATTAAATTAATTTAAAAAAAAAATAAATAAATATATGTACCTGATAATGCACTGTAAATAATCCACACGTTGATTATTATGATCCATACGACACCTCTGTTTTTCCTGGGTTTGAATATTACCAACAATTTCGATAGATTGAGCTGTTTATATTCTCCTTCCGATTTTTTTGTTTTTTCAGAAATGAATATCACACCAAGTATGATTGCACAAGCATAGATACAAATGGTAATAGAGAAAAAATATATGTAGCCAAAATAAGAAAGGATATATCCGGATATAAAACTCCCAAGAAGACCTCCTCCTACAGACGAGGCAATCATTAATGTTAATCTGAAATCAAACGTAAATAATATACAATTAAAATATGTTTCATGGTTTTCTGGTTGGCGTAAGTTAAGTTACGCAGGTCAAAATTTGTTCTAAAAAAAAAAAAAACACTGAGTGGTATGGTCTTTATGGGGTCGTTGATTACGATGAGGAGGCAACTTGTAAAAACGTTTAACATTTTCGATCTCTCTCTTTTTTTTTTTTTTTTTTATTCAACTTTTATGTAAGACTTACTATTATCATTAAATATCAATTTCATCAAGAATAATTTTCATTTATTTCTGATATTACCAAGAAAATAAACATAATATTACTTTTATTTATTTTTTTATGTTTTTTCATTCTAGAATTCTAATTACTTTATAAAATTCAGAGATAATCTCAGTTCCGTGTATATCCGTTAGAAAGCTGATTAAATTTTACAACTTTTGTAAGATTCGCCAGTCTACAAGATATTTTTTTTGGAAGAGTAGTGATTTTCGAAAAGTCTTTGCTAACAATAAGAATTGATATTACGGTTTGAATGAGATAATTGAGAAAAATGAATGTACATTCGGCTTAAAGAAAATTTAATGCAGATTTCAAAAGTGCAAAGAATCGTTGAAAAAATAATGTGTACCAGCAGAGAAAACTGGAGTTGTACGAAAAACGAGGATATTATAAAGACGGTTTTGCTAAAGAACCTTTAGAACGGCTGGAACGGAGTGAAATAGAAACGTGTGGTTGAAGGTGTTGAACTAAATTCTTAAACTGGGGAAAAATTATGTCGTTGGGGAACATCGGGAGGATGAGGTTGAGGAGGTCATTTAAAAATCACCCTAAATGACCATCATGTCCATCATTCTCAAAATCATCTTTAAAGTAGAAAGTGCATTCTTGGATATCGTTTCTGATTATTTAAGATAGCATTAGAGTCCATAAAAAAATAAAATAGTCAGAAACAAGAAGATAGTATTAAGAAGCTTCATACTAATCTAATTTAGTTCCATCTGGCGTACACCACGCCCATTCTCTTACATAATATAATATATAAAATTCTTGTGTCACAGTGTTTGTACGGCTTGACCGATTTTTTATGAAACTTTGTGTGTATGTTCGGTAGGACTGAGAATAGGATGTTAACTATTTCCCCCCTAACTGATAAGGGTGCTTCACCCCCAGTTTTACCCCCTGGAGTATTGTCATCAATAAAATGGGAAAACGGGACCTTCTAACCCCCCCCCAGCTCAAAGGCTACGGGCGGGGACTTTTGTTATGTTTACCACCTAACTAGTCTAAACAAAGTTATGAAGTCAAAAATTGTGTTCCAAGCATTTCTCTCTATAAATCTTTGTTACCTGGACTATTAGTCGACAGTTGTCGCCGAATTTAAGATTTCACTATGAACACTGAATTGAAGCAAGGTTTAAAGGAAAATACATAAAATAGAAAAATAATACAGTGGAACATGGATAATTCGAACTTCGATAATTCCAAAATCGTGGTTAATTCGAATATTTCTCTCGGTCCCTAGAATTTAGGACATAAAAAATGTAAAAAAAATCGTGGTTAATTCGAATAAAATTTTGGATAATTCGAATTTTTTACGAGTCTTTATCTTCAATGGGAAGTGTTCGATCTTAAATCTTGTGTAAGTATTCTCCCCTCGGGTAAGAAGGATAGTAAGATACGGATGTTGGGGTTCGGGGACAAGAAGTGCGGCGGTCTCATAGTCTAGTTCTTGGACTCTAGGAGTTCTGCAAAGTGGTGTGTCGCGCTTCCTTCCTTCCAGGGGTTGTAGTTACATACACCATCCTGTCGTGTTATCCTAGAATTCCCTCCCATCTTCATTTCTTGTTCAGTCATAAGTCAGTCAGCGCCTAGATCTGTTGTTTTGTTAGTGCCTTGAATTTCTAGTGAACAGTGCAGTTCAGTGAGTTGTTGATTTAAGATGTCGAAGCCTAGAAGTTATAAAACTTAAACGTTGTCAGAGAAAATAGCTGCAATTAAAGAAGTTAAAAAGAAAGAAAGAAAAAATCTGAAATTACGAAGGAATTCCTCCTAACACTTTATCAACTTACCTGAAAAATAAAGAAAACATTCTTGCCCATGAAAATGACTTTTCAAATCAATAGACTTTCTTTTTTACTTCTTCGATAAATTATTTATTACTTATGTACGTAATCATCAATTTATGAAATTTTTGTTATTGTTTAAATAAAATACATGTATTTTTATTAATTAAAAAATGTGAAAATATGAAATTCGATTTTTTACCCCTTTATTTTCAAAAACTTTTGTAATTCGAATTTTGGATAATTCGAAATTTTTTATCGGTCCTTAGGGGTTCGAATTATCCAAGTTCTACTGTATATATTTTTGAAGGGAATGTAATGCTCTACAACCCTATAACCAGAATTTATTTTTTTGGGTTTATTGTTAAAGAGTTATCCGGTCAAAAAGGACAAAAAATGTGCAGCAAAAGTGTTTTCCCCCAAAAAAATGTGCAGCAAAAGTGTTTTCCCCCAAAATGATAGAATAGTCATGTGGCTAGGACACAGGGTTTCCAAGATGTACGTGAAAACCCGAAAAAATGGGACCTTCTAAATCTCCTTCCCCAGGCTCAAAGGCTACGGGCGGGGACTTTGGATATGGTCACCTCCTAACTAGTCCAAACAAAGTTATGAAGTCAAAAATTGTCTTACAAGCATTTCCATCTATAGCTGTTATTGAGCATTCGTTGCCTGGACTGTTAAGAGTTTCTGAGCCTACCCCCTGAAAGGAGTCTCGAGTTGTGAATTCAACGTTTTCTGGAGGCAATGTTTATAATTTCCCTCTCTTAAAAGTGCTATGAATAAACTATGAATTCAATGAAATTTCTTGTACTTACTTTATGGTAAAATACTAATGTACAAAATAGAATTGAACCTCTTTAATCCAGGCCTTGTCAAATGGTCCCTTATATTTATACACGTCAATTTTTAGTTTTCATTTAATGGGCCCTCAACCTGGCAAAAATATTGCTCAAAATTTTGAGCTTATTTTTGTACAAAATATTGAACGGTCGTGGACCCCTCTCACTGCACAAAATTATATAACAGCCGTTATATTTTTTTTTAAAAGGCGTTTCAATCACTGTGTAAATGTATATACAATGGAACATGGATAATTCGAACTTCGATAATTCGAAATCGTCTTTAATTCGAATATTTCTTTCGATACCTTGAATTTAGGGCATAAACAATGTAAAAAAATAGTGGTTAATTCGAATAAAATTTTGGATAATTCGAATTTTTTACGAGCCTGTACCTCTGGACAGAGAGGCGGCCGATCTTAAATCTTGTGAAAATATTCTCCCCTCGGGTAAGAAGGATAGTAAGATACGGATGTAAGGGGGTTCCGGGACAAGAAGCGCGGCGGTCTCATAGTCTAGTTCTTGGACTCTAGGAGTTCTGCAAAGTGGTGGGTCACGCTTCCTCCCTTCCAGGGGTTGTTATTGTTACATCCGGTCGTTTTATCCTAGAATTCCCTCCCACCATCCCTCCCATCTTCATTTCTTATTCAGTTATAAGTCAGTAATCACCTAGATCTGTTTTATTTATGCCTTGACTTTGTAGTGAACAGTGCAGTTAAGTGAGTTGTTGATTTAAGATTTCGAAGCCTAGAAGTTATATAACTTTAACGATGTCAGAAAAAATACCTGCAATTAAAGAAGTTGAAGAAGGAATAAAGAAAAAAAATCTGAAATTTTCAAGGACTTTGGGATTCCTCCTGAT
This sequence comes from Gonocerus acuteangulatus, assembly GCA_946811695.1. Classification (NCBI taxonomy): domain Eukaryota; kingdom Metazoa; phylum Arthropoda; class Insecta; order Hemiptera; family Coreidae; genus Gonocerus; species Gonocerus acuteangulatus. The sequence continues at coordinate 67,066,151 of OX328131.1, forward strand.
ACTTTATCAACTTACCTGAAAAATAAAGAAAAAATTCTTGACGATGAAAATGACTATTTCAAAACAATAGACTTTTATTTTTACTTTTTTGATAAATTATTTATTACTTATGTACTTAATCATCAAACTATGAAACTTTTGTGGGTCTTTTTGCGAAGACCACATCCAGTTACTTTTGAAGTAGCAGTAGTGATTAATAACTGTTACTTCTACTCGCTGATAAGCTTACTGATTAGCTTACAGGTTCTTTGCTGGTTATATACTACTTCTTGACTCGTTATCTACGGTTATAATTCATATTAGATAATGGCAAGTAATATTTATTAATAAAAAGGTTAATATGATCAAAATCAATTCTCTCAACTATGAAATAAGTTATTAAGCATTAAAGTTGACTGTTTTGCAGGTTATGAAGGGTAAACAACGTTATTTGTAAACAAACATATTTGATTCCTTTTCTCTCTCTCTCTTTTTTGGATACTTTACATTTATTAGTCATTACATGCTATGCGTTTCCGCTCGCTACGTTCCGCTCGCTCAAGAAGATATCAAAACCCTAGTCAATCCAACTCGCAATTAATAGAATTATATTAATATTAGGGACTCTAGTCTATCCAACTCGCTAAATTAATAGGAGTCCATAAATTTTTCCGAGTTAGAAACCAATCCATTTTTCTTCGTCAGGAACATCGCGAACTAATTGTAAAAGACTCATTTTTCCCACTAACATAAACAGAGCTTTTTCATAAACAAAAGCTGATTCACTGTTGAAGGTTACTTTACTCCCAGCAAGAACCAATGCAATTGGTCATCGGAATCCTCCAATAGGAAGGCAAAGGAGTTCTGCGCATGCGCTGAATCACTGATACAATCACTACTGCTACTTCAAAAGTAACTGGATGTGGTCTTCGCAAAAAGACCCACTTTTTTTATTGTTTAAATAAAATGTATGTATTTTTTTTAAATTAAAAAATATGAAAAAGTTCGATTTTTTACCCCTTTATTTTCAAAAACTTTTGTAATTCGAATTTTGAATAATTTGAACTTTTTTGTCGGTCCCTAGGTGTTCGAATTATCCAAGTTCTACTGTATGTGCAATTGAAAATGCATTGACGTAAAAATGTACAAGAAAAAATTATTTGAAACAAAATAATTAATCAAATCAATATAGTTTTAATAGAAAGGATAAAATAAAGATGAAAAAAGGATATAAAATACTTAAAAATGTAATGTAAACACATACACGCTGAATGACACACAAGCACGCACACACTCACAAATGCGTAATATTTTGTCAGCCCCTTCACACTGCACTCTGTCATGCTGACAGGTCCGCAAAAATTGTCTAAACTTTCAGAAACATTTTGAACGCGCCTCAAAATATTGAATACCCCTTTTTTGCACAATATTTCTCCTCGCACTTGCAATATTTTTGCACAAAACATCTTCAAACTTTGTGTAAACGTTTTGCTAGTGTGAGGGCCCCTTTAGACGATATTAAATACATATAATATTTACATTGGAAATAACTCAACCTAATCGTCCTTTCCTCCTTATTTGAGTTAACACCAATGAAGCACGAGGCTGCAAATATTACAAGCTGCTTGCTTCCAGTGAATCCTATGACTAGAGCAGTGATTACGCCGGTGAGCCAAGGAGAAATCTTCCAGAATATTGATGTCACCAAGAACAGACTGCAAGTCAGGATGCTTCCGCCGATCGAGAAGTACATAAGCGGACCCGAAAGGCCGGTACTGTCTCGCCACAGCCCTCCAGCAACCACTACCAGACCGTTCAAAGCTTCTACTATCATAGTCTGAGCTGTAGAAACATCTGGAACATGTGAGAATTATGTATAAGCACTTAAGGGGGGGGCCGACATTTTGGTTTGATCGGTAAAATTTGTCATAAGCCCCTTGAAAATAAATTAAATAAGATCACTTAAAGGGTACAGGGAAAAAAGGAGGAGAGTCACAAAGTCTTCATTCTGAGTTTAAAACGCTGCCAGAATTGTAAATTAACGTATTTTCGAACTGCTGCAAGTTTGATAGAACCACCAGAAATCACCGAGGTATATTACAACGAGATACAAACGAATAAAGAATGTCTACTAATAAAAAGTATACGTTTGTCATAAAAACTCCAAACTTACAGGCACAAAACAAGGAGAGTCACACAAGTCAAATATTACTTGTGAGTCAATTTCTTGTAAACTTATTGATATCTTGGGTGGCTAAATTCTTTTAGAACTTGGAGATCGTCATATTTTGGTTTGGACAACAGTAAGCGATGTACATATGCGGGTGGTGGTTTCTCAAATTCCCCTGATTTTAATGAACATGTTTGGGATGGTCTGAAAGATATTATATTTTTCTTTTTTCTTACATTGATGGAGTGGTTTTCCCAAAAACCATTATAAGTACTAGGATGGTACACAAGTCCTGGTCTGTCTTGAGTCAATCGCAGTCACCCCACTTTCTGAATTGGAAAAGCAAATTGTATACGTCTGATTTTCTGGGCAACGATGGGATTAAAATTGAATGAAACATAACGAAAGAGGAAGGTCAGTTAATAAAAACTTCACCATACAGTATCACCAACTTTATTCCGTCCCTACATGTTTCACACCTTTTTTGGTGCCTCTTCAGGGGAAAAATTACATATATAAAACTTACTGATTTTTATTAATTTATTTAACAAAAGGTAAAAATATGTTTTAATTAGAAGGTGGGAAGATGGTTTTAATTTTTAAGACTATATTTCTTCTGGAAATTAATTTTAAATTTTAAATGTTTGACAAATCGATTATGGATCAGCTGATTATGTTTCGCCATTTTGGATTCTTTCAGACCATGATCATTCTAGACGTGGTCGTACTGGTGGAAGGTTATCCTCCTCACATTGAGGCTGTAAGTTTTATATATGTAATTTTTCCCCTGAAGAGGCACCAAAAAAGGTGTGAAACATGTAGGGACGGAATAAAGTTGGTGATACTGTATGGTGAAGTTTTTATTAATTGACCTTCCGCCTACCACGAAAATAAGAATATTGGAAAAAAAAGGGTCAGTTGAAGAATAATAACGAAAGAGTTCCAGATTTTTTTTTTTTTTTTTTTTTTTTTTTACTATTCATTTTCATAAAAGGATGTACCATTTTAAATGTATGGATAAGCAAATGTATGTTTGCTTTATTTTCCTATTGTCAATATTCTGTACGTGTTTTTTTTTTTTTTTTTAACGGCGCATCGACAAATCTGGGCCGTTAGCGCCGACATCCAGGGTGCAGCGAGGAATTTTCTCAACGAGCCCTGAGATGAGAAAATTCCTGCCGCCGGTGGGACTCGAAACCATCATCTCCCGCTTACGAATCTAAGGCGCTAGTCACTAGACCCCGGGAGACCCCTGAATACGTGTTGTTTAAAATAATTCGGAGACCCGGTAGCCGTGAGGGTTAAGGCGTGAGCTCTTAACACTCCGTGCCAAAGGTCGTGGGTTCGATTCCCACTAGGGGCGGTGGCTTTTCTTTCGAAAAAAGAAAAGGCATCACCCTTATCCTGGCTAGAAAAGGGTGGTAACCTATAGATAACCCGTCCTAAAATTCGTAGTTAATAATAAATGGACGTTAAAATTTAAATAAAATAGCCATGATTACTTATTGTAAGTATTATTCTTTAAGACTCAGCCAAGTTTGCAAACTTAAAAAATAAAGGTAAAAATGCAGTTTCCCGCCCTCCAAACCGATTTCTTTCAAATTTTGCACATTAACGTATTTTGGTGCACTAAACACGACTACGATAAAAAAAAAAAAAAAAAAAAAAAAAAAAAAAGTCGGCTTTATCTAGGAAAGAAGTTATTAAGCACTGAAGTTACTGTTATGCGGATTATGAGAGCTAATGTAAACAACTAAATTTGTGACGATTTTAAGGCATAAATGACGACTTTAAGGCATACATGCTATGCGTTTCCGCTCGCTCAAGAAGATAACAAAACCCCAGTCAATCCAACTCACTAAAATTAATATAATATATAATATTAAGCACTAAAGTTAGGAAGGTTATAAAACTAGGCGTCATCGGCGTATTTGTAAACACGCGCCCACCTGGTGTTTAATAGTGGTCTCCTTTTGAAGCTACACAGTCCAAACGTGAGTACTAAATAGCCATGGGAGACCCGGTAGCCGTGAGCGTTAAGGCGTGAGCTCTTAACACTCCGTGCCAAAGGTCGTGGGTTCCATTCCTCCTAGGGGCGGTGGCTTTTCTTTCGAAAAAAGAAAAGGCTTCACCCCTATCCTGGCTGGAAAAGGGTGGTAACCTATAGATAACCCGTCCTAAAATTCGTAGTTAATAATAAATGGACGTTAAAATTTAAATAAATAAATAAAATAATTGTATAAATGAAATACTCTATAGAGTTTACCTGCTGCCTGGCTCACCAGACGGGCCTGACAACCCTCCGAGAAGTTGGTAGGTACTCTATCAGGACTGCAGAACTTCTGTAGAATAACACTATCCACTCCTAGATGAAACACTGACAGTCCTATACAATAGAAGAACAGACATGGCTCCACTGTCAGCCTGCTAGCGATCAGCTTCGTCTTCTCCTTTAACCACATATTTACAATGAAATTCAGAAATACATTTTACTATCTTATCAATGGGCGCTAATAGCCAAATAGTTGATGCGCCGTTAAAAACGAAAAAAAATAAAATCTTATCAATGATTTTATAAGACTTTAATTCGGAAGATTAATAGAAGAATATTGCCGCAGATTTTGTACTAAGACCTATCTCATAATGGTATTTTTTGGTTGTAATTTCTCTTGAAAATTGATTGCAAGTTTATCAATTGACACATTCCACAGACAATATTACCAGGGCCGTCGCGAGGGCAGGGTGAGAGGAGCGGTCGCTCTGGGCGCCACGACCAAGAAGGTGCGAGCCTTTGAGAAATAAATCAATTCGTTTAGAGCATTCTGCTCAAATTCAGGAACATAAATATGCTTTAGGTCCACCCAATATTCTATGTAATGTACTCTATAACATAGTCATCTTTTTCGTACATGGCCACTGCGCATGCGCGAACGCCAGCGGACACTTTTTTGTGACACATACAGTCTTCTTTTTCGTACATAAACACGCCACTACGCATACGCAAACGCAAGCGGACACTTTTTTGTGACACATACAGTTTTCTTTTTCGTACATGGCCACTGCGCCTGCGCGAACGTCACTACGTATGCGTGAACGCCAGTGGACACTTTTTTGTAACGGTTTTTTTCCAGTTTAAAGCATATTTATGCTAAAAAGTTTCATAATTATTTGAATGAATGTGAAATTATTAAAACATTCAGTTTTAATTTTGAATAAAAATTAAAAAAAAAATACTTTATTTATTTATTCATTTATTAGAGTGGGGGCTTCTTTATAAGGATAGGGTAGTCGTTGTTTACTTGGGGCTGGTCGCTTACCAAATGGATACACTGACACTGCTACGCACAGCGTGGGCGCATAAAGCAAAACTCTTGTCTTCTCTCAACGCCCCCCCACCTCGTCAAAATTCAGAATATTCCATACCCCCCAAATGAAGTGGCGTTCTGTCAGGCCCCGGGCGCTATAAATCCTCACGAAGGCCCTGAGTATTATTACCACTGTTTGAATAATTTTACTGTCAGGGCATCAATACACAACAGCGCAAACTGTTGGATCTACAAGCTTGAAATTGTTTGCAAAAGGTCTGTTAGGATTAGTGGTTCTGTTTAAATAAGTTCTACTTACACAGAGATAAATTAAATATATTATAAATTACAGATAACTTAACTGACTTATTTTACTAGCTAACAAGTTGTCGTACATTAATTAACAATTATTTAGTAGAAATGGTTAATATGGGTGAGTCCTCATGCCAAAATAGAACTCTACACTTGTCGAGCGTTTTCACGTCGCTTTTGTCAGTTATGTATCGGTCGTGGAGAATAAGATAAGTATTTTTGTACGGAGTGCTAAGGGCAGTTTGGCTCACTGGTTTTGGCAGGACTACTCGATATCGAAACCAAGCTACTAATTTGGGAAATACTACCTCGGTTCCCCTAGATCACCGAAGGTAAGCAACGTCGGGCGTGGTCAGTACCTGAATGGGTGACCGACCATGTGCTTTTGGCATTAGAAAAGGGTGGCAACCTGTAGATTTGCCTGTAGAAATTAAAAAAAAAAAAAAAAAAAAAAAAAAAAAAAAAAAAAAAAAAAAAAAAATACCTAGAGAAACTACCTTCTAGTTCCTGCTTTTGAAGGAAGCCAGCCAGTTACCTTTCTCGTATGTCTCGCCATAGAGATAGAAAAATAGAGACGCGGCTTGTGATTACGTTATTGTATACGGCACTCGGTCCACCAACAGCTCTATTAAGCGATTTTCCTTCCTCCCAAAATGAGTATGTATATGCATACTGATTTTAATACATTTGTCGGCTCATCATAATTGTACAGCCAAGTTTTTTCACCAGTGAAGACGCTGTTCACGTATTGTGATTGTCCCTTATCAAACAGTTTCATTATCTTCGGCACGGAGTCACACGAGTCTTTCTCTTCCAAGGATGAAAAAAATGGTCGAAAATTCCCTCAAGTGTTTTATTGGCAAAACGTTTTCAGGGAGTTAGCCAATAAAACACTTGTGGGAATTTTCGACCATTTTTTTCATCCTTGGAACATCAATTTTCCACCATCCAGCATTCTCCAACAAAGTCTTTCTCTTCAGTGTGACAATGAAACACCCAAAGACAACAAAGTTTCTTTACCATAAAATTCTCTCTCAGGATCAAATTATTTGCTGGTGCATGAAAGTGTAAGGCCTCCTCTGTATGTTGATATGTCATTCGCCGATCTTTATCATGATTTTTCTCTCAACAGAATGTGCCCTGTTTCCGAAGTGTGCTGCCTTCCAAGGGTAAAATTATCCCTTTCAAACTATCTGTACAACCTGAATTTAGTCGTACGTTGAGGACAATCATTACTTTTCTTTTAAGCAGAGCTTAACTATTCGTTAATAAAAAAAAATTATTTGTTTATTAATAAAAATGGAATAGTTGCCATTTGTAAATTCCCCATCTATATAAGCTGCCTTCGCCATTAAGACAGGCACAGGCCAAAACAACGAAGAGGGAGAAAAACTTGATTTTTGAAAAAAAGAAAGTTTAGTTGCCCAACTAAATTGGGTTGGTTTTCACACAACGTACTTACTTACAGTAGGCGAAAAATATGCAAATTGATCTAACAACAAACTATATAAAAAGTCCGCCTCGCAGGAACTGCATCATCATAGCGCGGATCCGTTCATATCCCTAGTCTAATTTGGAAAGATTAAAATAGAAGCAGTTATTATTTTGGTTCCACCAGTCTTTTTTTTTTTTTTTAATTAATTATTATAATGGCGTGTCAACCCTTAAGGTCACTAACACCATTCCTGTGTGTAGTAAAGTCTTGAAAGGTCATGATTTACGATCTTACCTAGAAGGGTCGGCTAACACTAGGTCCCGCTAGTTACAAGGTCTTGGAATCTTGGAAATCTATATCTCTAACAATAAATTGTTTTTGTTATTTTACTTAACCAGTTTTATTGTCAAATACATTATCCAACTATAAGCAATTAAAAAATAACAAGGAGTAAAACAGACAAAAAGAACGAAATCAATTAATTTAAAGTTTTAAGCACTTATTTCTCCGATTGACATCGCCTAATTAAAACTTTCTTCAGGACCTTTTTTGTAGAGCATTTAGTAAGCTTTCGAATGGTAATCATCCGCTTCACAAGATTGTCAACGGTTATCGAGATACTAACGAAAGTATACAAAGTTACCAAAACTTTTTTTGTCTGTTAATAAAATATTTTATTCTAACCCTTCCTTTACTCTAAACGTAACAAAAATTTCAACATATTAGTGATGATGAAATTCGAACAAGCAGAAAATGTTTCAACTAGGAAGGACGCTAGGCAGTTGAAAAGCTATATCTTGGAAATCCCTATCTCTAACATTAAATTGTTTTTCTTATTTTTCTTAACTTGTTTTATTTTCAAATACATTATCCAACTATAAGCAATTAAAAAATAACAAGGAATAAAAAACAGACAAAAAGAACAGTTCGAATAAGCGAAATCAATTACTTTAAAGTTTTAAGCTCTTATTTCTCCGATTGACATCGCCTAATCAAAACTTTCATCAGAACCTTTTTTTTAGAGCATTTAATAAGCTTTCTAATGGTATTCTTCCGTTTACCAAGATTCTCAACCTTTTTCGAGATATTAAGGAAAGTAAACAAAGTTACCAAAACTTTTTATGTCTGTTAATAAAATATTTTATTCTAACCCTTCCTTAACTCCAAACGTAACCAAAATTTCAACATATTAGTTTTAATGAAAGTAGAACATGCAGAAAATGTTTCAACTGAATCCCATGATTCTAAGTACCCAAATCAAAAACGGTATTCAAAAACTAGTTTTTCAATTTTCTCGAAAACTGTTAAAGCTATCGCCTTGAAAATGGTTTCATTCGTTTTCCTAGTCCAAGAAACATATAAAACGAGTACTTACAAGCTTATGAACTCAAAAACGTAAGCGTTACGATTTTTTTTTGCGCGAATTTCGCCCCAAACGCCATCTTCCAGTAGGCGGATTTTGCTGGTTAACGAACTTGACCTTTCAAATTAGACGAAAGGTTTGTGTACCAAATTTCATCACAATCGGACTATTCGTCTGGGAGCTACAGAGCGAACAGACATACATACATATATATATATATATATATATATATATATATATATATATATATATATATATATATATATATATATCAACCTTTTAAGCGGGGTTCCTCCCTATGGGGGAGGGAGGAACCGCGCTAAAAGAAATAATCTTGAGGGATTGATAAAGAATAACCTTCAACCAATAGAATAAGACTTGAGGCATGCTCCAACCTCTGAAATTCTCTAATGAGACAGAAGCAAGAAGAACAACCATCACGAACCAGGGATATGAACACAATTAGATGAAAGCAATTGCTTTAATATTGGATTTGTATGCAGCAGCCGCGGAAAGGTTGCAAGTATCCTCAAACAAAAAGTATCAAGATTGTTTGGTCGATATACGCTTTAGGCTTCCCGGGAGCGAGCGTGGACTCTACTGGTGTTCTTCAGTTTTAGTGCTCTTACAGTGAGTCATCATGGTTCTTTCTCTCACAGGATTGCAATCCGCGAAAAAGAATGAAAAGAAATTCAAAGATAAAAAGGTAATTCAAGGTAAAAACCTTTCACTTAAAAAATATTTCGAAATGCCTTCATTACATAACGACTTGCACTTCAACTGTAGTAGTTTCATAAGATAAATTTCGGGTTCCCTGACAACTCAATGCTTGGACTATAACCAAATTATTAACACCACAGACTAAACCAAAACAAAAACGACGGAGATATATAACATTTTGCAACATTTTTTAAAAATAAAAAAAATTAAATAATTACGCCATTACCAGGTATGAGAGGTCATTTACTGTTCATAAGTTCTGTTGATTTTGACGAAATTTGGCAAAAAAAAATCATCGTCTAATTTGAACGAAAAAAATCGTCGTCTAATTTCGCGTTTGTTAACCAGCAGAATCCGTCCACCAGAACATGGTTTTTGGAGCGAAATTCGTGCAAAAAAATTAGAACCTCTATGTTTTCGAGTTCATATGCGGTACTCGTTACAGGTCCTCAACCTAGGAAAAATAATGGGTAAATGTGAAGGAGCGCGGTCTCCACACCGATCCTTTTGAAATGTTGCACTATAACGTATTTTGATGCACTAAACACGAATCCGTTAAAAAAAAAAGCTCGCTTTGCACTAGGAAAGAAGTTATGAAACACTAAAGTTCACTGTTGTGCGGGTTCTGAAAGGTAATGTAAGCTACTATGTTTGTCAACATGCGCATGCGCATGCGCGGGTATGGAAAAGTTCGTAATAAGGACGTCTAATTGAAATTTACCATCAATTATTTATCAATTTATCTCCAGTTAGTTATTCAAAAATATTTTTTTTAAGTAATAAACCATTCTTTAATTTTTTTTTTTTAATTTTAAGAAGATATCAAAACTCTAGTCAATCCAACTCGCTAAAATTAATAGAATTCTATTAATTTTAGCGAGTTGGATTGGCTAGGGGTTTTGATATCTTCTTGAGCGAGCGGAAACGCATAGCACGTATGCCCAAAAGCGACAATTTACGACCAAGTCAGCTACCACAAGGTGAGTCTAAATTTCAATTACACTTCGTCATTAAGGACTATTGCGCATGCGCGTGTTTACAAATACGCTGTTACCTCGTCTTTTATAACCTCCATAACTGTGAACTTTAGTGCTTAATAACTTCTTTCCTAGCGAAAAGCGAGCTTTTTTTTTTAACGGATTCGTGTTTAGTGCATCAAAATACGGGTACTTACGTATTAGCGTCAAAGCAGGTTAAAGAGGCGGGTCTCGTTCAGAGATCTGGGTCGTGGATAACGCATTTCTATTGGTCAATCACAATCAGAGCAGCATAGGTTCATTGGCTTTTGTGTTTATAGTAACCATCTTGTTCCCTGTGTCTTTAAAAAGCAATTCATTTGTGTTTTATTTACCCACGCAATTGTGTTTTATTATTTAGATTCATATTTAGCAGAGTTTATACGGCGACAACAGAAAATAGCAAGGATGAAAGAGACTCTTTCGAAGCGATGCTAAATTGAATATCAGTCCATTATCCAGCGAAAAACCATCCTTGATCTATATTATCAACGTTTTGGATTGACTAGAGTTTAGATATAACCTTGAGCGAGCGGAAACGCTTTTTTTTTTTTTTTTTTTTTTTTTAATTTATTTTAGCAATAGTATTAATTTGCCGGGTCTTTTTGCGAAGACCACATCCAGTTACTTTTGAAGTAGCAGTAGTGATTTAGTTTTAACAGTTACTCGTACTCTCTGATAAGCTTACTGACTAGCTCATAGGTTCTTTGCTGGTTATCTATCACTACTTGACTCGTTATCTACGGTTATAATTCATTTTAGATAATGACAAACAATATTTATTAATAAAAAGGTTAATATGATCAAAATCAATTCTCTCAACTATGAAAAAGTTATTAAGCATTAAAGTTGACTGTTTTGCAGGTAATGAAGGATAACAAACAACGATATTTGTAAACAAACATATTTTATTCCTTTTCTCTCTCTTTTTTGGATATTTTACATTTATTAGGCATTACATGCTATGCGTTTCCGCTCGCTCAAGAAGATATCAAAACCCTAGTCAATTCAACTCGCAATTAATAGAATTATATTAATTTTAGCGACTCTTGTCTATCCAACTCACTAAAATTAATAGGATTCCATTAATTTTCCGAGTAAGAAACCAATCCCTTTTTCTTTGTTAGGAACATCGCGAACTAATTGTAAAAGACTCATTTTTTCTCACTACCATAAGCAGAGCTTTTTCGTAAACAAACTAATTCACTGTTGAAGGTTACGTTACTCCCAGCAAGAACCAATGCAATTGGTCATCGGAATCCTCCAATAGGAAGGCAAAGGAGTTATGCGCATGCGCTGAATCACTGATACAATCACTACTGCTACTTCAAAAGTAACTGGATGTGGTCTTCGCAAAAAGACCCAATTTGCCAATATAACAAGATAACGCAATTTTGGTTGTTTGTCAGAGCGGAAGAGCAATTTCGGTTACTGTATGTTATTGGCGACTACAGTCAAACGTTTCTTCAAGATTTCATTGGAGTATGTGTTTTCATTTTTCACAAAATATTAACTAGATTTATTCCAGGCTTTAAAAATTACTCAAGAGATAAGAAAGTTATGGAAACGGGAGTCGGACTTTTTGTTATAGTCCTGATGAAAACTTGTAAATCAAATCGAAACATTGGCCATTAAAGAACTCTTAAATGTGTTTTTTTATCCATCAGATACTCCACACAGAATTCCAACTGTTTCTATTCTGGCAATTCCTAATACTATGATTTTGTTGAATGTTTCAGAAGCTTACAAACAAGCTGGAATTCCAAAGCTGCATCAAACCAGCCCCTTTATCAATCAAACCACTCGCTTCGCTCGTAAGCCCATTCAAGAGGGGATGCTCCATTTTCTGCAACCATCCAACAAAGAACATCGGCCTAAAAATGGCTATAGAGAAGACAAAGCGAAAGAAGGTATTTATTTATATGTACGTGAAATAGACAGACAGTAATCCTTTACATGTTATTATGTGGTTAACAATTAAATTATTTTTTTTACATTTTTTGATATATATTTTTTTACTTTTTCTTGTTTCTTTTTCTGGCAGGGGGTCGATAAAGTAGTTCACACTTTTTTCACTTTAACTACTTTATTTTGTATGTTTCGCCCGACATGTTTCGTGCCTTTTCGCACCTCTTCAGGGGCTTTCCTTATCTGGAAGTCCTCTCGTCGTGTTGTCTAGCTTGAGTCAGGCGTAAGCTAGACAACACGACGAGAGGACTTCCTGATAAGGAAAGCCCCTGAAGAGGTGCGAAAAGGCACGAAACATGTCGGGCAAAACATACAAAATAAAGTAGTTAAAGTGAAAAAAGTGTGTACTACTTTATCGACCCCCTGCCAGAAAAAGAAACAAGAAAAAGTGAAAAAATATATATCGGGTCATCATTCACCAGAATTAAAATTAAATTAATATATGTACATACCATGGGATAATAATATAGAAAATTATTTCGGGAGGGGCTGTGAAAATTTGGGGGGTATACAATATGAACAATGTAGGACTTGGAATAGTTAGCCAACTAAAATGCTATTGCAACAAAAAAAAAAACAAAAAAAAAAACGACTTTTTCTGAATCAAGTGATCTTATTTAATTTACATTTAAGGTTTTTTGACATACTTATACAGATTAAATCGAGATTTCGGGGGGCGGAGGGATTGCAGCCCCCCTTATATAAGCGATTCATTTAATGATTAGTGCTTTAAGCAATACATTAAATTTTTTAAGTGTATTGTTTATTTCAATATTTTATTTATTTATTGGAGCACAGCAAAAAGGGCAATATGCTCTTACATTCCCATGAACTGCCATTAATAGTTAAAAATAAAACATAGTTTAATACAAACTAAATATGAGGGGTTGCAGATACGAAGAGCGAACTCAACAAAAGGTAGTTTTTAGGAAAATGCGTTTGAATATTTTTTCCATAAGGCCGAACTCAACTAGAGTACATTCCAAAAATTGGTTCGTTGTGGGATGTCTTATTGTTTGTTTATTCATTTATATTAACAAACAAATTATTTAGTAATTGACAAGGAATGAGTGTGAACTTTATGTTGAGTTCGCCCTTTGTATCCGCAATGCCTCATATGTAACCTACATTAAAAGAGCATAGCAAGTCAGTTAATCTAATGGAGCCAATGTTCAAGATAGTAGGAAGAAGGGGGCAACTAAAATAGCTCAGGGTGGCAACCTGTAAATAGAACGGCTAATAGCCCAAGTGTTGACACACCGTTAAACACACACACACAAAAAATTATGGAAGACCGTAATATTTACCTGAAGGCAGACTGTCCAATAAATATGCAATCTCTCAGAAGCATTTGCTCAATTAGATGAATTCCAACCATAAAACGGATAAGTAAAGATGGAATGGTTGGGATTCGGCTAAAGAAACCTTAATACGATATTTGTTAAAAAATCTATATTTAGGACGTTTCGGCTACTCATTGGTAGCCTTCGTCAGCTAAAATGACAAGAAAAACAGAAATTAATACAGAAAAAAGTTTATAATTGAGATAAGTAACAGAACTATAAATACACTTAACTTATAAAAGAACAATTTGGTCTTAAATTCATAGAATGAGTAGAATGAAAATCAAAAGAAACATAAAAAAAAAAAAAGAAGAAAAAAGGCTATTATATTGAAGTTTATATAAGTAAATAGGTGCTAATTTTTTTTTTTTTTTTTTTTTTTTTTTTTTTTTTTTTTTTTTTTTTTTTTACGGCGCATCGACATAAATCTTGGCCATTGGCGCCGACGTCCAGGGTGCAGCCAGGAATTTTCTCAGCGAGCCCTGAGATGAGAAAATTTCTGGTGCCGGTGGGGATCGAACCCACCATCTCCCGCTTATGAATCTAGCGCGCTAGCCACTAGACCACGGGAGACCCCAATAGGTGCTAATAGCAACATTAATTAATTATAACAAAGAAACAAGATACTACATACCTATGGAAATGCCTGGAGGCAGAGGAAGACCAATGTTGACAGTTAAGTAACCATTGCGGAAGTGTCGAAGAAAAAAGGAATCTACTAGGGTAAATGAAACTGAAAAAAAACCAGGTGGTGGGAGAAGGTCGGTAAGGATCAAAGGCCTGTTTATGACATTTTATGACAGGAAAGGAGAGAAAGGTGTTAATGGAAGGATACACAAGGGGCATGGGAAAATACTAGGTGGGAGGTTGGGAGTGTTTTTGAAAAATATTAACGTACATAGGAGAAATGCCTTGTTTATCAGTTTTGTAGTTTATGTTGTTTTTGTTTAGGTTTATGTGTACACATTCAGAGATCTGTAGTCTTTTTTTGTTTCGTTCTGTAGAAAGAATTTTTGTGTCGTCGAAGTTAAAAGAGTGTCCATTCCATCTTTACTTATCACCTCGATTACTAAATATCTAATCATCATCATAAAACGGAAGCATTTGGGTTCATGTCTTCACTTGGTGAATTAATTTTTCTAAGAAATTAAGATTTGAAAAAAAAAGGAAGTGTTTTAATTCTTCTCATTCTTATTTTATGACCTTTCATGTTTAATATTTAATTATGTAATTAGAGGCTCCAGGGTTTCTTTTCCTGATTATTTTATTAGAGAGCTTCACATCTATTTAATCTTGTACAAATCAGGTACAATGATTACTCATCATGATTACTCATGATCAGGCAATGATTACTTCGTTCAAAAAATTATCATAATTTTTAATGTTGTCATTAGGATTTAACAACAGTAAAATGTATCTATATATAAAAAGAAATTCAACCATGGTCCTTGTAAAAATTTTAAAGTAAGAGTCTGTATAAATTACAAACAACAATATTATGTCATTTTAATATTGTATATCTTTTTTTGTATGAAGTTTATTTAAAAGAGACACCTTGAAACAACTTACGTTATTCTAAACAAATGATTGCAGATGGACGATGAAAGGGAAGCTGAAATAATGGGACAAATTCTTGAGGATATAATATGCAGATATGGCGCCCAAAGTATTGAAACTGAAACATCAGCAACAACCCCAGAAAATGAAGTCCTTCCTCCCCCTAGGCCTCAGCTGGTTTTGAACTTGAGGAGGACCACCTCTCAGGAAACTGTAAGTATTCAAGTTTTGAGCATTTTATTATATTTTATACAATATTATTGTTCGGTAATTTGGATCGAATCTTTTTAAAAATTATCAGGTGGAACTACTTTTGTGGCTTATATATATATATATAAAATCAGTCCCGTAACAGGCCACGAGGGCCCTGAGGGGCAGATACTATAGAGGTATCTGATTCTTGACCATACAGCACACTAGGAAGATAGTATGGTCAATACTATGCTCCGGCCGCCTGATTTTCCCCTTGGCTGCTTCGACTGCTAGAGTCATTAGCACCAACCAAGGTACCCATTATTAAATTAATTAAAGGCTGGGTTGGCCTAGGGACGGTCAGGGAGGCCGAATCCTACCCATGAACGAAGACACTAGAAGAAAAAATCTTTAGTGCTTGCTCGGGATTTGAACTCAGGCCTCCAGCTTATTAGTCCAGTGCTCTACCACTGAGCTAACCTCGCCCCCATATATATATATATGAGTGTGTGTGGGGGGGGGGGGGGTGTTGCTGCGAAATCAGTAAGAAAACAATTATAAACACATTATAGGCTAATTTAATTGTTATGAGCACAGGGAAGAACTTCAGGAGGACTGCAATCCATATTTTCTCCAAGCCCTAGTTCACAAGTCGGGCTACCAGTCAGGGGTGAGCCATCTCCTCCATTGCCACAGCAGTGCCAGCTTGATTCAAAAGTAAGCTATTAAACAAGCAACATTTAAAGTTATTTTTAATTTTATAGTTTTATTACTCTCTTTTTACAATGTGGGCCCAAAAAAGTATTCATTGATCTTATTTATTTATTTATTTTTTAGGTCCAAATTTATATAAATAAAATAAGGTTTAGTCTGTACTTAGCATAAAATCAAATCGTTAACTATAGGCCCAGTCTTGACTAATGGTAGACCTTTGAAATTTCAATAGAATTCCTAAATATCCACTCTTCTTTTTTAACCCTTTAGTGCACAAAACTTTTTTTAATAAAACATTTTTTTTTTTTTTTTACTTTAGGGCATTGCAAAACACCTGCCAATCTGTACTTATTGTATTAAAAAAAAATTGGTTCCAAGAAATAGAGTGGGACATACATATATCGTCGATACAAATGCTATGCATGGAATGTGAAAAATGGTTTGGTACCTTATAAATGACTTTATATATATTTTATACTATTATATATTTTTGTAGCAGAACATATGTTACTATTAACACATATGTTAATTAACATATGTTCACCAAAAAAAAAGACAGTGAGTAAAAAAACAATTGGTGTGTGTGTTATGAGATACTTGACAAACATGTTTTAAAAAAGTGTTTTATTGAAGTGTCTATCTCAAGCAACTGGTGTTGTATAAAATCATAGTCTTGTGAGTGCCAATTTTTATTTTGAACATTGGACTGCTGAAATTCCCTAACCTTCCTTAGCAGCTAACTTTCTGCTTAAGAGGCTATTGTGTTAAGGTGCATTACACCTCAGAAGACAAAGACAATTATTCCTTTCCTTTGTTCATATTAATTTTTAACATTTTGTTCCTAAAAATAATAATAATAATTTTATACCAAAAAAAAATAGTTAGTGTTTTGTTAAATTTTATTTATTTTTTTTTGTTGGCTCCTTCTGAGCAATATCACTCAACACTATGCCAACAAGTGGTGACCCCGACGATGAAAAGGCAAAAGGACAACAACCATCCGATATCTTACCCTGTGGTTCAAAAATGCCCTTACCTCAGAAAATTACTGAAGAGGAATCTGAAGTCTCAGCATTCTCTGGTGCTCACAATCGCTTGCCACCATTTCATAAAGCAAACCCCTCACTCTGGTTTGCTCATGCAGAGGCCGTTTTCTTCACCTCTAAAGTCACATCCCAAGTGATGAAGTACCAAGCAACGATGGCAAATCTCGGAATGGAAGTTCTGGAACAGGTTGCAGATCTCATCGACAGGGCCGATACCAACACACCTTATGATGACCTCAAAGCTCGCCTGATCCAAGTCTATGGAGAATCCGAGACTCGAAGAATCCAGAGACTATTGCAGGATACTCAGCTCGGTAACCAACGACCATCCCAACTTTTACGCATCATGCTTCAGCAAGCAGGCACTATTGTCTCACGGGAGATGGTAAGAACTTTGTGGCTTAGAAACCTTCCAAGTAGGATGCAAGCAATTCTAACAGCGACTGGTCAAGATGATCTTGAAAAGCTAGCAGCGACGGCAGACAAGATTGCTGAGATAGAAACCCCAGTTGAGACATTTTCACTTTCACAAGAGGAAGCCCGGCCCCAGCAATCACCATCTTTGTCAATAGCACCACCTTCGATTGACCAGCTTGTCATGGAACTTCGATCTCTTCGCACTGAAGTAGCAGAATTGCGCCAGGCTCATCGGTCACGGAGCAATGACCGAAATCCATGGAGGGATACTCGTAGCCGACCCCCAAGTCGTTCAAGTTCCCGTGGAGGACTGTGTTTTTATCACTACAGATTTAAGGACAAAGCCAAAAAATGTACAAAACCCTGCAACTATAAAGTGAATTTAAACCCCTAGGGCTGGCGAATGAAGCGGCTATCGCCTCAGCCCAACCACAACGCCGCCTTTTCGTTAGAGATAAGCGGTCAGGGAAGATTTTTCTTATCGATACAGGTGCTTCTATATCCACCATTCCTCGTAACCCTCAGAAACACCGATCACCGACAGATTATAGTCTCATCGCTGCTAACAACACCCGAATCCCAACTTATGGAGAGTCAACCTTGATCCTGGACCTAGGACTACGACGATCTTTTCCTTGGACCTTTGTTATTGCGGATGTAGGGAAGCCTATCATCGGTGCTGATTTCCTTTTCCGTCATGGTCTAGTAGTCGATATAAGGAATAAGCAGCTACGCGACGGCACTACAGGTCTTACTGCATGTGGAACGGTTTCCATGGTTTCTGTATCTGCCATATCAACCATTCCTGAAGACTGCAAATACTCACATATCCTACGAGAGTTCCCCAATCTAACCCGACCATCACCAATCAGAGGACCTTCACCCACTGTCGTCCAGCATCACATTGAGACAAAAGGAAATCCAGTAACAAGCAAATCCAGAAGACTTCCTCCGGACAAATATAAGGCCGTTAAGGAACACTTCCAGCAACTAATGAACGAAGGCATCTGCAGACCTTCTAAGAGTCCGTGGTCTAGCCCACTGCACGTAGTCACAAAGAAGAATGGAACCTTGCGTCCCTGCGGAGACTACAGGATGCTGAACAAGCAGACAGTACCAGACAGATATCCTGTACCTAATCTTCTAGACTTCACCACACAGCTAGAGGGAAAGAAGATTTTCTCGACACTGGATGTAGTCAGAGCCTTCTACCACATTCCAGTAGCTGAAGAAGACATTGAAAAGACAGCTGTAATTACACCATTCGGTTTGATGGAATTCACTAGAATGAGTTTTGGCTTAAGAAATGCTGCCCAGACTTTCCAGCGGTTCTCAGACACCCTATTTCGTGACCTTCCATTCATATTTCCATATCTGGACGATTATTTTATTGCTTCAGCTGATGAAGATGAACACGAGCGGCATATTAGGGAAGTTTTCAAGCGGATGGACGATAATGGACTGACACTCAATGTAGCCACGTGTGTCTTTGGGAAATCTGAAATAGACTTCCTTGGTTACAGAGTAAATTCGTGTGGCATTACACCCCTGCCAACCAAAGTCCAGACCATCGCCGAATTTCCACAACCCACAACTATCTGCCAGCTTCGCCGTTTCCTCGGTATGGTAAACTTTTACAGAAGATGTATACCTGACGCAGCTACTGTTCAGACCCCTCTGAATCGCTTGTTGCACAATACCAAGAAAAACGACAAGCGACCTGTACCCTGGACTGAAGAAAGTTTGGAAGCATTCCAGAAAACCAAGGAGAGTCTCGCAGCAGCCGCACAGCTAGCACATCAATCCACTCACGAGGAGTTATCTCTTGCCTGCGATGCCTCAGATATCGGCATTGGTGCAGTTCTCCAGCAGCGGAAGAATGGGATATGGAGACCTTTGAGTTTCTTTTCAAGAGCTCTATCACAGACGCAGAAAAATTACTCTGCTTATGATAGAGAATTGCTCGCAGTCTATGAAGCTGTTAAACACTTCAGGCCACTTCTTGAAGGATTGAACTTTACTATAGTCACCGACCATAAACCACTAGTTCACGCCTTCGAACAGAAGCCCACCAGTGCATGTCCCCGACGTATCCGCCAGCTGAACTTTATTAGTCAGTTCTCAACGGACATAAAGTATCAGCCTGGTAAAGAAAATATGGTTGCCGACACCTTGTCCCGCCTGGAAGAAGTACAACTACCAGATGATCTAGATGCTCTCGCGGAAGCCCAGAAGAAGGATCCATCAATCGCTGACCTCAAGAAGAACCCCAGTCTGAACTTCAAACTCATCGACATCCCTGGATTCCATGGACCACTTCTCTGTGAAATGTCCACTGTCAAGGCACGTCCATACATTCCAGAAGGTCTTAGAAAAGCTCTCTTCAACCGACTGCATGGCCTTAGTCATCCAGGAGTTCGAGCAACCAGAAAACTTATATCACAGAGATTCTTCTGGCCAGAAATGAACCGTGACATCGGAACATGGACCAAGTCATGTATACCTTGCCAACGGTCAAAAGTACAGCGGCACACCCAGACACCATTGGGAACATTTCCAAGAGCGCAACGGTTTGAGCATGTCCACCTGGATCTGATTGGACCACTGCCCACATCCAATGGAAATCGATATTGCCTCACAATGATGGACCGTGGAACACGATGGCCAGAGGCTATACCACTCCCAGACATAACAGCAGCCACAGTCAGTGAAGCATTTTACACTCATTGGATAGCTCGCTTTGGCACGCCCAGCAGAATCACAACGGACCAAGGCCGGCAATTCGAGGCTGAGATATTCCAACGCCTTGCTGTTCTCATGGGAATAGAGAAAAAACGGACAACCGCCTATCACCCACAATCCAACGGTTGCATTGAGCGCTGGCACAGAACACTGAAAGCCGCTCTCACTGCACACCTCGATACAGATAGGTGGTCAGAACTATTACCAACCGTACTCCTTGGATTACGTTCAGCATTCAGAGAAGACATGGGTGCATCCGTCGCTGAAGCACTATATGGTCAACCTCTTAGACTACCAGGAGAATTTTTCCATGAGTCGCCCATTCAGCAGGAACCAGCAGCTGCTCTTCGACTTTTAAAGGAAGATCTTGCTAAGCTTAAACCCGCTGAACCAAGATCAACCACTCGAAAGGTATTCCAGCATGAAGATCTGCAAAAATGTTCGCATGTTTTTCTGAGAGAAGACGCTGTAAGGAGTCCTTTAGTCCCTCCTTATTCAGGACCTTACCCTATCCTCAAGCGCGCTGAGAAACATTTTACAATCCAGCTAGGAGACAGGGAAGTGACAGTGTCTCTCGATCGTCTCAAACCTGCCTACCGTCTCATGGACACTGAGAACATTCCCAGAACATCTACTGAGGTAACACCAAAGAGCGACACCACGAACCATACTGCAAACATGAACAGAACTTCTGACGCAGCAAGATCAACTCCACCGCCCTACAGGACAAGATCTGGTCGTCAGGTACGGCTAAACACACGCTTTTGCGACTCCGTCACTAGGGGGGGAGTAGTGTAGCAGAACATATGTTACTATTAACACATATGTTAATTAACATATGTTCACCAAAAAAAAAGACAGTGAGTAAAAAAACAATTGGTGTGTGTGTTATGAGATACTTGACAAACATGTTTTAAAAAAGTGTTTTATTGAAGTGTCTATCTCAAGCAACTGGTGTTGTATAAAATCATAGTCTTGTGAGTGCCAATTTTTATTTTGAACATTGGACTGCTGAAATTCCCTAACCTTCCTTAGCAGCTAACTTTCTGCTTAAGAGGCTATTGTGTTAAGGTGCATTACACCTCAGAAGACAAAGACAATTATTCCTTTCCTTTGTTCATATTAATTTTTAACATTTTGTTCCTAAAAATAATAATAATAATTTTATACCAAAAAAAATAGTTAGTGTTTTGTTAAATTTTATTTATTTTTTTTTTGTTGGCTCCTTCTGAGCAATATCACTCAACACTATGCCAACATTTTAATTAGACTTAATGCACATTCGTTAGTTGGATTTTCTGTAATTGATAATTATTTTTCTTTAATTTTTGAGAGTTTGCCACAACATACATCATTACAGCAGCAATCAGTATATATAGATTGAAAATAAAAAATGTACTTTTTCACAATCAATACTTTGCATTTGTATCGACGATATGTCTTTCTGATAGATCTTACTAATTTCTGAGCCCATTCACAACCTTGCAGAGGCAGAGGATCTAAGTGGGGCATATATGTCCCTCTGTGTGTTAATGATCCCATGGACGTAAAAATTGGATTATCTCAAGGCGAGATATTGAATTTCAAAACGCGACGTAAATTTTTGGTCTCTTCCAGACAGTATCTATGTATGGATAGGGTTTAAGGACGAAGAACGTGTAAGGTTACCATCGTCCTGTGAAGCGTTCTACAATGAAAATTATTTATGTACTATAAAGATGTACTTCCAGACAGGAAAAAATTATTATTTTTTGTTTTCGATGATATTTACCACATTATGGTTCCTTAGGGTGCTGATTTTAAATCTACTATTATTTTTGGTGTGAAAAAATGTATAATACTAGTTTACTTAAAAACGTAAGCATATTTTTGAATTTATTTGACGAAATATAAATTATTGTTTTTGTTGACTATTTTTCGATGCAGAATCACCAGAAAAAAAATATGTGCCAAATCGGTGACCCCACCACTGTATACTGCACTTGTAAGACAGCTTCCTTCCGGCAAATCAAGTATTCTAAGCAAATAAATAAAAACATTACTTCTTGCCAAAGCTACAGACTATGCAATATTATTTTAATTGCATTGATAAGATTACACAGGTCTACAAAAATAATCTTTCTGAAATTTGATTTGATGATTTTGGTCAATCTCTATGCTCCTTGGCGTGCTGAAGCCGAACATGAGGTCAGTCCCTCTCTATCACGTAAGGAAATTGTTCAATCTCAAGTAAGGGCAGAGGTACTACCATTAAAAGAAAACAGAATTGGCGAATAAGAGTTTTCATTTATTTCCATGATCTTTTAGTTATTTCAATGTTGTTTACTGTACAAAATACATAAATGTGTAGAAATAACAGCTTCAGAATTAACAGTGGCATATTTAGTTATTATTTTTATGAAAACGTATTTTTTTTCTCTTGAAAATTTCTCCGTGTTCGTTTCCGGCTGTAGGACTCTTCAGATGATTCACGCTGCAGCATCCAACAATAGTCAGCCATCATGTTTACGTTCCATTTGCCCTGATACCTACGTTCCATTTCCTGGATGTCCTGATGGAACCTTTCCCCTTGTTCTTCACTTACTTCCCCTAAGTTTTCCGGAAAATAGTCCACATGTGAATGTGAGAAGTGAACCTTCAAACTCATGTTGCAACCTTGTAATTGAAATGCCTTCAACATGCGTTCCACGATACTTCTGTAGTTGGGATCCTTCACGTTACCAAGGAACTTCTCAACAACATCTTTAAAAGAATTCCAAGCTTCCTTCTCCTTCTCATTCATGGTCTGAGTGAAATGTGGATCTGTGAAAAGTTTCCGAATATCTGGGCCTACAAAGATCCCCTCTTTTAGCTTTGCATCACTTAATCGTGGGAACTTGGAGCATAAGTACTTAAAACATTCACCTTCTTTATTGAGAGACTTTACGAATTGTTTTATCAGCCCTAGCTTTATGTGTAGAGGAGGTAGCAGGATTTTGTCAGAAGGAACCAAACTTCTCCTAATTACATTTTTTTGGCCTGGCGACAGAGCTCCTCGTGATGGCCAGTCTTTATTGTTCCAATGGGAATTTCTGTCTCGGCTATCCCATAAACATAAAAAACAAGGGAACTTGGTGTACCCTGATTGCTGACCTAAGAGCATAGTAAGTACTTTCAAGTCTCCACATATCAACCAGTAATGCTCATTATAATGAATTCGTTCGAGAACTAATGACAAATTTTCGTATGTTTCTTTTAAATGTACCGAATGGCCAACTGGAACTGAAGCATAAGTATTGCCATTGTGCTACAAAACAGCCTTTAGACTTCGCTTTGATGAGTCTATGAATAGACGCCAATGAATCGGGTCATATTGTATACCAAATTGACCCATCAGACCAAGAATGTCTTTGCAATAAATAAGATTCTCATCCAGAGCAAAGTAAGGAACAAAAACTGCTTCACGGTGTCGATACCATGAAAAAGAAGTGCCTGGCTGTAATAAATTTTTGTTTTTAAGACGGGAGCCAAGTAACTGAGCTGCATCTTTTGGAAGTCCAAGATCTCTCACTAAGTCGTTCAACTCCTGTTGAGAAATAAGCTGAGGTTCATCTTCTGAACTGCTTGCTTTGAACTCACTGTGTACTTCATCGCTCTCCGACATACAGTCTTCTCTATTAGCTTCCCTGTCTATACTGCCCAAGTCACGAGGGGGCTGAGGAACTGTCAATCCAGGACCGTGTGGTACCGGACGACTAGCAGATTCCACATTAGGGTAGTTAATGAGCTTATGATTTTTAGAATTATAGCCTTGAACATGACAATTACAAAAGTAACAGTCATTAACGTGTTTTTTTTTGCTCCCTCCACATCATGGGGATAGCAAATCCGAAAGATTTTAACTCTCCTTTGTACCATAAGCGAAGTTTTTCTACGCAGCTATGGCATACTTTGTGAGGAGCCCACACTTTATCTTGATCTCCTATTCTCAAGCCAAAATATGCATAATATACATTTTTGACAAAACCTGTTATATTTCGTTGGTATTTCTTAACTGTTTACTCACCATAGATAAAACAGAAGTAGTCTGGACTGGTAACACAACGACGATGAGACATTTTGTCTAAATGCACTTTCAAACCTTAAAATAAGTTCTTAATCACTTTGACACAACTAAGAGACCTCAGTGAATGTGTTCACTTCAGTTGATACTACTGAACTGAGAGAATAAACAGAAATTTAGCTCAAAGTTCCTGATACAACAGGTTCAATCTCGTTTAGCTTCAGACGGTGACATCTGAGACCAAACAAGTACGTTCCTGTCTGAACAGGTCGTGCCTAGACACCCTCAGGCCTACAACATCTACTGAGGGAGTCATTGCCTACACCACCTAGTGAAAGATGTCTGTTTATAAAAAGAGAAATCGTTTGGGAAAAAAAACCTACTTCTTACCAAATTTATGTGTATAGCGGGTATATTATGTTCTATGGATTTGAAAAAAATCTGTACGTGATAGAGAAAAACGGACTTCATTCTCGGCCTCAGCACACCGAGACACACAGAGATTAGCCAAAATCATCAAATCAAATTTTTGGTTGTAGACGTGTGTTATTATTCATTTTTTATTTTCATCCTCTTTTCTGGCAAAACTTGCTCATAAAGTAAGTAAATTTAATGTGTTATTAATTTTTTCAGAGTGAAGTTGAAGAAGAGGAAGGGGGAGGCGAGGTTGTTAAGAGGAGAGGGAAGATCCGTAAGAAGAAAAGGAAACCACAGCAAGGTTTAGATAAGGGTGAACGTGAAGTTATAGATTCA
Organism: Gonocerus acuteangulatus; assembly: GCA_946811695.1. NCBI lineage: Eukaryota > Metazoa > Arthropoda > Insecta > Hemiptera > Coreidae > Gonocerus > Gonocerus acuteangulatus. The sequence goes on from OX328131.1 coordinate 67,091,225, forward strand.
GTAGATCCTAAAGACACTTTGGTGAGGAGCATTTTATGTAATATTGTGCTGTATAAGGGAATAAATGAATTAATTATATAAACAAAATCCTTCAAATGGCAGAATTCACCTGTGGAATCTGTCTAAAATACGCATTATTTTTTTATTATTTTAATTTCTTTCTTTGAGTCCTGCAAAATAGGTGATGGTCTCTTTTACTACTGCGATAACTTTAGTTTCAGTCCTAGGTCAAGAGGAAAATATAATATTAATGTAATCAGATATATTAAAAAAATATTGAAAAAAGTAAATGAAAACAAATCTCTTGAAAAAACTGCAAATAAATAAGATATTTTTTTTTTCATTTCTGGATGTTTTTTCTCAACAATTACAATATAAAATTTAATTTTATGATACAAATATTAAAATAAAACTGAACTATTTTATTTTAATTTTTTAAATTTTAAATAAATTTAAAATGCCTCTATTGCCTCTATGTTTAATAGATTTGATTAAATTTTAATGTTGTATCTTTGAGTGTTGGTGTATGGACTGTCTGGTACTAATATTTCACGTAATTTGTATGGAATTTGCATTTTGCCTCTCACTTTAAAGTCTATCAGTAAGTGTTTCAGTGAAGGTTCTCATTGCAGTCTATGCATCTTGGTCTGTATTTTTTAGGTTTCTACATGCAAAGGGGAAGGAACAGACTATGATAGCGATGTCGACACAAAACGAGTCACTCCTAAGCCTCGCTCCCTCCAGCCATCTCCGCCTCTTCTCCAATCAACTTTGTTCGATAACAAGACTTTACGCCATCTTAGAAGGACCCTTACCATTTCTCAAGTCGAATCTGAATATAGGAAAGTAGTAAGTCAAAAATATATTTCAGTGAATTAATTTTAATGTATATTCATTTTTTCAATTAATTGTGGGGATGGGCTTCATTTCCTTTTTGATCAGTAGGCAAATAAAAGTCCAACTCACAGGAACTGCATCATCTTAGCGCGGTTCCGTTCTTATCTCTAGACTCATTTAAAATGATTAAAATAGAAGCTGTTATTATTTTGGGTCCACATTTCTAGAAAACATGAAGATTAGATAGTTAGCCGTCGAGGTGATAAGTAAAGATGGAATGGTTGGGATTCGGCTAAAGAAACCTCAATACGATTTTTGTTAAAAAATCTATATTTAGGACGTTTCAGCTACTCATTGGTAGCCTTCGTCAGCATTGAAAGTGCCGGGAGGCAGAAGAGGACCAAAGTTGACAGTTCCATCTTTACTTTCAAGAAAGGTCTTATTTACGATCTTACCTGAATAGGCCAACCCGCCCTAGGAAGGACACCGCTACGCAGTTGAAAAGTTATATCTCCATATAGTCCATATCTCTAAGATTAAATTGTTTTTCTTAACCTGATTTATTATCAAATACATTATCCAACTATAAGCAATTAAAAAATAACAAGGAATAAAAACAGACAAAAAGAACAGTTCGAATAAGCGAAATCAATTACTTTAAAGTTTTAAGCTCTTATTTCTCCGATTGACATCGTCTAATCAAAACTTTCATCAGAATCTTTTTTGTAGAGCATTTCGTAAGCTTTCTAATGGTATTCTTCCGTTTACCAAGATTCTCAACCTTTTTCGAGATATTAAGGAAAATATACAAAGTTACCAAAACGTTTTGTCTGTTAATAAAATATTTTATTCTAACCCTTCCTTAACTCCAAACGTAACCAAAATTTCAACATATTAGTTTTGATGAATGTAGAACATGCAGAAAATGTTTCAACTGAATCCCATGATTCTAAGTACCCAAACCAAAAGCGGTATTCAAAAACTATTTTTCCAATTTTTTCGAAAACGGTTAAAGCTATTGCCTTGAAAATGGTTTCATTCGTTTTCCTAGCCCAAGAAGCCTATAAAACGAGTACTTAGAAGCTTATGAACTCAAAAACGTAAGCGTTACGATTTTTTTTTGCGCGAATTTCGCCCCAAACGCCAACTTCCAGTGGGCGAATTCCGCTGGTTAACAAACTTGACCTTTCAAATTGGACGACGGATTTTTGTACCAAATTTCATCAAAATCGGACCATCAGGGAAGCCAGAAATGAGCGAACAGACAAATATATATATATATATATATATATATATATATATATATAAATAAATATATACACATATATATATATATATATATATATATATATATATACAAATATATATATATATATATATATATATATATATATATATATATATACAAATTTTAACCACCGTTATTTTCGGTCTCTAGGGGTTCTGAAACGCGAAATTTTCTAGTCGGCACTTCCGGATTGTTTCATTGTATCAACCCTATAAGCGGGGTTCCTCCCTATGGGTGAGGGAGGAACCGCGCTAAAAAGTCATAAATCATTTCAGTTCTTGATGAAAAACATGAATTCTACAGGAAACGAGAACCGATTCTGAACAGAAAAGCATTCAATTGATGAAATTGCTTGTTTGCACATTCACATTAAAAATTATTCCTTATTTATTATTTACTGTAGAGGAGGTCTCAAAGAAGTGGCAGCACTTATCAACTCATTATTTATTTATTTTCTTTATTATCTTTAATAGATTAAACTTTTGTTGAATTCCAGTGGCGGAGAGTTCTCCAAGAAGCCCTCGTTTCAAGCCAAAGCTTTCTTCCAGGCGAAGGGAAAATCGACGAAGATTTGGCAGTTTTGCCTTGTCAACCTGAGAAGTGGCTATCTTACCCTCGAACATTCTGTCGCTCGTCAGCCCGCTTTGACTTGCCTATTAACAAGAAAATTCTAAATGGTAAAAATATTTTGTTTTTACTTCCAATGAACAATAACAATTCCAGAATAAATAAATCAAATAGAAGCCAGAATAATCAGGTTCTATTTGGAGCAGGAAAATCAAGGCCTGCATTTCCCTGAAATATCTTTGAAAGATTTGACATTAAATGCAATTTCCAATCATACACACGATAAATTTTAAAGGACTCCATTTCATGGATTGTAACCAACCTCCTATATGGCTGAAAAAAGAAAAGAATGAAAAACATGCATTTAATAAAGGAAGCTAAAACATTGAAGCAAGTTATAATGAGAATAAATAATATATATATATATATATATATATATATATATATATATATATATATATATATATACAGTAGAACTTGGATAATTCTAACCTCTAGGGACCGAAAAAAAAGTTCGAATTATCCAAAATTCGAATTACAAAAGTTTTTGAAAATAAAGGGGTAAAAAATCGAATTTCATATTTTCTTCCATTTTATTTAAACAATAACAAATATTTCATAAATTGATGATTACGTACATATGTAATAAATAATTTATAAAAAAAAAATAAAAATAAAAGTCTATTGTTTTGAAAAAAGTCATTTTCATGGGCAAGAATTTTTTCATTATTTTTCAGATAAGCTGATAAAGTGTTAGGAGGAAATCTAAAGTCCTTGGCAATTTCAGTTTTTTCTTTATTCCATTTTCAACTTCTTTAATTGGAGCTATTTTCACTGGCAACATTAACGTTTTATAACTGGTAAGCTTCGACATCTTAAATCAAGAAGTCACTGAACTGTGCTGTACACCGGAAATTCAAGGCAAAAACAATACAACAGATCTAGACACTGACTCACTTATAACTGAATAAGAAATGAAGATGGGAGGGATGGTGGAAGGGAATTCTAGGATAAATGGTGGAAGGGAATTCTAGGATGGTGTATTTAACTACAACCGCTGGAAGGGAGGAAGCGCGACTCACCACTTTCCAGAACTCCTAGAGTCCAAGAACTAGACTATGGGTCATTCCATCTCAAATCAACACACTTTTTTTACCTCTCATAGATGGAGCCGCCGCGCTTCTTGTCCCGGAACCCCTACATCCGTATCTTACTATCCTTCTTAACCGAGGGGACAAAATTAAAAAGAAAAAATTAAGATCGAACATCTCCCATTGGAGGTATAGACTCGTAAAAAATTCGAATTATCCAAAATTTTATTCGAATTAACCACGATTTTTTTACATTGTTTATGCCCTAAATTCTAGGGGCCGAGAGAAATATTCGAATTAAAGACGATTTCGAATTATCGAAGTTGGAATTATCCATGTTCCACTGTATTTGGAATTAGGTAAAGATTTTACTAGGTGAAGTATATTGTTTTCTATCATACTGCCTTTACAGATGCGAATTCTACGCTGTTCATTATTTATTATATTTATTACTTCCTATGAAAACATTTTCTTCATGGATCCATCGTAATTCCTAGGCATTCCCTGGGCACTTACAGAATTCTCAAGTGAAAATATTTATATTTTTTCTTAATTTATAAATTGAAGTATAGTTTTTGTTTTGTAGAAAATGTATATTAGACTTTTAACCACTGTTACAGATATGAGTCCACTAGTGTACTTAAGGGATTATGTAGACAACAAGAAATCCAACACACTTCTTCATGATCATGTCTTTAATAAGTACAAGAATAGTGAGGCTGACAAATACTTAATGCCTGAGGTATGTGTTGAATTTTACAAGTCTTTTCAGATTTTTATTTTATGAATTTAATTTAGTTATTTAAATTTTTAGTGGCCATTTATATATAGCACCAATTATTATGACAACTTATCAGCTAGGACAGTGCTGATGCATTTTCTTGCACCCTAAGAAAGCCCCAACTCTTGTGGGAATGATTCCTTTTCGTTTTTCTAAAGAAAAGCCACCACCCCGTAGTCGGAATCGAACCCAAGACCTTTGGCACAGAGTGTTAAGTGCTCACACCTTAACACTTGTGGCCACCGGGCCTCCAGATCAAATATTATAAAATACAATTCACTTTGTTTTCAGATAGTAATTAAAGCACTTGGAGATGTGATGGGTCGTCCGTTTACAGAAGAAGAAAGTAAAACATTCCAAGAGCTTATTGCAATGGCTGAAAATGACCGGATTGATTATCGGACATGGTTAGGACTCTGTGCTTTTTCAGAACGTTTCTATGGTAAGATGAGAATCTTTAAATTATCTTAGTTTGTCAGAAACCCAGGACAACAATAAAAGTTCGACTCCCAGGATCTGTCATGAAAAATTTAAACACCTCCAAAGACATCTTTACATTAACATAAATGAGGTTAATGTTACTCGAGAAGCATTGTATGAAGTTAAGTTCACGATGTTCAGTCATTCCTCACAGATACCCAGTCATTCATTTTAGTTTTGTTCATTATTTAGTAAAAACATAACTTTTGATAGGATATTGTTTTGGATAGTGGTCTTCATTAACAGATTGAAAACAAGGGTAACCCTCATTTAAAACAAACCAATCTAATAAGATAAAATATTTTTTTAAATAAAACACAACATTTTTTTGTTGTTTTTTTTTTTTTACCCCAGATGCACATTTTATTATATTATCTAATAAACAGTAAAAACCATATTTTATCTAAGGCAAAATAAAAACCATTTAATATTATATAAGAACATATATATGGTTTTCCTAGTGAATTCAGGTAGAAAAATCTATTTTTATTTTGAGTTTGAAATAAGATTTCATATTGTTAGCACAAATATGCTTAAAGTAGGCTACACACAATTCAGGCAGGCCTGTCAGTTAGAGCTGAACAGTCCGCCTGAACGTGTACATATTTAGGCCTTTTGAACAGTGTTAACTGACAGACCTGCCTGAATATATACACGTTCAGGTGACTGGCTTTCAGGCGGTCAGTTCAGGCCTGCCAGACCCTGTGTAGCCTGCTTTAGCGATGATTAAACTGAAGAAAAAAAAAAGTTACAAAAAAGTGTCCACTGGCGTTCTCGCTTGTGCGGTGGCCATGTACGAAAAAGAAGACTGTATGTTGTACAGTACATTACTGTACATAGGTTTGTCGGGTGGAGCTAAAGCATATTAATTTTCCTAAACTTGAGCAGAACGTTCTAAACGAGATTATTATTATTTATGTTCTCATATTTTATGATTATTTGTGGTGCTTATGACATGGCATTTGCCTTAAATCACCAGGCACAAATTGTTACACCTCTGTTTTTCAATACACTCCTTGACCAAGAGTATGTGAATGTTAAGATAAAGTAATTCCTGGGAGTCCGACTTCTTTCATAAAATTTGAAAAAATTAAAAGTTTTATATTTTTTTAGAACAATGGTACCTATTTTAATGATTTTCTTTTCCTTTTAGGTAAAAACTTCAGTACAGGCAACAACATAAATCTCGGGAAAAAGCCAGCTATTGAACAGGTTGACTTTGAGTCGTTAGAAAAGAGGAAACATAAACTGCAGTTAAATCCAAAAATAAAGAGGCTTTTAGAAGAAATTTCATTATCATAAAATAAAAAAAAAAAAGTCTTTTTTATTTTCTGAAAAATTTCTCAATCTAGTGTGTAAATATATATTTGTGGATTAAAATTGAACTGATATTTTTTCTAACCTTATATAAGTAACAATGATTTTTATGCTGGTAGATACAGTCAGTAACAAAAGTTTCTGGAAACACGAATTTAGCAAATAAAAGATTCAATTCTTACTCCTTGGGGTTTTAACCAATTAAAACAAGTAATAACATTTATTGAGAGGAGATCGTTGACCGTTGATGATGCAAGGTAGGGATTGTCGGGGTTCGGTCACTGATACTTAATAAAACTATATTTTATCGTAAAAATGGTTTTATTGTGCCGACGTTTCGGCTTGAACTTCAAGCCTTCATCAGGGCTGTAAAAACAAGTAGGACATATTTAACACTAATATATACACATATCTATCTAAATATACCTAACATATATATATATATATATATATATATATATATATATATATATATATATATATGCATATACACATACACTTATACTCGCACACTTATGTACATATATATGCCCACATACATGCACATATATATACATACATATAATATATGGGGAAAAAAAAAAACATATAAACGTAATGTACAGCTAGAACAACAATGTGCTTTAGAAATTAAACAGATATAAGAATACAAATATGGGCTTACCGATGGGAAGGTTGAGAACAATACCTCACCGATGTGGGATCATTTCTGACTTGATACAGGAAAATTTAGAGGGAAGGAGTTGGTGAGGGGGGGGGGGGGTTCTGGACCACCCAATGAACAAAGTACTTTGGTGATGAAAGAAAGAGGAAGCGGCGTCGTAAAATTTTGTGTTAATGGAAGGGAGGCAGGTATGAAGAGCTATATTGCAGGGCCCTTCATACCTGCCATAGTTTATATTAATTGTTCATATAAATAACAATAGTAATAGAATAACAACTAAAAAAGCATTGAAAAAAAAATGCAACAAAAACTTTTGGACACTTTCTTTAAATACCAATAATTAATTTGATATTAGGGTTCGAATAAATAAATTAATATATTGTAGGACTGACCTTAGCTTTGAGGTGACAGAAGTCAATACCTTGTATTTATTATCAAGCCTCTCATTACGCCGGTGATTCGCTTCAAATTCTTGTACCATTCTTCAAAGATTCACTTCATAGATTCTTCCTTGGATCTTTGTGATTGGGCGTTTTAGATGATCTCACAGGTGTTTAATGGGAATATTGCAAAGGTGCACAGACCTTTTTTTTTCTTTTTTTTTTTTTTTTTGCAATTGCAAAGGTACTAAATTCGAGCGATTAGACAAGTGTGTTTATGGTCATTGTACTGATAGAAATGGAAGTTACCCTTTAGCCTTAATCTGTCCGTACGTCATATTATTTTTTTTTTCTTCAAAATATCACAATACAATGCTGGATACATTCTGGCACTTTGTTTTTTTGTTTTTTTTTCAAATTCACCAGAAAATCTGTTAAAAAAGTTTTTCTGTGATAATGTCTCACATAGAGCATGACATGTGCTCCCTATGTGCTACAAAGCCGGCGGCAAATGTGTTAAGAGAATAGCCGACAAATTATTCTCATTGTTATTTTTTTTAAATCTCACAAGGAATTGTGATTTTTTTTCCAATAAATATTGGTGTCCAGAAACGTTTGTTACTAAAATATTTAACATATACATTGCATAGTGTTTTAGCGAACTCGTAATCTGGCATATCTTTTCTACCAACTTTTAAAACTTTCTGAAAGACATGGGCGTATATAGAAAATAATTTTGGGAGGGGCTGAGATCATTTCCAGGGTATGGAATACCAACAATTTAGAACTTGGAATAGTTTTAAACAACTAAAACATTATTACACCCAAAATAAAATATTTTTTATTAACTAAGTGATCTTATTTAATTTATTTTTAAGGGTTTATGACACATTTTTACTGATCAAATCAGAATTTAGGGGGCGGGGCTGCAGCCCCCTCAGCCCTTCCCTTATATTATATACGCCCATGCTGAAAGAATGTATAGCTATTGAAATTGCAATCATGGACGATTTTTTTTTTTTTTAAATGTTCGAATTAATGAATTTTTGATTGATTTTTGTCAAGCCTATAGGTTATGAGGTGTAATCATTTCTAATCACCACTTGTAGATTTCGTCATCATGTGGAAGTCATAAGAGTGATATACTCCCTGTTGGAGAGAAGGGTAACAAAGAGGAGAATACAATCTAACATTACATGGTTTGAACAAAAAAATATAGACATCTATATACAAATTTATTTTATAAAAATTACTCAACAAAATAGAATTTGGGATTATATTTACATACAAGCTCATTTATAAAAAAGTATACAACAAAATAAAATTTCTTGGCTTATTTAGCTTTACTTTTAGTATTACGAGCAAGTTGCCTAAACTGGCCAATAGCTAAATCAAAAATTGTGGTAAGTTTAAAGTTAATTCCAAACTCCTGGCACGTCTTTTCAAGAACAGGATAAAGAGGGGGCAGCCTTGAATGATCAATAGTTGGAAACAAATGATGAAGGGTGTGGTCGCCGAATAACATCATAACAAATACTGTTACACCTTTAATTTCCTTTCGATCCTTCACGGTATCCAATTGATACAATCCCCAATCTCTATCTTTCCTGAAACAGTAACAAGTGTAATTAATTATTATTTTGTTCTTTGCTTGTGTGCGCTATATAAAAGTACTTAACCAAATTGAGACTTATAGCCGCTTTCATGAGCCACATGAAAGCGCTAGCCAAATGGCTAGCCACTTTTGTGCCAAAGCCATTTCTTCGCTTCGGGACTGAAATCCACACATGTGTGAGCTCTTTGCAATATCTAGTAAGTTTTGTAAACTCTGATCTCTTCTGTATCTGCTGGAGTTCATAAAAATACAGTTTGAGCCTATTGAATGGGAGTTTCCCTCTGCTACTCGGTCCCTTTGCATAGTTCAGGTCCATCTGAAGGGCCTTATTTGTATTTTAGCAGTTGTTGTGCAGATAAAGATCATGTTCTGTAGATATTATACCAATGCTGAGATATTTGACTTGATATTATTTTTTTTTTAAAATGATTTTAAAATTCTTTCCAATAAATAAAATGTATTTACGCCTGCCCTTGACTTGCCCGAAGCCCAGAATGAGAAAATTGTGACGGAAAACTTTTTAAAGAAGGAAATAATGAAAGCACAATATGATAAATGAGAATTCTTGGGGAATAAATTACTGTTAGAATTTTAATGTCGTTTTAATAAATTAAATAAATTACTGGCAAAGATACTGGACACTAACAGACAACAAACTGCTTGAAATAAAGCCAACTGTAGAACCTTGGTCTAAACATAAATGGCCCCTAACAAGGAGAGACCAAGTTATATTGACCAGACTACGCATTGGACACTCATTCCTGACTCACTCCTACTTAATGAATTGAAACGATAGACCTATTTGCCAATACTGTAACAGGACTCTTACTATAAAACATATACTTACAGAATGCAGACAGAGAAATCTACTAAACATACCTTATGACATTCAAGAACTGTTAACGGAAAACAGCCCACATATTAAAACCATATTACAACATTTTCATAACAACAACATACACCATAAAATCTAACAAGTATACTGTATTAAAAAGGAAAAAAAAATATATATATAATATAACTCTTCGTTACCATTATACATTAATATTCTTGTGTTTATAATACGAATATACTCGTATATCGGCATCAATTTTAACACCTTAACGCTCAACTGTTATTTTTTTTTTTTTTTTTATTTTTTTTTTTTATTTATTTTTTTTTTTTACTTCGGCTATTTATATTTATTATTATTAATATTTTCCTTTATTTATTTATTTTTAATTTACTAATATTAATTTCTATATTTACTTTATTCCTTTTTTTTCTATTTTATTTATTTATTTTTTTTTATTTATTTATTTATTTTTTTTATTTTTTTTTTATTATTATTATTTTTTTTTTCCTTCTCTTCATATTTTCACCTTTTCTGTTACTAATACATTTTCCCCTCCTAAGAGTTACTGCCTTTCTCGTTTTCCCGATTCTTATGTTGTTCAATAATTTTGTTCATTATCAAATTTTGTATATACCTTATTCACAGTATCAACAACAGTGCTATACAACTTCTTATTTTACACCTTCTATCTCGAAGTAATTGTAAACAGACCTTATTTGTAACTACATGAACATTGTTCTAATGTATTTTATCTGTTATTAAGAATTCACAATGTATTTCTTTATTTATATTATTTTTTTTTAATTACAACTAGAAATGAATCTGTATAATTGTTTCGAGCACACCACCTTAGTTGCGGGTGCTCATAAATAAATGAATTAAAAAAAAAAAAAAAAATAAATTAAATGTGTACTAACTAGACTATTAAACAGATTTCATATATCATTCTATTAAAGTTAATGTTGAATTTATTGGAATCATAGACTATAACAAGAACATAACAAACAACAAATGATAGAAAATGTTCACATTAAAAAAAAAAAAAAAAAAACAAGAAGATAGCCGTGATTAAAAAAAAAAAAAAATACAAATTAAACTCAAAATAACATTTTTCATACCTAAATAGTGGAAAAAAAATATTAATGCATATTTATTATTGGACACCTTAAGAAAAAGATAAATTCATAAAATAATGAGTCACTTGTATTAATTTACTCATTTATTTTATTTTATTTTAGCTTTCACCATGATATATTTGAAAAAAACAAAACAAAAAAACCAAGAGTATTTTGTGTTACAAAAGTAGCACCAAAACAGTAGTAGCCAAATAGCTAAAATATGTTTTAATTAAGTGTACAAGTCCAGCCCCAACATTTTTTTTTTTTTTCAAAGGACTTTATTTATTTGTTTTAACACTTTTATTATTATTAAAATTTATTTGTTACATTTAATTTTTTTTTTAAACATTAAAATCATCAAAATTATATTATTATATATTTATAGAATCTGCATGAAGACACAAAAGGGAAAAGTGTGGGGAATACACACAAGTATATATTATTTACAATCTTATCTACAAGCAATTGACATTCATTGATTGTTGGTATTTGAATTTCAAAAGATATATTCCTATGATCATACTTCTTTTAGGTATTTATGACTATTGTTGCTGACTTATGATTTAAATCACAGTTATAAAAATTGTTCTAACAGTCATTTAGCAACGTCGTGCGTGGCTAGAACCTTAATGGGTGATCGAGCACGTGTTGTTGGCATTAGAAAAGGTTGGCAACCTGTAGATAGCACTCATTAATAGCCCGAATATGGCTATAGGCGTTAATATGCAATTAAACACACACAAAAAAAAAACATTTAATTTGAATAGGTTATCTACTAATATATTAGCGTGAATTACCTTGGTTCATCGCCATCATGAAATATATTGGGATGATGGTGTGCAGCATTTAAGCCAACGCATGCGAATACGAAACTTGCCATTATTATTATAATTCCCCACCATTTAAGTGCAGTAAGTATTGGAACGTTACATAAAATCATTGAGCCAGGGATTATCAATGGCACAAATTCAACCATACCGTCTGGGCTTACCATTAATCTAAGAGGAAAAAAAGAATAATTAATATGTTATTCAATAAATAATAAATTGTATGTATACACATTCAAACATAGAAAATTTAGAATTCAAAATCATAAATTTAATACCTGTTTTGTTTATATTAATACATAAAATGAGCTCTCTTTTAAATTAAGAATCTCCATAATAAAAAATAATCATTTAATGCTATAATTATTTTCTCTATTTATCATAATTCAATGGGTACAATTGAAAACTTAATAAACATAATTGGACAAATAATAAAAAATAAAAGTCCGACATCTAAGTGTGTTTCCATTTTATCCCTTGTGCCATTTGGCATAGAATCAAAACACTCAATGTTTTGTCTTAATTTTTTGTGAAAACTGTAAGCAAATTAAATCAGAACACAAAACTGGCAGTATCCTAAGCGGAAATGACTCCATTTCAGAACCAATTTCTCCAAATGGGACATGGGCGTCTATAGAAAATAATTTCGGGAGGGGCAGGGAGAATTTCGGAGGGGCTGAGAACATTTGCGGGGTATGGAATACTAACAATCTAGAACTTGGAATAGTTGGCCAATTAAAACGATATTAAACCCAATAAAAACTATTATTTCTGAAGTAAGTGATGTTATTTAATTTATTTTTAAGGTTTTTATTATACATTTTTACCGATTCCGGGGGGGGGGGGGGGCTGCAGCCCCCTCTTACATACGCCCTTAATGAGGTGTATATTATTCTTAATATAATGAGATCGTTCTATAAAAATCACGTATGAACCATATTTGTAGGAAATTTAATAAGCTTTTGAATAGATTCTCTACATTTACTACAATTTCTCATAAGGTTTTGAGATATATAACACTGTATATTTGAAAATCCCTAGAAAAATCTAATTTTTCCATTTTCTTCGACAACGGTTATAGGTATAGACATGGAAATGGGCTCATTAGATTCCCTACATCCAATTAATTATAACATGTGTACCTGGATGCCTGGCAAAACAAGAACATAATCATTACGATTTCTTTTGCACAAATGTTGCCCAAAAACTATGTTCTGATCGATGGATTCTGCTGGTTAGCGAATTCGACCTTTCAAATCACACAAAGTATTATTGTACCAAATTTAATTAAAATCAATCAATTTTTGAGCCAACTAGAGAGCAAATAGACAAATATAAATATTTAAATACCTTATAAGCGGGGTTCCTCTCTATGAAAGGAGGGAGGAACCACGCTAAAAAGAATGAGTTTTCAACTTATTTAACCTGTAAGACCTTTATGAAGAAGAATTTACTTTATAGAAGAGGTCATCATTCTATAAAATATGCAGAACTCCTTCAGGCCGAAAAGGAGGTAGGAATACAATTACAAAAAACTTTACCATACAATTACCTAAATGCACAATATGGACACTGAAATGTGAGCTCTTTCAGATTAAACACCACGCAGATGAGTGGATGTATTATAAAATATATAATTGAAAGCAAAAATAGTAATAAAATAAGTTTGATAAAATTTAAATAGGAGATGCGTACCTTGAAATTCCTTCAGCCAAGAAGAGAAGGCAATATACAATTGGCCAATAGATCCATGACAAGTATCTAGCCGCAAATGATTTGTCTGGCCTTGGAAGGTATTGAAACCAGGGTTCAAACATTGCGATTTCAAGATCATGTAGAGAATTTGTGTAAACATGATGAGACAATGCATGGGATATTCGCCAATCTCTGGAAAGAATTAAACATTTACTTGATGGTGTTAGGTATTTACTGAATGCACGGTTTGTGGTGCACCTTTCTCGTAATCATATTTTTACATAAAACAGAGCCTACGGCGATGATCGAAAATAAATGTATATTCATGGTCATCTCTGTGATGTACTTGGAGATGAACCATGAATTGAGCCACAGAGCATTGACCCTGGATTGACAAAGTGGGGTGAAAAATACCCCACACTTTGTTCTATGGAGTGTTTCTTCATTTCTATAAATCACAAAGACTCCCTCCTTCTTCCTAAATACTCGGAAGTGTATTGACCGGTATAACTTAACATTAAAAAAGCCAGCTGTCCTAATTGCTGCATGAGAAGGTCGCAAGTTGTGTATGGGGTATTTTTTACTCCACAGAGTAGTTACCGGATAACTTTTACGCTCATCCGACGAATCTTCATGGGTCGATCACTTTTATGTGGTGGCTTTTCAAGAGACAAAATGGCCTAAAAAGTGCCCAGAAAACATTTTCTCTTTGATTTGGGCTACCAACTGGTGAAAGCTCAGGTGGCAGTTAGTGCCCAACTGGAGAACATACTGATGCTTGTTGTTTAGGGAGATGAATTTACTCCTGATGTACCTTCAACATCATTCGTTACCTTGGACAAACCCGTGAGATGTTCATTTTGTGACAGGAAGACAAAAACGCTATGCTCTGTGTGTAGAAGGGCGATATGCCGCGATCACCGAAATGTGGTAAATGTTAACGAGCCTCAATAGGACAGAGCATTGTAGTTTCCTAAAGTTCATACTTCCAATGACTTTTCATCATTCTAGATTATTGTTCTTAAAAAATATTTTCAGTTTAGTTTATTTTTTTAATAGGATCATTATTTGGTTTATGTACAACATTGAGTTTTAGGATTTCCTAGCTATTTTGTGAATTTTAAAAAATATTTCACAGATTTATTACTGTTTGAATTTATTTCTTGATGTTCTTGTTCTATACATTTTTTTTTAACTTTTTCAAAGTATGGGGTACAATTTACCCCACTGTGTCATTAACGTACATGTCAATGACAGTGTCAATCCAGGGTTAATATTCCAGAGAGCTACAGATATTTTTTATATAAAAATAATTGACTTAATTGAAGTGCTAGAAGAGTACCTAGAATTCTCATTCATAATCCATTCTATCAGAGGCTGTAAGATTTATATTTTTACGATTAAAACATTGTTTATATGGCCATTGAAATTTCAGCATTTACTAAGTCCTTTAACCCATTCAAGACATCTTTTCAATTTTTTTTTCTTTCTTTATATTGTTCATTTAAAAAAAAAAAAAAAAAAAAAAAAACAAAAAAACAAAAAAAACCCAATTTGTAAGTGAATTCACATAAATAAGATCATTGAACACTAGGTGTGCAGCACGCTCTTCGGAAAATTTTTATTGTGAGAAGTGGATTGAGCACCATGTGTGCAATATAAGCTAAAAATAAAATACATCATTAGTTCAAGTAAAATCATAATTTGACAACTAGTTTACTCAGAATATTGTGGGCGGAAGCTGAGTACAGGAGGAAGTGGTGCAGCAGCTCCACCCAGAGACAGGCGAAGCTGTTCCTTTCCTTTGTGGACAAGAAGAGGACGGAGACTCTCCTTAATCTGTGCAGGTCCAAGGTAAGACTAGTTACAGCTCTTCTTACAGGTCACTGTAGAATGCACCGGCACCTCTACTCCATGGGGCTGACCAGGACCTCATGGTGCAGACTATGCTTTGAAGACGACGAGACGCCGTATCACATCATATGCAGATGTCCAGCTCTTGTAGCAAAGAGATACCTGTATTTTGGTGCAGACTTCATAGATGACCCTAGAAGGCTACCTGAACTGAACCTTCGAACTCTGCTAAGGTTCATTTCGGATACGGCGCTGTTGGTGTAACAGGCTGGCTTGTCGGGTGGCACAATAGGCCTTGTTGGCCTCGGTGCAGCTCCCTCTACGTGGGCACCCGTTGTTAATAATAATAATAATAATTACACAGAATAACTGATAATTGCACATTACTGTTATTGAACAGACGGTGTGCGGGCTGTCTTATAGCTTCAGATGTCTATTGCACACACGTTGTACGATTGTCCTCTAATGTTTTAAAAAGTGTGCTGGTTTAAAGCAACAAAAATTATTTTGCAAAAAAAAAAAAAAGAAAAAAAATATATTTTCAATTTTGAATTATTGAATATTAGAAGGATTAAAATAAGAAAATGTATTAATAAATAATTGTTTACCTGACTGAAAGAAAACTAAGTTGAAATAGGTACATGCGCCAAGTGTCCCTCTGATGAAAAAAATTATGTGCTGCGACTGATGTGAACGTCAAAAATGATCCAGCGATAAAAGAGTATAATATGCTTTCATTCCTGGCTGCTAGCACACAGAAAGCAAGACAGATCGTGAAAAAGCAATCTATTATGAATTTTGACCTGAAAATAAATCAATATTTTTTATTCATAACACTTTTAGAATAGTCTATAGTGTTGACCGATTAGTGGTAGTTGGGTTTTCAGTTAAACAAACAAAACAAAATATTTTGACAAATAAAAATCTTAAAATCGCTAATCAAATCTTATATGACATATTGATTGAAGACAACAATATCCTGGCTAGAGACGGTAGTATCCTTTTGTAGTATTTGTGAAAACTATTATATCAGAAAGACTTGAAAAGAAACAAGCAACAATAATAATTTAAACCACACCATTTAATTTTTTTTTGTTGTTGTATTTTTTCTTCACATCTTTGAAATAGAATTACCTAACAAAACTTGGAAAATTTGAAAAACTTGGAACATACTTTTAAAGTGTATTTTTATTCAAGTAACAAGTGGAAGTAGTTGGCAATTCAAATATCTGATAATTACATTTTTCATTTAATTTGTTCAATAAAGTTTTGAAGTAAAGGAGGACACAGTTCTGTGATAGCTGATATAGCTTATATTATTCTTCAAATTGATGTTTTTGATTTGGCATGCCAAAATCAATTCAATACAGGATGCAGCCAAATTAAATTTTAACGCCCATTATTATTAACTAGGAATTTTAGGACGGGTTATCTATAGGTTACCACCCTTTTCTAGCCAAAGGCTGATGCCTTTTCTTTTTCTAAAGAAAAACTACCACCCCATAGTGGGATTAGAACTCACGACCATTGGCACAGAGTGTTAAGCGCTCACGCCTTAACACTCACGCCCACCGGCCTCCTTTCATTAGACACAAAGAAAATCAATTCCATAACTTCGCAATACAAAACTCATAAACAAACAAAAACGTAGATTGTAGCAAGATTAGTCGACAGATCTGGAGTCCTCTTCACCTGTTGTCCAAACGTGTCCTCCAAGAAATGAACAAATTGCCGATTTCCAGGTTTCTTGACACCGAATATTTTATTCTGTTGGGCAAATCTATTCTATGTGGTAAGTATAACAATCTAATTTCGGTATGTGCCATAAGATCATTACACACTGATATTTTTTTTTTCGTTTTTTTTAACGGTGCATCAACTATTTGGCTATTAGCGCCGGGCTATCTACAGGTTGCCACCCTTTATAATGCCAACAGCACGTGGTCGGTCACCCATTTAGGTGCTGACCACGCCCGACGTTGCTTAACTTCGGTGATCTACGGGAACCGGTGCATTCAACGTGGCTATGGCCGTTGGCTATACACTGATATAACAGATTTTTGAAAGATATTTTGGTGACACTTCATGTTAGTCTACCCCCTGTTATAAAAGTTGTTCCATGTTTAAAAAAAAAAAAAAAAAAAAAAAAAAAAAAAAAAAAAAAAAAATCAAATTAGTTAGGGAGAATAAGCACTAAAATTCACTTGTTAGTAAAGCAAACAATGATATTTAGGTCAAAGGATGGACTCTACCTCCCAAGGCTGAGATTCGAACCCAGTCAATCAATAACAAGTAATAAGACAGTAAAATCACGGTATCTCATATGATATGAAGCACGGTATCCCATTTGGTTGAGGCACCTCAAATGATTTCGGAGGGTTCAGGTACAAACCCTGCTAGACAAGTTAATTTTTCATTATTTAATCATTATAAACTTTTTCCTAAATTAACCCACAATATTTCAAACAAATAATTATTTTATGAAAAATAACATATTATGATTAATTAAGAAAACAGAGACGTATAACTTACTTATTTGAAGGTCCAGTTGGTGCTCCCTTCATCTTCTCTTGAACGTTCCTCCGAAGAGTCATGTAAAATCCATCTTTATCGAAAGTAAAAGGCGAATTCCTCTTGGTAAGTGCTTTCCTAACAAGATACTTTGATAACATTTTCCTCGGCCAATCAGACAAATGGTGACATTCGAATGCCTCGGTAATATCAGAACCCTGTAAACATTTGTTAAATCTATTATATTTTACTTAAGGACTGAGACAAAAATTTATTTTATGTAGTGTTCAGAGACAGTATTCATTGCAGGAGTCACAGAAGATTCAGAGCTATCAGGTGGAAAATTTTCACTTCCTTCAAAAAACTGTTGTTATGTATGTTCTCAGCACTTTCAGCAGTATATCCCTCCATCTTCAGAGGCGTGACAGAATAAACATACACCATACCTCTCTGGTCAAAAATTCATTATGTATGTTCTCAGCACTTTCAGCAGTATATCACTCCATCTTCAGAGGCGTGACAGAATAAACATACACCATACCTCTCTGGTCAAAAATTCATTACGTACGTTCTCAGCACTTTCAGCATTATATCCCTCCATCTTCAGAGGCGTGACAGAATAAACATACACCATACCTCTCTGGTCAAAAATTCATTATGTATGTTCTCAGCACTTTCAGCAGTATATCCCTCCATCTTCAGAGGCGTGACCGAATAAACATACACCATACCTCTCTGGTCAAAAATTCATTTAAATACCATTTTATTGGATCAGCACCTCAAGCTACTTTTATTGTTTCCATTTGTTCTTTCGGTTGAGGTGCTGATTAAATGGTTTTAATAAATTGTTTTACTTTGTGTCTGTAAAATACGTAGTGTTTATATACAGTTGAAGCTCTGAAGATGGTGGCATGACTTACTGAAAGTGCTTAGCACTCATTATATTACAGTTTTCATTTGTACAGCACAAAAAAAAACCTTCTAAAACGCAATATCGTTAACTGTTTTTTTGATAAACGGAAAACTAAACGTTTGACAATCATCCCAACTAAGATAAATTTTGATTTCGCTTACAAAAAACCTCTTGACCTCTTCAGGAGGCTTCACCCAACTGAATCCCTCCCCTGTTCCATTCCGGTTTTGGCCTTCTCCTGAAGTTAAAAGAAAAAAAAAAAAAAAAATTCTGAACATTCTTCAACCACTAATTTTTAGCATGTTCTGCTCGCTCTTTTAAGTTTTCAAAAAAAAAAAAAAAAAATCTATTATGTCAACATCTGTAATTTCCTGAATGGGGTTGTATACGTTGAAGCTTATTTCTACATTGTTCAGCGTTAGTTTTCTACGGTAATTTTGGAGGATGCTCACCTTTCTTTCTGTCGCAATATATTTTCCATTTATTACCTCCAGACGTATATATATTAGCAGAAGGAAAACGACATAGACCCAAAGATGTCAAAGGCTGAAACATTTCCCATCAGTTGCATTACCTCCCATTAGCTGAACTATACCCATTAGCTGACCAACCTAACATCAGCTGAAACACATCCTATTAGCTCAACTATCTCCCATCAGCCTAACAGGAATATCTCCCTTCAGCTGAAATACATTCCAACAGCTGAAAACCTCCCATCAGCTGAAATCCTTCCTATTACCTGACTATCTCCTATTAGTTGAAACACGTCCCATTATCTGAACAATCTCCCTCAGCTGAAATCCTTCCTATTACCCGAACTATCTCATATTAGCTGAAATACCTCCCAACAGCTGAAACACGTCCCATTAGCTGAACAATCTCCCATCAGCTGAAATCCTTCTGATTACCCGAACTATCTCCTATTAGCTGAAATACCTCTCATCAGCTGAAACACCTCACATTAGCTGAACAATCTCCCATCAGCTGAAATCCTTCTGATTACCCGAACTATCTCCTATTAGCTGAAATACCTCTCATCAGCTTAAACACCTCACATTAGCTGAACAATCTCCCATCAGCTGAAATCCTTTCTATTACCCGAACTATCTCCCTTCAGCTGAACTATCTCCCATCAGCTGAAATCCTTCCTATTATCTATTAGCTAAAATACCTTCCAACAGTAGAAATCCTTCCTATTACCCGAACCATCCCGTATTAGCTGAAATACCTCCCATCAGCTGAAACACCTCCCATTATCTGAACAATCTCTGAAAAATGTGAGGCCACGGCTAAAGCATCTCCTATGCTAAAGATGTTAATGACATTAACAATGTAAGCTATTTCCTGAGTTAGACTCGAGCACGTGCCAAGAGATAATCTTCCTAGTTTTTTTAATAGAATAAAACTATTCACCTTGAAACCAGCATTAATTAAACCACATTACAACATTCTATGGCGATTCTGCGCGAAATGTAAGACGTAATTTATTAATTTTTTTTTTTTTTTTTTTTTTTTTTTTTTTTTTTTTTTTTTTTTTTTTTTTTACGGCACATCTACAACTTGGCCATTAGCGCCGGGCTATCTATAGGTTGCCACCCTCTTATAATGCCAACAGCACGTGGCCGGTCACCCATTCAGGTACTGACCACGCCCGACGTTGCTTAACTTCGGTGATCTATTATTTTATTAATCTAAGTATCTTAAATAAATGGCTAAATTGTCAGATTTGGAATGTAGCTCATACTGACTTCGACTTTTATGTTGGTCTTAACCAATGAGAGGAATCCCTAAAAAAAAATAATCTTTATTTTGTGAACGCATAAAATATTGAAAATTGAGTGAATTACTCGTCGAAACTAAGATAAATCAATTTTGTTGGCGTTTGGAGTTGAGGAACTATTATTAAAAAAATATATATATTTTATACAGATATGTATAATTTTAAGATTTTTTAACAAATATCTAGAAGAAGGTTAGGGCATCCTGGTAAGCGGAAGTAATTATTCGATACCTTACTAAATTTTCTACAAAAATGGTTCTGATGCATTGAAGTGTTATCTATCTTCCAATGCGAAAAAGTCCGACTCGCAGGTTCTGCGTCATCTTAGCGCGGTTCAGTTCCTATCCCTAGTGTCATTTGGGAAGATTGAAATAACCTTTCCCCCGTAAACAAAGGGCCCTTTACCAAGGGGCAGCGTACCCTTATACCTGGAATGGCATCCACCACTGGTTGGCCAGCCCAACTGCTACAAATAGTTATTTCAAATATCAAAACAAATATCAAAATGTTTCTAATTTTCTTGATTTCTTCTACAGTAATACTAATTCTATAAATAAATGCAATTAAAAGAAAACAACAACCCATTAAAATGTGAGCTAAAGAACTACGAAAACCCGATCAAAAGAACAAAACAAACACATTTGTAGTTTTAAGCACTTATTTCTCCGATTGACAATGCCTAATCAAAAATTTCTTTAGAATCTTTTTTGTAGAAAATTTAGTAAGCTTTCGAATGGTAAACTTCCGCTTCACAAGATTCTCAACCGTTTTAGAGACATCAAGGAAAATTTACAAAGTTACCAAAACTTTTCATGTCTGTTAATAAAATATTTTATTCTAACCCTTCCTTAACACCAAACGTAACCAAAATTTCAACATATTAGTTTTGATGAATGTTGAACATGCAGAAAATGTTTCAACTGAATCCCATGATTCTAAGTACTCAAACCAAAAACGGTATTCAACAACTATTTTTCCAATTTTCTCGAAAATGGTTAAAGCTATCGCCTTGAAAATGGTTTCATTCGTTTTCCTTGGCCAAGAAGCCTATAAAACGAGTACTTACAAGTATATGGACTCAAAAACGTAAGCGTTACGATTTTTTTGCACGAATTTCGCCCCAAACAACATCTTCCAGTGGGCGGATTGTGCTGGTTAACGAACTTGACCTTTCAAATTGGACGACGGATTTTTGTACCAAATTTCCTCAAAATCGGACCATTAGGGAAGCCGGAAATGAGCGAACAGACAAATATATATATATATATATATATATATATATATATATATATATATATATATATATATACAAATTTGAACCACCGTTATTTTCGGTCTCTAGGGGTTCTGAAACGCGAAATTTTCTAGTCGGCACTTCCGGATTGTTTCATTGTATCAACCTTATAAGCGGGGTTCCTCCCTATGGGTACCGCCTAACAGTCGATTCTTTAATTATTATTTTTTTTAATACTTATTCTGCTATTTGGGACACCGGGTCAGCTAGTAAGATAAAAAGTCCGACTCGCAGGAACTGCAGCATCTTAGCGCGGTTCCGTTCATGTCCCTAGTGCCATTTGATAAGCTAACAAATAAACTTATTTTTTTTATATATCTCGTGAAAATTGTCAAAATCCTCTCGAACATCTCGAATAAAAGTGATATTAAGGCGTCAGGGACACCGGCAGTAGCTAACTTTTACACAGAAGCGGAAATTACAGAATCTGGCTCTCATTCTAAAGCAAAGCTCTATAAATCCAAATACAAAATATGCCTAATAAAGCCTTTCTAGTGGATACAGAAGCATGGGCGTATATGAGGGGGGGGGGGCTGAGGGGGCTGCAGCCCCTCCCGAAATTTTGAATTAATGATAAAAACTTCTCGTAAAACCATAAAAAATAAATTAAATAAGATCACTTAGTTCATAAAACATATTTTATTTTACGTGTAATAGCGTTTTAGTTGCCTAAAACTATTCCAAGCTCTAAATATTTAGTATTCCATACCCTGGAAATGGTCTCAGCCCCCCCCCGAAATTGTTTTTATATACGCCCATGCAAAGAAGAAGTACACAAGATTGAGTAGAATACCCTGCCTAATATAGCCTATATAAAATAATATGCCGAATAAAACCTATCTAGTAAATACACAAGGACAAATAAAAGTCTTGACGAATAACTAGTCAAGAAAAAAAACTTTATTTAACAAAATAAAACAAAGTTTAGTTGCCCAACTACAATAGAATAATATACCTAATTAAGTCTATGGAGTAGACACAAATGGACCAAAAACAAGTCTTGTGGAATATTGTTTTTTTTTCTAATTAAATACTTTTTATCAATATTTAGTATATAACCTTTGTTGAAAACTACTGATTGCTAATTGATGAATCGGTTTACAACTAAGTAGTCTTTATGTATATTTAGTATATAACCTATGTTTGGATCTGTGTTTTTGGGGTGCTCTCCGCCTAGGCTTTGTATTTGTGTCGGCAGATACCTGGGGTATATTTACAGCTCTTGAGGATTAACTCTTAGCAGGTAAATTTCCTGCGGCCCCCTTGTATTCTACGGTCATTGAACCGCATATTCGCTCATAGTATCTAACCGTTGTGAAGTTTATTTTTTGGATTTAGGACTTAATATACATATGTAGACTAAATCATAGCAAGAAGTAATCCTCCGTCGTCGGTTCTTAACTATGTAGACTCGCTAATGTTATCCAATCTTAGATACATCGTATTTAAAATCCACAGCAAAAACACGACATTTCATCAGAATCCCTTGCTGAATAAAACTTATATAGAATAATATGCAAAATAAAGCCTATCTAGTGGATAAAAATAGAGGAAAAAAGCCGTTCGTGGTGGTAGAAAATCTTAAAAGTATTTCGCTCAGAAATCTCCGAAATATTGTCACTAATTTTCGTATCCTGTTTTATAGCCAAATAGATTTATATTCTATAATCAATAAGAAAAACCTACTAACAATAAAAAACTATGGGTAACAGATGAAAATAGGGAATACCAAGAATAATTCTAAAGAACGAAATCAACACCAGTACTGTAATCTAGATATTCATACGGCATCTTCGAATTCTAACAAACAAAATATTGATTCTAATTATACGTATCCTGTTTTATTGACAAATACATTTGACTACTATAAGCAATTAAAAACACTAGGGAATATGCCAAAGAACTCGGAGTAGGAGCCTCGACAGTTTCAAGACATTTAAAGGAAATCGACAAATCCAAAACTGACATTTCATACGGTACAGCCTGATATATTTTTAACAATGAATTATTTTTCTTATTTTAATTAATCTGTTTTATTGTCAAAAACATTATCCAACTTTAAGCAATTAAAAAATAACAAGGAATAAAAACAAACAAAAAGAACCGAATAAACGAAATCAATTACTTTAAAGTTTTATGCACTTATTTCTCCGATTAGCATCGTCTAATCAAAACTTTCATCAGAACCTTTTTTGTAGAGCATTCAGTAAGCTGTCTAATGTTATTCTTCCGTTTACCAAGATTCTCAACCTTTTTCGAGATATTAAGGAAAATATACAAAATTACCAAAACTTTTTAAGTCTGTTAATAAATTATTTTATTCTAACCCTTCCATAACTCCAAACGTAACCAAAATTTCAACATATTAGTTTTAATGAAAGTAGAACATGCAGAAAATGTTTCAACTGAATCCCATGATTCTAAGTACCCAAACCAAAAACGGTATTCAAAAACTATTTTTCCAATTTTCTCGAAAACGGTTAAAGCTATCGCCTTGAAAATGGTTTCATTCGTTTTCCTAGCCCAAGAAGCCTATAAAAAGAGTACTTACAAGCTTATGAACTCAAAAACGTAAGCGTTACGATTTTTTCTGCGCGAATTTCGCCCCAAACGCCATCTTCCAGTAGGCCGATTTTGCTGGTTAACGAACTTGACCTTTCAAATTGGACGAAGGATTTTTGTACCAAATTTCATCAAAATCGGACCATTCGTCTTCTAGCTAGAGAGCGAACAGACAAATATATATATATATATATATATATATATATATATATATATATATATATATAAATATATACATATATATATATATATATATATATATATATATATACAAATTTGAACCACCGTTATTTTCGGTCTCTAGGGGTTCTGAAACGCGAAATTTTCTAGTCGGCACTTCCGGATTGTTTCATTGTATCAACCCTATAAGCGGGGTT
Source organism: Gonocerus acuteangulatus (assembly GCA_946811695.1). Classification (NCBI taxonomy): domain Eukaryota; kingdom Metazoa; phylum Arthropoda; class Insecta; order Hemiptera; family Coreidae; genus Gonocerus; species Gonocerus acuteangulatus. The sequence continues at coordinate 67,116,011 of OX328131.1, forward strand.
CCTCCCTATGGGAGAGGGAGGAACCGCGCTAAAAAGAAAAGAAAAAAAGTCCGATTCGCAGGAACTGCGTCATCTTAGCGCGGTTCCGTTCTTATCTCTAGTGTTTATGAAGGCATAGAATAGAAAAAGTTATTACTTTGTTTAGATCAATAGCGAAACAGCTATCCAAATGAAATCTCAAACAAACCAGTCTTGAAAGGTCTTTGTTGATTTACAATCATACCTGTATGGGTCAGCTCTCCCATAAGTCGGGCAGAAAGGCCTCCGCTCAGAGGCATTTGGAAAGCCTTGGGATCTCTCTCTTTAAACGCTACATTTCTAACAATAAATTGATCTTCTTATTTTACTTAATCTGTTTTATTGTCAAATACATTATCTGACTATAAGCAATTTAAAAATAACAAGGAATAAAACAGACAAAAAGAAAAGTTCGAATAAGCGAAATCAATTACTTAAAAGTTTTAAGCACTTATTTCTCCGATTGACATCGCTTATTCAAAACTTTCTTTAAAACCATTCTTGTAGACCATTTAGTAAGCTTTCGAATGGTAACCTTTCGCTTCCCAAGATTTTCAACCGTTTTCGAGATATTAAGAAATTATACGAAGTTCCCAAAACTTTTTATTATTTCTGACAACAGAAAATTGGTCTCATTTTACCTATCCTGTTTTACACACACATACATTTTCCTTACAAATACAACATAAGAAATTACAAAAATAAAAAGCAATAAAAAACCAAGGGAAAGAGACAAAAAGAACGACAAAAACCCGTTCATAAGAACAAAACAGACATATTTGAGGTTTTAAGCACTTATTTCTCCGATTGACATAACCTAATCAAAAATAGTTTTAGAATCATTTTTGTAGAGAATTTAGTAAGCTTTCAAATAGTTTCAATCCACTTACCACGATTTCCCAACCGTGTTCGAGATATTAATGAAAGTATACGAAGTTTCCAAAACTTTTCATGTCTGTTCATAAAATATTTTATTCTAACCCTTCCTTAACTCCAAACGTAACATAACTTTCAACATACTAGTTTTAATGAAAGTAGAACATGCAGATAATGTTTCAACTGAATCCCGTTATTCTAAGTACCCAAACCAAAAACGGTATTCAAAAACTATTTTTCCAATTTTCTCAACAACGGTTAAAGCTATCGCCTTGAAAATGGTTTCATTCGTTTTCCTAGCCCAAGAAGCCTATAAAACGAGTACTTACAAGCTTATGAACTCAAAAACGTAAGCGTTACGATTTTTTCTGCGCGAATTTCGCCCCAAACGCCATCTTCCAGTGGGCGGATTTTGCTGGTTAACGAACTTGACCTTTCAAATTGGACGACAGATTTTTGTACCAAATTTCATCAAAATCGGACCATTCGTCTTCTATTTAGAGAGCGAACAGACAAATATATATATATATAAATAAATATATACATATATATATATATACAAATTTGAACCACCGTTATTTTCGGTTTCTAGGGGTTCTGAAACGCAAAATTTTCTAGTCGGCACTTCCGGATCGTTTCATTGTATCAACCTTATAAGCGGGGTTCCTCCCTATGGGGGAGGGAGGAACCGCGCTAAAAGAAACTTAAGTCAACAATTACAAAAATTATAATTTTTTCATACAACCAATATTTCCATTGACATTTCAAAATAAAGATTCATAATGATTGATTTTTTGTAAACTATGAAAATCTTAATTGTTTAATTACATTTTTTTAATAAAATAAAATTAAAATTACATTTTTATAAGATCAACAATATTTTCGATATAAATAAAAAAAGTCCGACTCGCAGGAACTGCGTCATCTTAGCGCGGTTCCAGTGTTTTTTTTTTTTTTTTTTTTTTTTTTTTTTTACGGCACATCTACATCTAGGTCATTAGCGCCGACATCCAGGGTGTAGCGAGGAATTTCACCAGCGAGCCGTGGGATGATAAAATTCCTGCCGGAGGTTGGGAATCGAACCCACCATCTCCCGCTTATGAATCCAAGGCGCTAGCCATTAGACCACGGGAGACCCCGGTTCCTGTTCATATCCCTATTCTCATTTGAAAAGCATAGAATAGAAACAGATAATATTTTCCTCGGCCTTTGTTCAAAGGGTTTTATGGCTGGCTATACCTGGGGTCAGGTCCGCAAGACCCTAGAATCCTCTTCTACCGATACTTCATTTCATACGTTTCAATGAATTGGAAAATATCAAATATTTTCACACATTCCTGTGTTCTTTTACTATAGTAACAATTCTACAGATAAAATCAATTAAAAAATAAAATAAAAAAACCAACAGCATAAAGGCAATTGAAAATATTCAAAAGACGTCAACGAATCTTTTTCTCTTGGCAAGCTATATTTCTAACAATGAATTGTTTTTCTTATTTTGCCTAATCTGTTTTATTGTAAAATACATTATCCAACTATAAGCAATTAAAAAATAACAAGGAATAAAAACAGACAAAAACAACAGTTCGAATAAGCAAAATCAATTACTTTAATGTTTTAAGCACTTATTTCTCCGATTGACATCGCCTAATCAAAACTTTCATCAGAACCTTTTTTGTAGAGCATTTAGTAAGCTTTCTAATGGTATTCTTTCGTTTACCAAATTCTTAACCTTTTTCGAGATATTAAGGAAAATATACAAAGTTACCAAAACTTTTTATGTCTGTTAATAAAATATTTTATTCTAACCCTTCCTTAACTCCAAACGTAACCAAAATTTCAACATATTAGTTTTAATGAAAGTAGAACATGCAGAAAATGTTTCAACTGAATCCCATGATTCTAAGTACCCAAATTAAAAACGGTATTCAAAAACTATTTTTCCAATTTTCTCAAAAACGGTTAAAGCTATCGCCTTGAAAATGGTTTCATTCGTTTTCCTAGCCCAAGAAGCCTATAAAAAGAGTACTTACAAGCTTATGAACTCAAAAACGTAAGCGTTACGATTTTTTCTGCGCGAATTTCGCCCCAAACTCCATCTTCCAGTGGGCGGATTTTGCTGGTTAACGAACTTGATCTTTCATATTGGACGACTGATTTTTGTACCAAATTTCATCAAAATCGGACCATTCGTCTTCGAGCTAGAGAGCGAACAGACAAATATATATATATATATATATATATATATATATATATATATATATATATATATATAAATATATACATATATATATATATATACAAATTTGAACCACCGTTATTTTCGGTCTCTAGGGGTTCTGAAACGCGAAATTTTCTTGTCGGCACTTCCGGATTGTTTCATTGTATCAACCTTATAAGCGGGGTTCCTCCCTATGGGGGAGGGAGGAACCGCGCTAAAAGTATACTTACAACACAAAATCCGTTGTTATTGGAAGCTCGTGTCACGTGTTGAGTACTTTTGAGGTTATAAAATCACTTGATTAACTAATCGTGCAAAATACTCTCAAAATTGATAATTTAATTATTATTGATAAAATAGGAATGATTAAAAGTTAATATGAGAGTTACACTGAGATAGCAAAATAATAATTGTCAATGTTACTACTACACTTGATGCATGAACAATAATGATGGCCGACAACTGTGTAGGGAGTGAGAAAGAAAGGAGACCGGCTTCGTTCTCATCCCTACTCCGTGCTGTTTACTGGGTCAGAAGTGACACCTGTAGTAATTAAATAATTTTATTTAAATAATTAAATAAGGGTTGATCGTAGAAGGGTGAAAATTGAGGAATGTATGTATTTTTGTATGTTGTATCATTAAAAAATAGAAATTAAAAATTTTGTCTAAAAAATAAAAAAAAAAATTTAGGGGTGGACTACCCCTAACATTTAGGGGGATGAAAAATAGATGTTGGCCGATTCTCATAGATACCGGATAAGCACAAAAAATTTCATCAAAATCGGTCAAGCCGTTTCGGAGGAGTATGGCAACGAAAACTGTGACACGAGAATTTTATATATTAGATTAGATATATATATATATATGTATATATATATATATATATATATATATATATATATATATATATGTATTAGGGTGGTCCAAAAAACTCAAGTATTTTTAGATACCTAGGGACCTTCCCATTTTGTTACATCGAATAAAAGAATAATCTATGCAAAATCTTAGATCTCTAGAAGGCAGTGCTCAACAACGTTTAGTTTTCATAAATTTCTATAAAACACTTAAGTTTAGAAAATTTTTGTTGGTTTGTTTTTCAGGATTCAGAAGTTAAAAAAGCTGTTGATCTCTTTATTACAGTCGATAATAAAACTTTTCAGCATTTTCAACATGAGAGTACTGGAATGTAAAGGCGTTATAAAACTTCAAATATTTGTTACTTTCGTGTATTTAACGCCTTTTTTGTTTCAGGATTGTTAAACTGCAAAATATCACTTAGGAAGATCATTGTACTTTTTGATTTAGTAGAAACTGAAATAGAGAACTGAGCCAGTGAAAGTATCTAGTTTATTTTTTGAAAGTGTGATTTTTAGTTTGAACTATATTTAAATCAAAATGACAGCGCTTAAGACGCGTCTGGCACTCAGTGTTCGCATAATCGGTATTAAGGACTTAGAATATTAAACAAAGAAGAACAAAATTCCTAAAACAAAATAAGTTTTGTTAAGATTTCACTTTTTTTAAGGGCAAAAAAATCTTTCAAGAAAGCTTGTTATAGCACAATTGAAGAATTTACTGAAGTGTGGAGCAAAGCCCGAATCCCGACTAAATATACCCACGATTCGATTAAAAAACTTGAAAGTGTGCATTCACAGTGGCTACTTATAAAGAAAAATAAAGGCAGAAAAGAAGAAAAACAAAGAACAAAAGAGCAATCATTTGTAGGCAAAATCGGAAAACTTTTTTACATTGCCCATTCAGATGCTGAAATTATCATGAAAATACAACAAGACGATTTTCAACAGGCCAAAAAACTAAGAGAAAAATCATTATTTCATCTCAAGACAAAGAGTATATTAAAAGAAACAAGAAACGTTTTAAAAATAAGAGGAGAGAAGAGAAAAGTGTGTTTCTGCTGCAAAATCTTCTTCTATTAATCCACTCGATGATGACTTAAATGATAGTTCAAGTGCCAAAAGCATTTCTAAAAAGTCCGTCACGCAGGAGCTGCATAACTAAGCACTTTCCTCAGAATTTGGGTAGTGTAGACTGCTTTCCAGAACAATTTGCTTAAAATATCCTACACAAATAAAATAAAAACGTGAATAGTTCTCATTTTGTAATGAGTAACTGATCAATTATTAATTTGCTTCCAGAGTTATGTTTACACATGGTACCTACTACATTACGTAATAAATACAAAAATCCTCATATTATCGTATTTTGATCTAACGCAAGAACAGGATACAGTCCCTCTAGTGGTAGAAAGCGCTCCTTGCGGCGGCTTTGTGAACCTACGTCTGCCGGCTTTTCTATTCAAATATATTACAAATTAAACCCCCGCTTTCCGATTGACCGATTCAGCTCATTTTTACAACACTTCTTTCTCATGAGTTACCCACGACGTATACCGCGTTTCGTTACAATACAGCAGAAATTACGACCGGTATGAGTATATTAGGAATTTGGGTCCGGAGTAAACCCCCCCTTCTAATGAACCGATTTAGTTTATTTTTACAACACATATTTACCTGTAGATTACCACTACGAATACCGAGTTTCGTCGAAATATACTAAAAATCACGGCTGGTAGTGGCGAATTGGTATTGTGGGTCCGGAGTAAACCCCCCCTCCTAATGAACCGATTTCGTTTATTTTTACAACACATATTTAACTGTGGATTAGCACTACGAATACCGAGTTTCGTCGAAATATACCAAAAATCACGGCTGGTAGTGGCGAATTGGTATTGTGGGTCCGGAGTAAACCCCCCCTTCTAATGAACCGATTTAGTTCATTTTTATATCTCACTTTTCTCTCTATATTAGCACTACGAATACCAAGTTTCGTTGAAATATAACAAATATTACGGCTGACGTAGTCAAATAAGTGTTTTGGGTTCGGGGTAAACCCCCCCTTCCGGTGGACCGACTTTGGTGGTTAACGAACTCGTTCAATCGTTTGCTAATTGAATGCTATATACGAAGTTTCGTGACGAAAAAACAAAAACTCTGGCCGCTATCGTGTTAACAGACATATATATATATATATATATATATATATATATATATATATATATATATATATATATATATATGCATATATATATATATATATATATATATATATAGATATATATAAATTTTAACGGGGGTCATTTTCGGTGTCTACTAGGTAGGATCGATAAAGATTTGAAGAAATTTTTCAAAAATTCCGTCATGAGTCCAACCTCAATAGCTACTTTCCTTCGGAGGAAAGTGCTAAAATGGTTCTAATGATAAATTATACCAACATCCGTCCAAAAATAGAGTTAGAAAAAGTTTTAGGTGGCAAGAGCGAAGATTTTTTCTGAACCAATCGCTAAGAAGAGCCTTTTGGCTCTTGGAGCCACTTACGAAGACAAAATTTAAAGACTTAATTTTTTATTATGGTCTTTAATATAAAATGTACTTATTTTTAACATGGTTTCTAATGTAAAATAACCAAATAAATTTGAGTTTTTTTATCCTAACATGCCTTGTGATTTTTTCAAAATTGTAAAAAAAAAATCCCATTTTCATTTTTTAAAACAGCATTGAGCACTGCCTTCAAAGTGACTTATGACCTTGAAATTTTGGTTCCTTACTTCTTATATCAAATAGAAAAGAATTGGGGGGTCCCTTGGCTTTTAAATTCAACTTGAGTTTTTACCATAGGATCTTGGACCACCCTTATATATATATATATATATATATATATATATATATATATATATATATATATATATATTCAGTTTAATTTCATTGTTTTTTTTACAAGCATATTCAAAAATTCACATTTTCGGGCGCCTCTGGTCACACTGGCATGGCCGATTTTAGGCTTCAACTTATTTCGGTTGGACTCCCTCCCCTTCCTACTAACTTAATGTTCTTATGCAATTTTTGATAGCTCGATTGTCGATAGCTTTCTGCGCATTTCTGCGGGTTAGGCTTTTAAGTTATTCCATTAAAATGCATCAGTGTTGATCCTTATAACGAGTTGTTTTACAGAAACGCATAAATAAAGCCTCCATCCTACCGTAACGTCCTTAAACGGTTTGACTAGACAGCATAAAGGGCTTTCTGTTCTTCCTACCTCCTCGTCTAGATCCATGACAAGGCCTAGGTACACTCAAGCATGGCTGATCGTCGGATAGGCTTCTAGCTAGATGATTTTTTTTTTTAATTATGTATATATTTCTTTATTGATTATTACATCCTGTATATAAATACATCTGGTAAAATGATATATGATACAATATGAAGGTTCTGTGCTCAAGGCCTTCCAACTTCATCCTCGATTAACGCCAGAAAGACGCCCAGTTGACGTTGAGAGGGGCCTACACAAGCTCCCTTCTGCTCCGACCAGTTGCTGGAGTCGAAGAGAGATCGGCGAGCCTCAGAAAATTGTCGCAATTGAATAAACAGAAAGCCATTGCTAACACTTCACTTGGTCACTGCAGCAGATCTCTAGGCCAATGTCTTTTGAGTCGCCTCGGTGGAGAGAGTGGGTGGGTGGCACTTGATAGGGAGAGGACTTCAGGATTTTGATGAGCGGAAAGTTTAGGATGGAAACGTTGGAATCTGGATAGTACAACATCATTAACGAGTGGGATATTGAGGTCTTTATGGAGGTTGAGGTTGGAAACATAAAAAGGAGCATCGACTATTGTTCTTAGGACCTTGGATTGGAATGTTTGAATGCGTCTGATGTTCGATGTTTTTGCAGTTCCCCATAGTTCTGAACCGTATGTCCAAATGGGTTGCAGCAGTGATTTGTAAATGATCAGTTTGTTTTCAGTACTTAAATGTGATTTGCGGTTCAACAGTCTATAGAGTTGTCCAAATCGTCTGTTAAGTTCTTGTCTTTTAAGTTTTAAGTGATAGCTAGGTGTATAGTAATCAATAAAGAAGGAAAACAGATCTGCATATCTAAAGTCGAAGAAAATCTACGTCGAAGATGTATCAAGCTGTACCGTATGAAACGTCAGTTTTGTTTACTTTGCGATTAAATCCTTTCCCTTTTTTATTTCATTATTTACAAACATCATTGTTATTCATATAGAATTAAAGCTCTTTTATTCTTATTATTTAATCAGTAACTTGCGTACTGTGTTGTGAGAACGATCCTCTGAAAAAAAATAAAACTTAAATTATGACTTTAACGGAAATCCGTATTATTTTTCGTTATGAATTTAAGCTCGGTCATAGCGCTGCTGAGGCGTGTAGGAACATTAACACGGCGTTCGTGAATGAAAGAACTGTTTACCGGTGGTTTTCCAGGTTTCGAAGTGGAAATTTTGACCTTGACAACGAGGGGCGAGGAAGGCCAGAAACCAAGCTTGGCAATGACCACCTGAAAGAAAGGGTTGAAGCTTGTCCCTCAAAAAGCACTAGGGAATATGCCAAAGAACTCGGAGTAGGAGCCACGACAGTTTCAAGACATTCGAAGGAAATCGGCAAGACCAGAACTGACATTTCATACGGTACAGCCTGATATAGTATGATAGGGAAAGGGATAAAAAGTACGGATCGCAGTAATATATATATATATATATATATATATATATATGCTATTTTTCAAGCTACTTCGCCGGGAATTAAATGTGTTGTTCATTCGGCATCTGTCTCCAGCGGTCTTGCTCCTCCTGTCATCGCAATATTTCGCCGGATTCCTCTCCGGCTTCTTCAGGCAATCATTCATCCTTGCTGGTTGGTAAGGGAACCATCATTCATCCTTACCAACCAGCAAGGATGAATGATTGCCTGAAGAAGCCGGAGAGGAATCCGGCGAAATATTGCGATGACAGGAGGAGCAAGACCGCTGGAGACAGATGCCGAATGAACAACATATATATATATATATATATATATATATATATATATATATATATATATATATATAAATTTCAATCACCGGTATTGTCGTCGTCTATGGGTTCTGAAATGAGAAATTTCCTAGTCGGCTCTTCCGGGTTGAGTCATCAGTTCAGCCTCATTATAGAATTTGTCAGGATTCGGACGTGATATCTTAATAAAACTACATTTTTTTAAGAAAATGAGTTTTATTATTTGCCGACGTTTCGGCAAAAAAAATTAAAATTCAAGCCTTCATCAGGCCGACGAGAAGACGGAGAAGCATCATGGGCGTATATAGAAAATAATTTCGGGAGGGGCTGGGAGAATTTAGGGGGGGGGGCTGAAACATTTTAGGTGTATGGAATAATAACAATCTATAACTTGGAATAGTTGGCCAATTAACACGCTATTACAGCCAATAAAAATTATGTTTTCTCAACGAATTAATTTGTTATAAAGGTTTTTATGATACATTTTTAACGATTTCGGGGGGGGGGGGGGCTGCAACCCCCTCAGCTCCCCCCCTTATATACGCCCATGACAACTATGCCTCACGGATTTGCAACCATTCAGAAATGATTACACATCTGAGAGGCACTATAGGCTCGGGCACATAGGACGCGATCTGTATCGCGTCGGGCAGCGATATTTGACCGAGGGTGGCAGGCGATCTACTCGTATTATAATATAGTATTAGGCCCATCAAACAAAGGACGATGCGGGAATGTCTTTATCTCTTTGCCGGGCGATACAGATGTAGGAAATTACAGATTTGTCGCGCGTTCAGTTTGGTAAACTGAATTATTCATTGTAAATATGTGTATTTGTTTGATACTTCCCATAGGTATTGCAACAAGAATAATAACAGAACTATGAAAACTAGCACGGCATCGGGTCCTATTTGATGTCTTCATATCTTCATATCGAGGATCGTTCAGATATCGCTGCCCACCGCGATAGTTATCGTGTCCTGTGTGCCCGAGCCTTAAACGATATCGTGCCCTATGTGATGTCTCCATATCGCAGACCACCTCGACGGTCGTTGGATCGCTGCTCGCCGCAACAGATCGCATCCTGTGTGCCCGAGCCTTAAAAGATATCGCGCCCTATGTATATCCCCAAATCACAGACCCCGCGAGGATCGTTGGATCGCTGCCCGCCGCAACAGATCGCGTCCTGTGTGCCCGAGCCTTAAACGATATCGCGCCCTATGTATATCCCCATATCACAGACCCCGCGAGGATCGTTGGATCGCTGCTCGCAGCAACAGATCGCGTCCTGTGTGCCCGATCCTTAATCGTTTCACCTGCTGTTAAAGGCGATATCCATATTCACTTACCTTAGTGGTTTCAAGCCAGAAAGTCCCGCCAGGATGAGACTTGATGAAGTCCTTGAAGTCATAAAGATCATCATGGATCCTCCATAGATCCTTCTCGTCATCTGATTCCGACTTCCTCCCTTCCATCCAGGACAGGGAAGTCTTCCCCTGTCCTATCCACCTGGGTGGGTTCCATTCCGGATAGGACCGCCAGCTGTCGTCCTGAAAACAATATTATCAATCAATAGGGATAAAAAGTTCTGTTTCGAAAAAAATAATCCTGAAATTTTAATGGCATACCTTTCCTTAACTAGGATCGGAAATCAGAGAAAACTTTCAATAATTTATTTATTAAAATTGACAGATGTTAGTCATGAAGCTCATCAGCTGAGTAGAACTTCGGGAAGCAAGTCCCCCATCTGACAATTGCAATTGGTGTGGACAATTCTTCAGAAATGGGATTGAGTATACAACAGGTGAGATTAAGTATTTGTATATTTGTAATAAAAAAAAAACACTTTATTTTACAGTATTCTAGATAGATCGATTCTTTAAATGATCTTTTAAAAGATCTATTCAGACCGCCCATCCCCACTTTATACTGCTTCTAGAAGTTCAGCGAAAAGAAAGGTGGCCTGGAAAATGTGACTATAACAACAGGTCTGGGTTTGAGCGATTCAGGTTTTCAAGTGAGTGATAATTCATTTTATATTTAACGCACTGTAGCATCTTTCCATCATCGTGGATGAATCGAGAATTTGTTTTGGGATAATGATTTTGTTACATTTCTGCAGCCGTATGCATTTAAATATAACCGCATGAATGTTTACGTCTTAATAAATTAAACGGAGTCTTAATAAACTAAATTTCGCACAGTTTTGCTCCACATCCCTGGAAGCATAGCAAGTGGAACCGGCGAACTATAACTGAGTTCGCGTGCACAACAATGTTGCAGCCAAACAGGAAAACCTAAATTAGTGAGCAATTTGAGGTAAGTTCAGATGGGCAACTTAAGTGTAATTGCGCATAACTTCCGAATAAGATTGTTCGCAAACTAGAAAATGAACTCTACAATGGTTACTTAATTGCCAACCTTGGTCTTCCTCTGCCGCTCGGCATTTCTATTGCTGACGAAGGCTACCAATGAGTAGCCGAAACGTCCGAAATATAGATTTTTTAAAACAAAATCATATTGAGGTTTCTTTAGCCGAATCCCAACCATTCCATCTTTACTTATCACCTCGACGGCTAACTATCTAATCATCATGATAGAAAATGAAGATTGCTTTTTCTTCGTTTCATGGGAAAACCTGAAGGCACAGGCTTATTTAAAGGACAATAAAAGTTTAAGTACGTCTCGTAAGAGCCGCATTAGGTGGGCTAATTCTTCAGCAAGGAAGCTCCTATTTTTTTTTTTTTTTTTTTTTTTTTTTTTTTTAGCATAAATATGCTTTAGCGATATCAAAACTGAAAAAAAGCGTTACAGAAAAGTGTCCGCTGGCCTTCGCGTATGCACGGTGGCCATGTAGGAAACCGCTGGTGTTCGCGCATGCGCGGTGTCCTTGTACGAAACCGTGGCGTTCACGCATGCGCGGTGGCCATGTACAAAAAAGAAGACTTATTTTGTGTTTGAAGACTGTATATTGAAGACAGTACATTTTGTTTTAGCACTTTCCTCCGAAGGAAAGTAGCTATTGAGGTTGGACTCATGACGGAATTTTTGAAAAATTTCTTCAAATCTTTATCGATCCTACCTAGTAGACACCGAAAATGACCCCCGTTAAAATTTATATATATCTATATATATATATATATATATATATATATATATATAAATATATATATATATATATATATATGCATATATATATATGTGTCTGTTAACACGATAGCGGCCAGAGTTTTTGTTTTTTCGTCACGAAACTTGGTATATAGCATTCAATTAGCAAACGATTGAACGAGTTCGTTAACCACCAAAGTCGGTCCACCGGAAGGGGGGGTTTACCCCGAACCCAAAACACTAATTTGACTATGTCAGCCGTAATATTTGTTATATTTCAACGAAACTTGGTATTCGTAGTGGTAATATAGAGAGAAAGGTGAGATATAAAAATGAACTAAATCGGTTCATTAGAAGGGGGGGGGGGGGGGGTTTACTCCGGACCCACAATACCACTTCGCCACTACCAGCCGTGATTTTTGGTATATTTCGATGAAACTCGGTATTCGTAGTGGTAATCCACAGGTAAATAACTGTTGTAAAAATAAACTAAATCGGTTCATTAGGAGGGGGGGTTTACTCCGGACCCACAATACCAATTCGCCACTACCAGCCGTGATTTTTGGTATATTTCGACGAAACTCGGTATTCGTAGTGGTAATCTACAGGTAAATATGTGTTGTAAAAATAAACTAAATCGCTTCATTAGAAGGGGGGGGGTTTACTCTTGACCCAAATTCTTAATATACTCATACCGGTCGTAATTTCTGCTGTATTGTAACGAAACGCGGTATACGTCGTGGGTAATTCATGAGAAAGAAGTGTTGTAAAAATGAGCTGAATCGGTCAATCGGAAAGCGGGGGTTTAATTTGTAATATATTTCAATAGAAAAGCCCGTCAGACGTAGGTTCACAAAGCCGCCGCAAGGAGCGCTTTCTACCACTAGAGTGACTGTATCTTGTTCCTGCGTTAGATCAAAATATGAGGTTTTTTGTATTTATTACGTAGTGTAATTGGTACCATGTGTAAACATAACTCTGGAAGCAAATTATTAATTGATCAGTTACTCATTACAAATTTAAAAGAGAACTATTCATGTTTTTATTTTATTTATGTAGGATATTTTAAGCAAATTGTTCTGGAAAGCAATCTACACTACCCAAATTCTGAGGAAAGTGCTTAGTTATGCAGCTCCTGCGTGACGGACTTTTTAGCAATTACCTTGATTCGCCGATATTAGATTTTTCACAATTCTGGGATAAACATTATATTATCGGTTTGTCGGGTGGAGCTAAAGATAATTTATGTCCCTCATTTTGAGCAGAAGGCTCTAAATTAATCAATTTTTTTATTCTTTTTTTAACGGCGCATCGACATCTCGTCTATATTTAATTTAATTTATTTATTAAAAGTTTCGCAGTTCTTAGCGATATACTCTATGACAATAAATGATGATTACAAAATTAGTTACACAATAAATGATGATTACATAAATGATGATAACAGTGATTACAATAAATGATGATTTAACAATAAATGGAGATATGATGATTTGACAATAAATGATGATTTAACAATAAATGGAGATATGTTGATTTGACAATAAATGATGATTTAACAATAAATGGAGGTATGATGATTTGACAATAAATGATGATTACATGATTACAAAATTAGTTACACAATAAATGATGATTACATAAATGATAATAACAGTGATTACAATAAATGATGATTTAACAATAAATGGAGATATGATGATTTGACAATATATGATGATTACATGATTACAAAATTAGTTACACAATAAATGATGATTACATAAATGATAATAACAGTGATTACAATAAATGATGATTTAACAATAAATGGAGATATGATGATTTGACAATAAATGATGATTTAACAATAAATGGAGATATGATGATTTGACAATAAATGATGATTTAACAATAAATGGAGGTATGATGATTTGACAATAAATGATGATGACATGATTACAGAATTCATACACATACACACTCATACATACAAATGCGTATATTATTGCACTATATCTATATTAATTGGGGGGCGTGGTTAGGCCAACCCAGCCTTTAATAAATTTAATAATGGGTACCTTGGGTGCGACTCTAGCAGTCGAAGCAGCTAAGGGGAAAATCAGGCGGCCGGAGCATAGCACTGACCAGGCTATTTCCCTAGTGTGGCGTATGGTCATGAATCAGATACCTCTGTAGTATCTGCCCCTCAGGGCCCTCGTGGCCTGTTACGGGACTGATTTTATTTTTTTTAATCTATATTAATTGTTTATATTTACATTATACATTATTATTATCTATAGACTTATAGTGTATATAATACACTCTATGTAATATGTCTATGTCTATAGACACCCGCAAAGCTTCTTTCTTGTAGCACGGACTGTGCAGTCCGCTCTTGACTAACGAAGAGGTAACTTCCTTGGTGTCTCGTTTCTACCAAAAGCCTTGCAGATAGTTCTAGGACCGGGCGCCTCTGCATTTTATTTCGTTGTTCCAATGGCATCAGAGGCAGATCAATGAAGGCTAGTACCCCATCTGCGCTCGCTATAACCTGGACCGTTTCTGCGGCGTAGTATACTTGCTCATGGAGCCGGCCATCTTGGGTCAATAGTGCCAAATCTGCTGGGCTAGCCTCCGCAATATCTGCCAAAACACTTATTAATTCCTGGGGGCTTACCAGCTCTCTATTGAACCTTCCATCTATCAACCCCTCTACTCCTAACATTACTCTCCTAAGTTTCACCAAATACTCGGTGAAGCCCAGTCCCAAGCTTCTCAAAGAGGAGGAAAAGGGTAAGGATAGGGAGGGTTGGTGTCCTATAGCCGTGGGATTACCCTGCAACACCCTCATGTGACGGCCTTCTTCCCGGAACACCCTTTTTATCACCCCAAAGATCCGCGTCCCACGTCTACTCATCGTTAGGTCTCTGAACGCCTCTCCTCCGGAGGGAATATGGTGATCGTGGCCGGGGTCCCTGTTCCCGCACTCCTGGCGTCCAGGTGGCATCCTTAGGGTCGTTGCTCGGAGAACTAGAGGAGGAACGACGCCCACTCGCAGGCTGGGAGTCTATGCCCCGTCGGCCGTATAAACGTCTGGATCTTTCGCGGTGCCTCCCCCCCTCATTTGCGCCCTCCACCCGTCCTATAGGCTGGGGTGAACCGCTCCGTTCGGCTTCCTCCTCTTGACCTACTTCTCCCTCAGATAGGGCTGAGTCGGATAGGACCTCCTCGGGAGTAGTCGTTTCCGAAGGTGGCGACGAAAACTGGCCGCCGAGAGGACAACTAGGATCTGGACACGAAGGGGATGCCCCCGCAGTCACGGGACAGTCAGAATGATCGGTCGCCCTTGCCTCGCTTTCCCCTTCTTCCGCGTCACCAGCCCGGTCTGGCGTCTGGTAATTTAAGTCATATGGACGCCCTGGCTCCATCGCCCAAGACCACTCGTCGTTTGCCTCTTCCTCGTCCTGTTCTTTGCGGTACGACCTATTAGCCGTTTCAGCCTCCTCTCTCTCCGGATCCATATTCCCCTTAGTCGCGGCCTTCTTAAGGCGGTTGATGTGCACAACTGCTCGCGCCCCGGTAGACAGCTCGACCTCATAATTAACCCGGGAGAGTACACGGGTGACTTGATGCGGCCCCGTCCATGGACGGTGGAACTTCGGACAGTGACCCGGTTTGACCGCTGGCACATTTAAGTACACCCAGTCACCCGCTGCTAGCTGGCGCTCTTTCCTCCGAGAGTTTACGAAGGCTGTTCGACGTTGATAACATCGCTCGGACCGTACCAACGCCTCTCGATATGCTTCCGAATGCCGCTTCCGTAGCTGTATCACATGATCTTCCGGTAAGAGCCTATCTCGGTCCTCCTGGTTCAAGCTAGGCCCTAGATCGCAGTCGAAAGGGGTGACTAACTCCCGTCCTAAAAGTAGGTAATTGGGGGAGTACCCAGTCGAGGAGTGGGGGATGGCTCGGTAGGCCATAACTGCATAAGGGACCCAACGGTCCCAATCTCTACCATCCCGCCGCACAAAATGTGTGATCGAATCCGTGATCGTGCGATGGAGGCGTTCTACCATGCCATTGCACTCCGGATGATAGGCTGTAGTCTGCAGTTTTTTTATCCCAAGAGCTCTGCATACCTCCTTGAAGAGAGAAGAAACAAAGTTTCTCCCTTGATCAGTGAGCAGCCTCTTTGGCACACCATGTCTCGTCACAATATTCTCCACAAAGGCTACGGCCGTCTCTTGAGCGGTCTGCTCCTTTATAGGGATTGCTTCGGCGTACCCCGTAAAATGGTCGATAAAAGTCAGTAGATATCTATGCCCTCTCCTTGACCTTGGTAGAGGGCCAAAAATATCTAATGACACCTGCTCGAATGGGCCACTGGCCACATACGGCACTTCCAGAGGCACCTTCAGGCCTGGTGGGCTCTTTCGCTGAGCACACCTATGGCAGCTCTCAACGAAGTTCCGTGCATCCTTCTCCATAGAGGGCCAATAAAAGGACCCCCTTAAGTTGGCAAGCGTGCGTTCTATACCCGGGTGTCCCGCCCATGGCTTCGAATGGTGGTATTCGAGGATCTTTAGCCTAAGCGACTCCGGAACTAGGAGACGCCAATCACTCCCTTCGAGATCAACAGCCCAGTACCACAATCCTTCTGCATCGGCCCTGACACTACCGCCCTTCCTTGCCAGCTTCTGGCACCAGTCATCTTGCTCTTGGGCCCTCCGGATGTGGCTCCGGGTGAGGGGGTACCGGGTCCGTATCTCAGCAACGGAGCGGCTAAGCGCGTCTGCATTTTTATGATTCACTCCGGGCTTGTGTTCAACGACATATTCGAATTCCTCAAGGCGCAAGGCCCATCGAGTCAGCCGAGAAGAGGGGTCCCTCAGACTTAGCATCCATTTAAGAGCAGCATGGTCGGTAATTAACTTAAATTTTCGCCCAAGCAAGTAACATCGAAAGAGCTTTGTCGCCCAAACGACCGCCAACAACTCTCGTTCAGTGGCAGAGTAGTTACATTCCGGCCCCTTCAATTGCCTGCTGGCATAGCAAATGGGCCTCTCGACGCCTCCCTGCACTTGAGACAACACAGCCCCAAGAGCTACTCCGGAAGCGTCCGTAGAGAGCACGAAGGGGTCTCGGAAGTCCGGATACACTAGTAGAAGGTCGGAGGTCAAGGCCTCCTTCAGGTCCGCGAATGATTTCTCCTGCGCAGGCTCCCAGACAAAAGTAGTTCGAGTCTTTGTTAGCTCAGTAAGGGCTTTCGCCCTACTTGCGAACTCCGGGATAAAACGGCGATAGTAGCTCGCTAAACCGAGGAAGCTACGTACCTCGCGTGCATTCCGTGGTTTCGGAAAGGTTTTTACTGCATCCACCTTTCCAGGGTCGGGTTTGACTCCACTGTCAGTCACCACATGCCCTAAGTACATGACCTCCTTGGCCGCGAATGTACACTTTCGTAGGTTGACCTTTAAATTCGCCCCGCGAAGTAAGTTAAATACTTCCTCCAGCCGGGCGATATGCTCACCGAGTGTGGCGCTGTACACCACTACGTCATCGAGATAGACAAAACAGCCGGTACCCTTTAGACGACCTAATAGCTGTTCCATCAACCTTTGGAAGGTAGCCGGAGCCCCTGCCAATCCGAAAGCCATTTTCCTGTACTCGAAATGGCCTCCCTCGGTGGTGAACGCTGTCTTCTCCTGGTCTTCCGGGGCTATGGGGATTTGATGGTATCCACTGGCTAAGTCCAGTGTGCTAAAGTACCGGCAATTGCCGAGCTGTTCTAGGGTTTCCTGAATCAGGGGTAGAGGGTATGTGTCCACCCGAGTAACGGCATTAAGCCCCCGGAAATCAGTGCAAAACCGATATCGCACCTCCCCATCCGGCGATTTCTTTTTTACTAGTATAACTGGAGCCTGCCAGGGGCTAGTGGAGGGCGTAATTATACCCCTTTCCAGCATAGAATTCAGCTGCTCCGCCACCACGGCTTTCTCCGCGTACGGGACCCTATACGGTCTCTTCACCACAGGTCGGGCATTACCCGTAACTATCCGATGTTGGACGGGTAGCGCGCAACCTTCCCCTCTGGGTTCTTCGAAGAGATCCTGGAAGCGAGAAAGAAGCTCCAACAAGGGCTTCTTTTCTACCACGGGGAGGTGTCGGAGCTTCTCCTGTAGGTCCGACCCTGTCTTTACGGTTTGTTTCGCTTTGGTGGGGGACTCACCTTGACCTTCTGCCAGTGACCAATTACCTTCCTCAACCCTACCAAGAGGGGAGTCACGACGTAGTACGACTGACCCTCCAATGAGATTAACCACCTGTATCCACGCGGATCCCTCCACGACCTCACTCACGCTACGCCCTGTGCGCACTCCAGATGTAAGCCCTTCTAGTGGCTCAATTAAAATATTACCCCGCCTTATGGCCGCAGGCACTCGAACAGCCACTGTCGCCTCAGAATAAGCCGGAAGGGATACCTCCTGGCACAATCTGACATAAGGAGATTTCCGTTCCCTCCGGCGTGCTTTGCGCCCGGAGCCATTACTTATTGTATGAGCGTCTCCGGAGCTACTCTTCTGGCTAACGGTACAACCCCCTGCGGATCCGGCAGTACTGACAATGTTTGACGAACTAACTCCTGAACCGGGGCAAGACCACTTCTCTTCCAAGATACGGGTCCTAGCCACGACCCCCTCGATTCACTTCCTGTCTCTTTGTTCACTTTGAGCCTCGGTTACCGTCTCTGTCGAAGTCACCCCAAGAGAAGTGGTAAGGGTCCCCAAGTCGTAATTCCTTCCACCTATACTTATTCTAGCTCCAACGCGGCCTAGCAAGTCTCGACCGAGGATTCCCCCTCCCGAGGGGAGCACCCGGGCTACGGCGACCCTGTGTCGGAAAGAAAACCCTGGGAGTTCAATGTCCACGACTTGTTCCCCTTCCAGCGGCAATAAATGGTCTGTTACACCGCGGACCTTAAAAGAAACTGGCTGAAGCCCCGCCCCCGGCGCAGGCCGATTAAGAACTGTGATGTCCGCTCCCGTATCTACCATCATCTCCAAGTCTTGCCCATTTACCTTTACTGGGATAATAAGGCGGGGCACCCCGCAAGTTTTCCGTAGGTCATTTATACGCTTGTCCCCCCGATCTATTGTGGGCCTCGGGCAGGGGGCATCCCTCGGCCGTTCGCATTTGGGTAACGCCCCTGAATTTTAGGACTTTCCCCCCTTGCCCCCCGATCTTGGTTGCCCTTGCACTCTCTGGCTATATGACCAACCCCATTACACTGGTAGCACCGCATATTCTGACGGCCTGTACCCCTAACTGGTTGCCATGCCCTTCGACAGTCACGGGCGAAGTGACCCCTGACTCCGCACCTAAAACACGCTTCCTTTCGCTCGCTCGCTGCAACGGCTACTCCCCTTTCTTCGAGTCCTAGAGGTTCATCTTCCTCACAAAATTTCACAGCTACCACTTCTTTACACGTAAAATGCTGCGACTCTCCTCGGCCAAGCTCCTCCTCGATAGCAGTGGCCCTTTCGACAGCCCCTTGCAAATTAGTAGGGAAGCTAAGACGGGTTTGCTGTCCTATCTCTCCCTTCAGCCCCGACAAATAAGCTGACAGGACAACTTTGTCCAAAAGGTTCCTTGCACCCTTCCGTTCCTCCTCGGAACCTGATGCCCCACAGGATTTTTCCCCTAGCTTACGGCAGCGGTCGGCAAACGCTCTGACCCCCTCCCCTTTTTCCTGCCTCATTTTGCTCAATTGTAGTAAAAACTGTTCGTGACGCCTAACCTCCCTAAACCTTTCCAAGAGAGCCACCTTAATAGTGTCGTAGGGCACCCCGGGCCCTTGTAAATCGGTACGACTCGCCAGAAAAGACGCGGCTGAGCCCTTGAGGCGCATCCGGACCACGAGCGCCATATCTTTATCCTCCCATTGCCCACTATCTGCCACTAATTCCAGTCCATTCAAGTAGTCAGTGACAGGGACCGAAGAATCATCGCCTGACCAAGGTGCTACCATCGCCTGTAAGGACATATCCCGCCTCGGCGCCATAGACCCCGACATTCGTGCTGACTCCCGGGACTTTGTTAGTTCTTCCTTAAATAACTGATTAGCCTTTAAAGCCTCCTCTAGTTGGCCCTTCAGGCTCGTAATTAGTTCTTCTGGATTCGCCATCTTATGTGCTTTAAAATAAGTACCCGCACGCCTGTATTACAAAAACCCTTACAAAAAACCTAAATCACGGGCCGTATAATAATACGCTAAGATATTATCCCATATCTTACACCGTAATCGTCAACAGAGTGCCGGATGTAAACAGCGTGTCCGATTACAGCGAACACGATAAGCTAGCCCCCGCTGCCCGCTACAGCCTCGCGAGAAGATAAGAGTCGCTGTCTCAGCTCCCCCCCGCCTCCTAGCTACTCGCTACTCTGCAAGCTCCTTCACTCGCTTCTTTAAAATTATTCGCAGTCAACCCCACACCTGACACCATTTGTAACATGTAGGAAACCAGGAGCAGGAAAAATAAATAAAATAATAAAAAAAAAAGGAAAGGCTAAATGACATTAGGTTTAGCATGATGAAACTTATATTTATTAGTTAATATTAATACCCCTTAATTTTTAATAGCCCTTTCAAAAACTAGAACTGTGCCCAGGCCTAATAAGATTTGGCAAGTGGTAGCAGAGACTTACCAAGGGTCTCCGGCATCTCTTCTTCGCCCAGTCCACAGGTTACGAGATCTGCTTGCTTATCTGGTCCAGATGACACTCCCCTCCTATTGTCTAGGACCCCCCTCTCCTCCTAGGCCTGGGCAGCTAGTTCCTATATCCCATAGATAGCAGGGCAGTCCACTATCTATTCCTATCACTAAATATTTACACACTACAAAGCATTCTACATACAAAGACATACAACTACAAAACATTCTACAACTACTAATAATAATAACTATCGTTACAATAATATTTTTAACGAGTCGGATATTGAGGCCTTTATGAAGGTTATGGTTGGAAACGTAGAAGGGGGCATCGACTATGGTTGTTGGGGCTTTCGATTGAAATATATGGATACGTCTGATGTTCGATGTTTTCGCGGTTCCCCAGAGTTCTGAAGTGTACATTCAAATGGGGTCCAATAGTAATTTGTAAAGGATAAGTTTCCTCAGTCCTTAAATGTAATTTGCGGTTCAATCGTCTATAATGTTCTTCAAATTGTCCTTTAAGTTACAGTTTTTTAAGTTTTAAGTGATACTGCCAGGTAAGATAAGTGAATTAGGAAATTTCTTAGGTTTACAAATATGTATCTTCATTTAGTTTTTTTTTTTCATCTAGGCCATTAGTCCCGAGCTATGTAAAGGTTGCCACCCATTTCTAAAAACTCGTGGTCGAGCAGGAAAATGCTTTCAGTGAGTCCTTGTTGAAAAAAGTCGACATACCACAAGAAAATCCAGCAAAATGTCAGATGAGTTCAATTACATAAAGAACCCTAAAAATGCTTTCCATTTTACCACCGAGAAACCACCACTTGTGGTTCTGTTCTCACATGGAAATCTCTTTATGTTCTGAAGATCTTATTTCTGTATCAAATGGTGTCGAAGTGATGACACGTTCTGTCTGAAACCACCGTTCTGAGCATACTTTCCACCTTATAAGAGTATTTAACTGCGTTTCCTCCCTCCCTCCATAAGGAGGAAACCCGTTTATGAAGCCGACCCGACGACCGAATCCGGAAGTGCAGATTTGAAAATTTCGTATATATATATATATATATATATATATATATATATATATTCGTATATTTTCTTAAATACCTAAATATATTGATAAGGAAATGAGTGAGATTAATCCAGGACATATGCACTAATAAAATGCAGGACTCAAGGGCACCAAAAAAAAATGTGCTTCAACTTCTAATGATTTATATCAAGCTATCCCTGACAGATTTGGCACTTAATTCTAGCAAATTTGGTCAAGGTAAACCTGAAATAGAGTCGAGAAGAGTTTTTTTTTTTAGACCTTCACCGGTACATTTTTTCATTAATTTTTTTTAGCGTCCCCCAAAGGTTGGGCTCATGAATAATTTCATGCCTGACAAATAGATTTAAATAAAAATAAAATTCGTTAAAATTTGAGTAAATAGGTGCGTGTACTAACATACACGGATAAAAAAAACACTAGATACAAATGATTTACAAACATAAGATGAGTTTATTAATCAAAATCACATAATTAAACAAACAAAACTGTCACATGGATTCCTCATGTCGAAAGAAGACCCAAAAAAACGTCCAAGATATGGTGACCCCTTGTCTACAAAGCACTTCTTAAAATAATTAAAAAAATAATAATTTTTCTTAAGGAATCCAAAAAAGTAAAATTTGGAAATATATAAAAATATAAATATCAATAAAACATTAATTAAATGTAGAATATTCGTGATACAAAGTCCGGCATGGAAATATATATATAATTTAAGAATAATTTCATAAAAAAAAAAAGGAGTGGAAAAAAGTGAAAAAAAAGGCAATCAAAACATTAGGTTATTTGCCCCAAAACTCCAAACAAACAAACATAATCCGGAGTGGAGATTTTACCAAACCCCTCAAGAATTATATGAACCTCCCCATTCATAATGAACCGATTTACTTTATTTTTGGACCACATATTTCTCTTTAGATAAACACGATCTCTACCGAGTTTCGTTGCAATATAACAAAATTTTCGACAATTAAGAGCATATTAATATTTTGTGTTCAGAGGAAATCCACCTTCTAGATGTACTGATTTTGCTGGTTAACGACCTCGAAAAAAAAAAAAAAAAATGAACATAAATGAATGAAATTAAGTAAAACAATATAGAAAAAAAAAACATACCAAGAACTAAGAAATATCAAAATAACAAATGCTTTCCCGTATGTATATATATATATATATATATATATATATATATATATATATATACATTGAATGGACGCACATATGTGATTTTCATAAATGCATTCGAATTTAGTCTTATCAGAAACATTGTTCTAAATGCTATATTGGAATCACAGCACTGTTCTAAACACAAAATTGCAAATCCATAAATAAATAAGGGTCATTTAATTATTCATTAAATGACCCTTAGCTCAAATATATAGAATTAGCAGATAAGGCGGAAGGTCAATAAAACTACACCACACACTTTCACACTTTTTATTTCTCTTCCCTACACGTTTCGCACCATTTTGGTGCCTCTTCAGGGGAATATGCTTAAAACGTAAATTCAGCCTCAACTTGAGGAATAGAACCTTCCACTAGCAGGCTTCGTCTAGACATATTAAGTCTTAACCCACCCTTAAACCCATCCCTTCGTAATTTGCTAAAAGATCTGTAGCAGACAAAGCTTTTAAAATGGAAAGGAATTAAGATTATATATTCGAAATATGGGCTCAAGAAAATGGGTTTCCTGCTTGGTGAAAACACAATCGTTGGCCAATTTTCCTGGTTGACGAACTCGATTTCTCAATCCAGTCGAGATTATCTTGTCGGAAACTTCATACGAATCGGTCCACTTTTGTACACGCAAGAAAGTAAATATCTAACTACATACACACACAGACAGAAAGCAACACAGTAGAATATTACATTTTTTCAAAGCATAAACAAAACGTAATAATTAATTATTTAAATACTCTTTAATAATTTAACCAATTCTAATCAATATCTTCTTCATGACTCCTTAAATTAATCATTCCATTTTAGCGCGGTTCCTCCCTCCCTCCATAGGGGGGGGGGGTTCTTCGCTTAGGAAAACGAATGAAACCATTTTCAAGGCGATAGCTTTAACCGTTTTCGAGAAAATTGGAAAAATAGTTGTTGACGTTTTTGGTTTGGGTACTTATAATCATGGGATTCAGTTGAAACATTTTCTGCATGTTCGAATTTCATCAAAACTAATATGTTGAAAATTTGGCTACGTTTGGAGATAAGGAAGGGTTAGAATAAACCATTTTATTAACAGACATGAAAAGCTTTGGGAACTTCGTATACTTTCCTTAATATCTCGAAAACGGTTGAGAATCTTGGTAAACGGAAGGTTACCATTCGAAAGCTTACTAAATGCTCTACAAAAAAAGTTCTGAAGAAAGTTTTGATTAGGCGATGTCAATCGGAGAAATAAGTGCTTAAACATTGAAGTAATTGATTTCGTTTATTCGAACTGTTCTTTTTGTCTGTTTCTATTCCTTGTTATTTTTTAATTGTTGTGAATAGTTGGGTAATGTATTTGACAATAAAACAGATTAAGTAAAATAAGAAAAACAATTAATTGTAATAAGTATAGAGAGAGATTCGAAGACCTTGTGACGGGGGCCAGACACATACAGGTAAGATCATAAATCAAGACCTTTCCATAAAGGTGGAACCAAAATAATAACTGTTCCTATTTTAATCTTTCCAAGTGAGACTAGGGATAAGAACGGAACCGCGCTAAGATGATGCAGTTCCTGCGAGTCGGACTTTTTATTTATTTTTATTTTTTTTTAATACATATTAAGTATTACGAGTTCCGCGGCAGTAGCGATTAACTCATCAGGACAGCAGAATCAAAGTCCTTTAATGTAGCAGTCAGATTGCAATAATAATAACATATAACTTATTTAAAGTCCCACTCGCAGACACTGCGTCATCTTAGCGCGGTTCAGTTCATATCCCTAGTGCCATTAGTAAAGGCATAGAAGCATTTATTGGTAGGTTTTGATCTTTCGTGAAAAATATAAAGTAAAATCTCAAAGAGAACTGATATAAGATTTCAAGCGTGACAACAGGAAACTGATTGTATCCTAAGTGGAAATGACTCCACCCCCTTCTCAACGCTCACTCTAGGAAACCTCTTTTACAAATAAGTTTATGACTTTCTCCCCTTCCCCTTGGACCGAAATTGTGTATTTATGTTGGTTATTATTATTTATATGAGAGTATGAATGCTTGAGCGTTTTGGTTTTTATTTTTATGACTATTAAAATAGTTTTATTTCTTAATAAACGTTTTTTCGTGTAAAAACATTATATATTTTTTTTCTATGCTGCAGAGGCTCTGAGGATGGACCTGTAGACTCCGAAAGCTTCTTTTGTGAATAAAATAAATTAATTGTGGTGGAAATATGGATTTTGTATTCTGTTTTTCCTTTTTGATATATTTTATTATATTATAACATAACTTTGAACCACAGTCATTTTCGTGATCTATGATGTCTGATACGACGTCATAAGCTGGTTTCCTCCCTATAGAATTTAATAGAAAAACCCCGCTAAAAAGCAGAAGATCTAGGCGCATGGTATTGCTCCGTTCCGGCCTACGCACACGAGGCACCCGAATTTTCCCCCCTCATAGCCTTGAACCAGTCAAAGATAAACATATGAAATTTTACATAGGTATTACACTACTAAACGTGAGTAAAATTGGAAAGTTTCAAAATTCTACATTTAATGGTTTCTGTGATATAGGCGGTGGGAAATCGGAATTTATTCGACTCACTCATCAAAATTATTAGGCGCTTCCCAAGAAGCTAGAGACTTGAAATTTTGCAGGATGATAGACATGAGTGTGTTATTAAAGGCAAAAATCAAAAAATTCTGAAAAGTTGTGTTTGATTTAGCTTCTCGGCCCCCCCCCGCCAAGTTGGAATTGCACAAATTAGTGAGAGGGTATTATTAGGTTCTTGAGAAGATATAGCCTAAATCTTGGCCCAATACCATAATAACATAACTTTCATAGGCAAACTGTTTTTGGAGGGGCCTGGAACTTTTTCAACGTTAGTTTTTTTTTTGGGAGGGGCGAGGAATGTTCTGAGTGTATAAATCCGGCATATATTATACTTATGAGAGTAAAACATGATTCTGCAATTGGAGGATGATTTATCATGCATGGGAAAACCTATTATAATTAATTTGTGTATTCTCATTGTATTTGTGATTACTGCAGTTACCTTAATGATAATCATTAACTAAATGGAGATCTTTCCAAAGAGAAAAAATATCAAAGTGATAATGAAGGAACCATGCTATTATTCTGTGTTCCCGTGACCTTCGCCGTTTTGAAAACATCATGACAAACAGATAAGAGATCGGCCTTGCAATGTTGCAATAAGTTGTTGATCAGAACCTACATTATTCTAGAATTATGTGAATTAATTAATAAGTTACGACTCCTGGTCCTTGAGGGGTATTACTATCTTGTATGATAAAAATCAAGTAGTTAAGGGAAAATATGCTTAAATTTTGGTAACGTTTGGAGTTAAGGAAGGATTAGAATTAAATATTTTATTAACAGACGTAGAAAGGTATGGGAACTTCGAACATTTTCCTTAATATCTCGAAAACGGTTGGGAATTCGTGGTAAGTGAAAGGTGGCCATTCGAAAGCTTAAGAAATTCTCTACAAAAAAAGTTCTGAAGCATTTTTCGATGGGACGGTCACATTCGTCGAAATAAGTCTTTAAAACATTGAAGTAGTTGGTTTCGCTTATTTGAACGATTTTTTTGGTCTGTTTATATTTCTTGTTATTTTTGTAATTGCTTTTAGTAGGGAAATGTATTTATCAATAAAACAGGACAAATAAAATTAGAAAACAAGTTTTAGCTCTTGTTATAAATACAGCTTTCCGAGTGAGATTCGAAGACGCCGTGTGAATATTTTTGCCTCTGTTTACCTCACTTTTTAATTGTTTTTTTTTTTGTTTTTTTTTTCTCTGTTGGCCTTAGTTTTATAGGTTGATATTATTTTGATTGTATTTTTTTAATACAACGTGACAAGTAAATATTACTATTTTAAATTGACTTATATAGAGTCTTGCTTTACAAAAAGGGTGAGACAGATTTTAGCGCGGTTCCTCCATCCCCCATAGGGAGGAACCCCGCTTATAGGGTTGATACAATGAAACAATCCGGAAGTGCCGACTAGAAAATTTCGCGTTTCAGAACCCCTAGAGACCGAAAATAACGGTGGTTCAAATTTGTATATATATATATATATATATATATATATATATATATATATATATATATGTATATATTTATATATATATTTGTCTGTTCGCTCTCTAGCTAGAAGACGAATGGTCCGATTTTGATGAAATTTGGTACAAAAATCCTTCGTCCAATTTGAAAGGTCAAGTTCGTTAACCAGCAAAATCCGCCTACTGTAAGATGGCGTTTGGGGCGAAATTCGCGCAAAAAAAATCGTAACGCTTACGTTTTTGAGTTCATAAGCTTCTAAGTACTCGTTTTATATGATTCCTGGGCGAGGAAAACGAATGAAACCATTTTCAAGGCGATAGCTTTAACCGTTTTCGAGAAAATTGGAAAAATATTTTTTGAATACCGTTTTTGGTTTGGGTACTTAGAATCATGGGATTCAGTTGAAACATTTTCTGCATGTTCTACTTTCATTAAAACTAATATGTTGAAATTTTGGTTACGTTTGGAGTTAAGGAAGGGTTAGAATAAAATATTTTATTAACAGACTTAAAAAGTTTTGGTAACTTTGTATATTTTCCTTAATATCTCGAAAAAGGTTGAGAATCTTGGTAAACAAAAGAATACCATTAGAAAGCTTACTAAATGCTCTACAAAAAAGGTTCTGATGAAAGTTTTGATTTGGCGATGTCAATCGGAGAAATAAGTGCTTAAAACATTAAAGTAATTGATTTTGCTTATTCGAACTGTTCTTTTTGTCTGTTTTTATTCCTTGTTATTTTTTAATTGCTTATAGTTGGATAATGTATTTTACAATAAAACAGATTAGGCAAAATAAGAAAAACAATTCATTGTTAGAAATATAGATTTCCAAGATTCCAAGACCTTGTCACTAGCGGGTCTGTTTCTAGTGTAGGGGACCATTCCAGGTAAGATTGTAAATCATGACCTTTCAAGACTTTACTACTCACAGGAATGGCGTTAGTGACCTATAAGCAATTAAAAAATAACAAGAAATAAAACAGACAAAAAGAACCATAAACGAAATCAATTAATTTAAAGCTTTAAGCACTTTTTTCTCCGATTGACATCGCCTAATTAAAACTTTCTTTAGAACCTTTTTTGTAGAGCATTTAGTAAGCTTCCGAATGGTAATCTTCCGCTTCAAAAGATTGTCAACGGTTTTCGAGATACTAACGAAATTATACAAATTTACCAAAACTTTTTTTGTCTGTTAATAAAATATTTTATTCTAACCCTTCCTTTACTCTAAACGTAACAAAAATTTCAACATATTAGTGTTGATGAAACTCCAACATGCAGAAAATGTTTCAACTGTATCCCATAATTCTAAGTACCAAAATCAAAGACAAAGAACCCTCCCTAGGAAGGACGCTAGGCAGTTGAAAAGCTATATATCTTGGAAATCGATATCTCTAACATTAAATTGTTTTTCTTATTTTGCCTAATCTGTTTTATTGTAAAATACATTATCCAACTATAAGAAATTAAAAAATAACAAGGAATAAAAACAGACAAAAAGAACAGTTCGAATAAGCAAAATCAATTACTTTAATGTTTTAAGCACTTATTTCTCCGATTGACATCGCCTAATCAAAACTTTAATCAGAACCTTTTTTGTAGAGCATTTAGTAAGCTTTCTAATGGTATTCTTTTGTTTACCAAGATTCTCAACATTTTTCGAGATATTAAGGAAAATATACAAAGTTACCAAAACTTTTTAAGTCTGTTAATAAAATATTTTATTCTAACCCTTTCTTAACTCCAAACGTAACCAAAATTTCAACATATTAGTTTTGATGAAAGTAGAACATGCAGAAAATGTTTCAACTGAATCCCATGATTCTAAGTACCCAAACCAAAAACGGTATTCAAAATATATTTTTCCAATTTTCTCGAAAACGGTTAAAGCTATCGCCTTGAAAATGGTTTCATTCGTTTTACTAGCCCAGGAATCATATAAAACGAGTACTTAGAAGCTTATGAACTCAAAAATGTAAGCGTTACGATTTTTTTTGCGCGAATTTCGCCCCAAACGCCATCTTCCAGTAGGCGGATTTTGCTGGTTAACGAACTTGACCTTTCAAATTGGACGAAGGATTTTTGTACCAAATTTCATCAAAATCGGACCATTCGTCTTCTAGCTAGAGAGCGAACAGACAAATATATATATATATATATATATATATATATATATATATATATATATATATAAATATATACATATATATATATATATACAAATTTGAACCACCGTTATTTTCGGTCTCTAGGGGTTCTGAAACGCGAAATTTTCTAGTCGGCACTTCCGGATTGTTTCATTGTATCAACCCTATAAGCGGGGTTCCTCCCTATGGGGGAGGGAGGAACCGCGCTAAAAGATTCGTTGACGTCTTTTGAATATTTTCAATTGCCTTTATGCTGTTGGTTTTTTTATTTTATTTTTTAATTGATTTTATCTGTAGAATTATTACTATAGTAAAAGAACACAGGAATGTGTGAAAATATTTGATATTTTCCAATTCATTGAAACGTATGAAATGAAGTATCGGTAGAAGAGGATTCTAGGGTCTTGCGGACCTGACCCCAGGTATAGCCAGCCATAAAACCCTTTGAACAAAGGCCGAGGAAAATATTATCTGTTTCTATCCTATGCTTTTCAAATGAGAATAGGGATATGAACAGGAACCGCGGTCTCCCGTGGTCTAATGGCTAGCGCCTTGGATTCATAAGCGGGAGATGGTGGGTTCGATTCCCAACCTCCGGCAGGAATTTTATCATCCCACGGCTCGCTGGTGAAATTCCTCACTACACCCTGGATGTCGGCGCTAATGACCTAGATGTAGATGTGCCGTAAAAAAAAAAAAAAAAAAAAAAAAAAAAAAAAAAAAAAAAAAAAAAAAAAAAAAAAAAACTGGAGCCGCGCTAAGATGACGCAGTTCCTGCGAGTCGGACTTTTTTACCTGTTGGAGGCTACTGGTTTTTATTGCACATCCTAAATCAAGAAGCATCCTAGGAGAGCTGACAGCTATTATACCGAGGTCCCATGTGTTTACGATTTTGGTTACATTTAAAGAAGTATCAGGCTGTACCTTATGAAATGTCAGTTTTGGACTTGCCGATTTCCTTCAAATGTTTTGAAACTGTCGTGGCTCCTACTCCGAGTTCTTTGGCATATTCCCTAGTGCTTTTTAAGGGACAAGCTTCGACCTTTCTTTCAGGTGGTCATTGTCAAGCTTGGTTTCTGGCCTTCCTCGCTCCTCGTTGTCAAGGTCAAAATTTCCACTTCGAAACCTGGAAAACCACCGGTAAACAGTTCGTTCATTCACCGTTCCCTCCCCGAACGCCGTGTTAATGTTCATACACGCCTCAGCAGCGCTATGACCGAGCTTAAATTCATAACGAAAAATAATACGGATTTCCGTTGAAGTCATAATTTAAGTTTTATTTTTTTCTCAGAGGATCGTTCTCACAACACAGTACGCAAGTTACTGATTAAATAATAGGAATAAAGGAGCTTTAATTCTATATGAATAACAATGATGTTTGTAAATAATGAAATAAAAAAGGGAAAGGATTAAATCACCGTATGAAATGTCACAAAACTGACATTTCATACGGCACA
This sequence comes from Gonocerus acuteangulatus, assembly GCA_946811695.1. Classification (NCBI taxonomy): domain Eukaryota; kingdom Metazoa; phylum Arthropoda; class Insecta; order Hemiptera; family Coreidae; genus Gonocerus; species Gonocerus acuteangulatus. The sequence continues at coordinate 67,146,698 of OX328131.1, forward strand.
GCCTGATACAACAAAAATAAATTATAAATAGACATGAAAAGTTCTGAAATGTTCTTATATTTTCGAAAATATCTCGAAATCGTGGTACCATGAAGGTAGCCATTCGGAAGCTTACTGAATTCTCTCCAAAAATTGTTCTGAACCAATGCTCGATGGAGCGAAGTCAATCTGAGAAATAAGTGCTTAAAACTTAAAAAATGTTAGGTTTGTTCTTTTAAAAATTGATTGTTTTTTTGTATTAAATTACATTTAGCAGTAAAATTAGTATTTTAGTAAACAAGTCAAAAAAATGATAATCATTTTAGCACTTTCCTCCGAAGGAAAGTAGCTATTGAGGTTGGACTCATGACGGAATTTTTGAAAAATTTCTTCAAATCTTTATCGATCCTACCTAGTAGACACCGAAAATGACCCCCGTTAAAATTTATATATATCTATATATATATATATATATATATATATATATATATATATATATATATATATATATATATATATATATATATATATATATATATATATATATATATATGCATATATATATATATATATATATATATATATATATATATATATATATATATATATATGTGTGTGTGCCTGTTAACACGATAGCGGCCAGAGTTTTTGTTTTTTCGTCAAGAAACTTGGTATATAGCATTCAATTAGCAAACGATTGAACGAGTTCGTTAACCACCAAAATCGGTCCACCGGAAGGGGGGGTTTACCCCGGACCCAAAACACTAATTTGACTATGTCAGCCGTAATATTTGTTATATTTCAACGAAACTTGGCATTCGTAGTGGTAATATAGAGAGAAAAGTGAGATATAAAAATGAACTAAATCGGTTCATTAGAAGGGGGGGGTTTACTCCGGACCCACAATACCAATTCGCCACTACCAGCCGTGATTTTTGATATATTTCGACGAAACTCGGTATTCGTAGTGCTAATCCACAGGTAAATATGTGTTGTAAAAATAAACTAAATCGGTATATTAGGAGGGGGGGGGGGGGTTTACTCCGGACCCACAATACCAATTCGCCACTACCAGCCGTGATTTTTGGTATATTTCGACGAAACTCGGTATTCGTAGTGGTAATCTACAGGTAAATATGTGTTGTAAAAATAAACTAAATCGGTTCATTAGAAGGGGGGGTTTACTCCGGACCCAAATTCCTAATATACTCATACCGGTCGTAATTTCTGCTGTATTGTAACGAAACGCGGTATACTTCGTGGGTAACACATGAGAAAGATGTGTTGTAAAAATGAGCTGAATCGGTCAATCGGAAAGCGGGGGTTTAATTTGTAATATATTTCAATAGAAAAGCCCGCCAGACGTAGGTTCACAAAGCCGCCACAAGGAGCGCTTTCTACCACTAGAGTGACTGTGTCCTGTTCCTGCGTTAGATCAAAATACGATAATATGAGGTTTTTTTGTATTTATTACGTAGTGTAGTAGGTACCATGTGTAAACATAACTCTGGAAGCAAATTAATAATTGATCAGTTACTCATTACAAAATTAAAAGAGAACTATTCATGTTTTTCTTTTATTTATGTAGGATATTTTAAGCAAATTGTTCTGGAAAGCAGTCTACACTACCCAAATTCTGAGGAAAGTGCTTAGTTATGCAGCTCCTGCGTGACGGACTTTGTTAATAGTGTTTTCCTAAAAAGTTGATAAGGCGGGGGCAGTTATTGCCGCTTAGGATACCGCCTGTTTCTTCTTGTGGCGCTTCCTTCTCTATTAGATGTTATTTTATACTAGCTGACTATTATGTAATATATTATATTATTATGTGTATATTAATGTATTACAGTACTAGCTGACTATTATGTAATATATTATATTATTATGTGTATATTAATGTATTACAGTACTAGCTGACTATTATGTAATATATTATATTATTATGTGTATATTAATGTATTACAGTACTAGCTGACTATTATGTAATATATTATATTATTATGTGTATATTAATGTATTACAGTACTAGCTGACTATTATGTAATATATTATATTATTATGTGTATATTAATGTATTACAGTACTAGCTGACTATTATGTAATATATTATATTATTATGTGTATATTAATGTATTACAGTACTAGCTGACTATTATGTAATATATTATATTATTATGTGTATATTAATGTATTACAGTACTAGCTGACTACCCGTGCTTCACCACGGCCGATAAATAGTTTTTATATTGCCTTAAAGAACATATTATCAAAATTAACGCTACTACATAATTTTGTATAGCTTATTATCGCACGGGCTTTAGAGTTACCTAGGAAACACCATGTGGAGGTAACCTGCTTGTTTCCGTTGGGGAGTAAAAAAAAAATATATAAAAAATACAACAACCACTTAAAAAGTTAGGTAAACAGAGAAAAATACACGTTGAAAATAATAAAACTAACAACTTTGATGTTTTAAGCACTTATCTCTACGATTGACATCGCCCCACCGAACATTAAAACAGAATCTTGTCTGTAGAGAATTTAGTAATCTTTCGAATAGCCGTCTTCCACTTACTACGATTTCCCAACCGTTTTCGAGATATTATAGAAAATATACTAAGATCCGAAAACTTTGTATCACCATTAATCATTTTTTTTTCCATATACTTCTTACCTCCAAACGATACCAAAGTTTAAATATCTTAGATTAGATGAATGTCAAATACCTGGTACAAGTTTCAAGTGAAACAATCATCGTTTTTGAGAAAAGTAGTTTGGAAAAGTATTTTTATCAATTTTTCTCGTAAACGGTTACAGAAATCGCTTTAAAAATGGTTTCAGTCGTTTTCCTACGTAAAGGAATCCTATATAACGCGTACCTGCAAGCGTATGGACTCGAAAATGAAAGCGTTCCGATTTTTTCGCGCAAATTTTGCTTCAAAACCCATGTTCCAGTAAACAGATTCATTTGGTTTAGAACTTGACCTTTCAAATGAGAAGAAAGATTTTTGTACCAAATATAAAAATCGGACCATTTTTGAGCCGATGAGGAACTTCTTAATAATTCAACCCCCCCCCCCCCCCTTAAAAGTACTTAAACATTTGAATATCAAAAAACCCTTTATAGCGAGTGTTTACATTCTAAACGGATTGCCTGTGCAAAATTTCAAATTTTTATGTCATGTGGTTTGGATGGACCATCACCAGGGCTTAAATCCTATGAGGGACAAAATTACGTTTTATTTCTAGTAATTCAAGGACTGCCATCATAGTGGAAATTAACCTCAATTAAAAATAACACAGGTCTACAACCAAAAATTTGATTTGATGATTTTGGCTAATCTCTGTGTTTCTCGGTGTGCTGAGGCCGAGAATGAAGTCCGTTTTTCTCTATCACGTACAGATTTTTTTCAAATCCATAGAACATAATATACCTGCTATACACATAAATTTGGTAAGAAGTAGGTTTTTTTTTTTTTTTTTTTCCAAACGATTTCTCTTTTTATAAACAGACATCTTTCACTAGGTGGTGTAGGCAAGGACTCCCTCAGTAGATATTCTAGGCCTGAGGGTGTCTAGGCACGACCTGTTCAGACAGGAACGTACTTGTTTGGTCTCAGATGTCACCGTCTGAAGCTAAACGAGATTGAACCTGTTGTATCAGGAACTTGGAGCTAAATTTCTGTTCATTCTCTCAGTTCAGTAGTATCAACTGAAGTGAACACATTCACTGAGGTCTCTTAGTTGTGTCAAAGTGATTAAGAACGTATTTTAAGGTTTGAAAGTGCATTTAGACAAAATGTCTCATCGTCGTTGTGTTACCAGTCCAGACTACTTCTGTTTTATCTGTGGTGAGTACACAGTTAAGAAATACCAACGAAATATAACAGGTTTTGTCAAAAATGTATATTATGCATATTTTGGCTTGAGAATAGGAGATCAAGATAAAGTGTGGGCTCCTCACAATGTATGCCATAGCTGCGTAGAAAAACTTCGCTTATGGTACAAAGGAGAGTTAAAATCTTTCGGATTTGCTATCCCGATGATGTGGAGGGAGCAAAAAAACCACGTTAATGACTGTTACGTTTGTAATTGTCATGTTCAAGGCTATAATTCCAAAAATCATAAGCTCATTAACTACCCTAATGTGGAATCTGCTAGTCGTCCGGTACCACACGGTCCTGGATTGACAGTTCCTCAGCCCCCTCGTGACTTGGGCAGTATAGATAGGGAAGCTAATAGAGAAGACTGTATGTCGGAGAGCGATGAAGTACACAGTGAGTTCAAAGCAAGCAGTTCAGAAGATGAACCTCAGCTTATTTCTCAACAGGAGTTGAACGACTTAGTGAGAGATCTTGGAATCCAAAAGATGCAGCTCAGTTACTTGGCTCCCGTCTTAAAAACAAAAAATTATTACAGCCAGGCACTTCTTTTTCATGGTATCGACACCGTGAAGCAGTTTTTGTTCCTTACTTTGCTCTGGATGAGAATCTTATTTATTGCAAAGACATTCTTGGTCTGATGGGTCAATTTGGTATACAATATGACCCGATTCATTGGCGTCTATTCATAGACTCATCAAAGCGAAGTCTAAAGGCTGTTTTGTTGCACAATGGCAATACTTATGCTTCAGTTACAGTTGGCCATTCGGTACATTTAAAAGAAACATACGAAAATTTGTCATTAGTTCTCGAACGAATTCATTATAATGAGCATAACTGGTTGATATGTGGAGACTTGAAAGTACTTACTATGCTCTTAGGTCAGCAATCAGGGTACACCAAGTTCCCTTGTTTTTTATGTTTATGGGATAGCCGAGACAGAAATTCCCATTGGAACAACAAAGACTGGCCATCACGAGGAGCTCTGTCGCCAGGCCAAAAAAATGTAATTAGGAGAAGTTTGGTTCCTTCTGACAAAATCCTGCTACCTCCTCTACACATAAAGCTAGGGCTGATAAAACAATTCGTAAAGTCTCTCAATAAAGAAGGTGAATGTTTTAAGTACTTATGCTCCAAGTTCCCACGATTAAGTGATGCAAAGCTAAAAGAGGGGATCTTTGTAGGCCCAGATATTCGGAAACTTTTCACAGATCCACATTTCACTCAGACCATGAATGAGAAGGAGAAGGAAGCTTGGAATTCTTTTAAAGATGTTGTTGAGAAGTTCCTTGGTAACGTGAAGGATCCCAACTACAGAAGTATCGTGGAACGCATGTTGAAGGCATTTCAATTACAAGGTTGCATTTGAAGGTTCACTTCTTACATTCGCATGTGGACTATTTTCCGGAAAACTTAGGGGAAGTAAGTGAAGAACAAGGGGAAAGGTTCCATCAGGACATCCAGGAAATGGAACGTAGGTATCAGGGCAAATGGAACGTAAACATGATGGCTGACTATTGTTGGATGCTGCAGCGTGAATCATCTGAAGAGTCCTACAGCCGGAAACGAACACGGAGAAATTTTCAAGAGAAAAAAATACGTTTTCATAAAAATAATAACTAAATATGCCACTGTTAATTCTGAAGCTGTTATTTCTACACATTTATGTATTTTGTACAGTAAACATCATTGAAATAACTAAAAGATCATGGAAATAAATGAAAACTCTTATTCGCCAATTCTGTTTTCTTTTAATGGTAGTACCTCTGCCCTTACTTGAGATTGAACAATTTCCTTACGTGATAGAGAGGGAGGAGCATAGAGATTGACCAAAATCATCAAATCAAATTTCAGAAAGATTATTTTTGTAGACCTGTGTAATTCTATGAAATAGACAATGTACGGTAACAGCTGTTCTGTTATCGTCCTAGCAACGCATGTTGCGTAGAATTGGCTGCTCTAACCAACTAAAACTTTAAACCCCTCAAAAAAAAAAAACTTAAAAATTCGAATGTCAAAAAATCCTTTCTTAGTGAGCGTCTACGCTCTATAGGGAGTGTCCATGCAAAATTTCAAGTTTTTCTGTCAAGCGGTTTGGGCTGGGCGATGATAGGTCAGTGAGTAAGTGAGTGAGTGAGTGAGTGGTATTTGACAAATACATAGTCGTTTTTTCATGGAAGATCAAAACGCGTGAGTCGGACTTTTTTTTAGAAATTATAGGACAGACATTCCACAGTTCTTTTCTACAAGTCTCATATTGTTACTGTAAAAATAAAGCCTCTATTGATTGTGCAATGAGAAAATAGTATTCCTCAATCTAGTAATACTTATAATAAATAGTGTAAAATAAATAACTTATAATTCGGTCTAATATTTTCCTCAAGAGGTAATACTTTTATCTGCATTAGAAAAAAAAAAAAAAAAAAAATTATCTCCCATATGATATACGTCAATCAGATTAGTTTTTAGTTCAATCTTCTTCAATTAAAACATCTCGATATTAAACTAAAGATAAGGCGAAACAAGCAGCCACTTTGTAACTAAATGTTAAGAAAAAAATCAAATTTATTCATCTAAATTTTAACGTCCATTTATTATTGACAACGAATTTTAGGGCGGGTTATCTTTAGGTTTCCACCTTTTCTAGGGAGGATAGGGCTGATGCCTTCTCTTTTTTCGAACGAAAAGCCAGCAACCCTAGAGGGAATCAAACCCGCGACCTTAGGCAGGGAATGATCACGCCTTAGCACTCACGGCCACCAGAACTAAAAATCTAATTAAGATTAACATTTTCAAGGGTCATTTTCGGTGTCTACTAGGTAGGATCGATAAAGATTCGAAGAAATTCATGAGTGCAACCTCAATAGCTACTTTCCTTCGGAGGAAAGTAGTGTAAATTGTGTGGAATTTTTTAAAAAAGGCGCAGCCTTATCATTTACTATAAAATATATTATATTAATTAATTGATAAATATTTGTAGGTATGTGTGTATATGTATGTGTATGTTTGTATTTTTTTTTTTTTTTTTTTTTTTTTTTTTTTTTTTAATAAACAATAAAAATAAATAATAGTAATAGTAAGCATTAGTATAATATAAGAAAGTTGTTAGTTTTAGTATGTAGTAAAGTCGATGTTCCTAGAGAAATACAGTGTAATCGCTAGTACCTATATATCAAAATAAAAAATGAGGAAAAAAAATATATATATATACAAAAAATGGTTAAACGAAAGAAGGAAAAAAAAAGAAAAGGAAAAAGAAGAAGAAAATATTTTAAAAAAAATATCAAAATAAAAAAAAAACAATAAAAACAAATAAAAAAAAATAAAATGAATGAAAAAAATAAAATAAAACAAAATATATGTTTACATTATATATATTTTTTTATTATTTGTACTGTATTTATATATATATATATATATATATATATATATATATTTATATATATATATAAATATATATATATATATATATATATATATATATTTATATATATATAAATATACTGTGCACTATACATATATAAGTGTAAATATATTTATGTGTGAGTGAATCTGGTTCTTATATCCATGCAATTTTATAACAACAATAATTTCTCTTTTTTTTTTTTCCAAAGTTAGATTCTCACAAATACAACTTTAGTAACACAACTCTATCTCAAACACATAATACTGAAAACATTCTATATCCTAACATTAAACTTGCACAATTAAACACAACAAGGGCGGAGATGACCAAGCAGTTTTCGGCCTTAAACTACCAACTCAACCCAACCCTTCGAAGAAAAGTGCTAAAAAAAGTCCGACTCGCAGGAACTGCGTCATCTTAGCGCGGTTCCAGTTTTTTTTCGGCACATCTACATCTAGGTCATTAGCGCCGACATCCAGGGTGTAGCGAGGAATTTCACCAGCGAGCCGTGGGATGATAAAATTCCTGCCGGAGGTTGGGAATCGAACCCACCATCTCCCGCTTATGAATCCAAGGCGCTAGCCATTAGACCACGGGAGACCCCGGTTCCTGTTCATATCCCTATTCTCATTTGAAAAGCATAGAATAGAAACAGATAATATTTTCCTCGGCCTTTGTTCAAAGGGTTTTATGGCTGGCTATACCTGGGGTCAGGTCCGCAAGACCCTAGAATCCTCTTCTTCCGATACTTCATTTCATACGTTTCAATGAATTGGAAAATATCAAATATTTTCACACATTCCTGTGTTCTTTTACTATAGTAATAATTCTACAGATAAAATCAATTAAAAAATAAAATAAAAAAACCAACAGCATAAAGGCAATTGAAAATATTCAAAAGACGTCAACGAATCTTTTTCTCTTGGCAAGCTATATTTCTAACAATGAATTGTTTTTCTTATTTTGCCTAATCTGTTTTATTGTAAAATACATTATCCAACTATAAGCAATTAAAAAATAACAAGGAATAAAAACAGACAAAAAGAACAGTTCAAATAAGCAAAATCAATTACTTTAATGTTTTAAGCACTTATTTCTCCGATTGACATCGCCTAATCAAAACTTTCATCAGAACCTTTTTTGTAGAGCATTTAGTAAGCTTTCTAATGGTATTCTTTCGTTTACCAAATTCTTAACCTTTTTCGAGATATTAAGGAAAATATACAAAGTTACCAAAACTTTTTATGTCTGTTAATAAAATATTTTATTCTAACCCTTCCTTAACTCCAAACGTAACCAAAATTTCAACATATTAGTTTTAATGAAAGTAGAACATGCAGAAAATGTTTCAACTGAATCCCATGATTCTAAGTATCCAAACCAAAAACGGTATTCAAAAAGTATTTTTCCAATTTTCTCAAAAACGGTTAAAGCTATCGCCTTGAAAATGGTTTCATTCGTTTTACTAGCCAAAGAAGCCTATAAAACGAGTACTTACAAGCTTATGAACTCAAAAACGTAAGCGTTACGATTTTTTCTGCGCGAATTTCGCCCCAAACTCCATCTTCCAGTGGGCGGATTTTGCTGGTTAACGAACTTGACCTTTCATATTGGACGACTGATTTTTGTACCAAATTTCATCAAAATCGGACCATTCGTCTTCGAGCTAGAGAGCGAACAGACAAATATATATATATATATATATATATATATATATATATATATAAATAAATATATACATATATATATATATATATATATATACAAATTTTAACCACCGTTATTTTCGGTCTCTAGGGGTTCTGAAACGCGAAATTTTCTAGTCGGCACTTCCGGATTGTTTCATTGTATCAACCTTATAAGCGGGGTTCCTCCCTATGGGGGAGGGAGGAACCGCGCTAAAAAACGAAGTTGACTCCCTTGTAACTTCACCTACTCTTCTTAATAAAAACAGTTATACTTTTGTTTTTTTTTCTGTTTTTATCCTCCTCATGAACGGTAAAAAATTTCTGTAATTTCTTTTTTTACCTAAAATCCCTATTCAAGATACCTGACAAATATTTGGGTATAGTCTTCCATAGAATTTTTGTACAACCTCTTATTGTGAAAATTTGAAAATTGTGGTAACATAAAGAACCCTTCCACAATCAATGTTATTCCCCCAAATTTGAAGTGATAAAATACAAGTCAAATAATTTAACAAAAAAAAAAAAAAAAATAGAACAATATATTTTCTCGGACTTATTAAACCGGTGGACCTTCAGTTATTTTTTTACCCAAGCCAAAGAAGATGACATTTTGGTTTTACACTATTATACAATCTATAAAATGTCTCTATTTTCCCCATTGATTGTAAAAATTTTCCATTCGCTCAAATAAAAAAAAATGGGAACTCCTTTGGCTTCGATAGAAAAATAATTCAAGGTGAGCCAGGTTTTTTTGCCCGCGAATGTAATTACATACCATTCAATCTACTGAGTCGCTTAGGCCAATGTTGAATGCACTACAGCACACTGATAAGAGGTTCGGTTTTTATCGGCAATCCCCACCGATTCTTGCTCATTCTAAAAATATTGCCCAAACTGATATGAAATGGTTTTATAGCTCCAATCAATATAGTGAAAAAAAGATCAGTCGTATCAACAAAAATATTAATTTTGACGCCTTTTCCTTCAATACAGAATCAAATCAACTCTTACAAAAAAAAAAAAAAAAAAAAAAAAAATCGACCCCATATGTCTACCAATTGTGAACTCTAGATAAAAAAGATATTGGTACTTCACATTTCAATGAGTGATTGATTGAAAAGTGTAATTTTATTATTAGACAATTTGTATACAAAGCTTAACAAATAATGCACACATTAGTATTCATATACTCGTAATTTGTTTATAACATTATCATTACAAGTAAAGATGGAATGATTGGGATTCGGCTAAAGAAACCTCAATACGATTTTTGTTAAAAAATCTATATTTAGGACGTTTCGGCTACTCGTTGGTAGCCTTCGTCAGCTAAAATGATAAGAAAAACAGAAATGAATACAGAAAAAAGTTTATAATTGAGATAAGTAACAGAACTATAAATACAATTAACTTATTATAAAAGAACAATTTGGTCTTAAATTCTCAGAATGAGTAGAATGAAAATCAAAAGAAACGTGACAAAAAAAGGCTATTATATTAAAGTTTATATAAGTAAATAGGTGCTAATAGTAACATTTATTAATTATAACAAAGAAACAAGATACTACATACCTATGGAAATGCCTGGAGGCAGAGGAAGACTTGTTGTATCTTGTTTCTTTGTTATAATTAATAAATGTTACTATTAGCACCTATTTACTTATATAAACATCAATATAATAGCCTTTTTTCGTCTTTTTTTGTTATGTTTCTTTTGATTTTCATTCTACTCATTCTAAGAATTTAAGACCAAATTGTTCTTTTATAATAAGTTAATTGTATTTATAGTTCTGTTACTTATCTCAATTATAAACTTTTTTCTGTATTCATTTCTGTTTTTCTTATCATTTTAGCTGACGAAGGCTACCAATGAGTAGCCGAAACTTCCTAAATATAGATTTGTTTAACAAAAATCGTATTAAGGTTTCTTTAGCCGAATCCCAACCATTCCATCTTTACTTATCACCTCGACGGCTAACTGTTTAATCATCATGATTATCATTACAATACTTTCAAATGGCATGATATCTTCTTTCTGTTAATTTTCATGTAAAAACTAATTTTTAATTTACATTTTGTTAAATTTAAAACATTAAAATAATAGAGTTTAAAATTTATATGATGTTTAATTAAGTTCTAAACTAAATAAATCACTATTCGTCACGGCACATAAGTAGTTAAATAATATATCATCAAAATTAACACTAGTACATAATTTTGTGCAGTCTATTGTAGCACGGTTCCCGTCATACTATAAGTTATTCATCAATTGATAAGTAATCAACGTATGGTGTTTCTTGACATTGGAGCGCTCCGGACCAGAGTCAAGAAACAGATAACCTAGAGATAACCCGTTATCTATAGGTTACCAGTAACAGGCTAAAATTCGCTGTCAATAATAAATGGACGTTAAAATTTAGAAATTTATGTTCCCAAGATGTCATTTGGAAACACCTATTATATTTTCGAGCATTAACAAGAAGTGTTCTAGTAATACAGTTTATTTCAAGGTCTTTGACATTTTAATATCGAAATAACCTTTCTTAGTGAGTGTTTAGATCCCGAAGGGAGTGTCCATGCAAACTTTCAAATTTATCTGTCAAGTGGTTTCGCCTGGGTGATGACAGGTCAGTGATTATGGTGGTATTTGTCAAATATTTGGTTGTTTTTCTGGAATTTATCTATCAGTTGGAAGCAGTAAGAAATCCAATCCGCAGTTACTGCTTCATCACAGAGATGGGCATAATTTTATTTATAAATAAAAGTCCGACTCGCAGGAACTGCATCATCTTAGCGCGGTTCCTCTTCATAGTTTTTTTTTCTTTTTTTTTTACGGCGCATCTACATCTAGGTCATTAGCGCCGACATCCAGGGTGCAGCGAGGAATTTTACCAGTGAGCTGTGGGATGATAAAATTCCTGCCGGAGGTTGGGAATCGAACCCACCATCTCCCGCTTATGAATCCAAGGTACTAGCCATTAGACCACGGGAGACTCCGGTTCCTGTTCATATCCCTATTGTCATATGAAAAGCTTAGAGTAGAAACAGATCATATTTTCCTCGGCCTTTGCTCAAAGGGTTTTATGGCATTACCTGCTCGGGTCCGCCAGACTCTAGAACCCTCTTCTACCGATACTTCATTTCATACGTTTCAATGAATTGGAAAATATCAAAATGTTTCACATATTCCTGTGTTCTTTTACTATAGTAATAATTCTACAAATAAAATCAATTAAAAAATAAAATAAAAAAAAACCAACAGCATGAAGGCAATTGAAAATATTCAAAAGACGTCATCGAATCTCTTTCTCTTGGCAAGCTATATTTCTAACAATGAATTGTTTTTCTTATTTTGCCTAATCCGTTTTATTGTAAAATACATTATCCAACTATAAGCAATTAAAAAATAACAAGGAATAAAAACAGACAAAAAGAACAGTTTGAATAAGCGAAATCAATTACTTTAAAGTTTTAAGCACTCATTTCTCCGATTGACATCGCCTAATCAAAACTTTCATTAGAACGTTTTTTGTAGAGCATGTAGTAAGCTTTCTAATGGTGTTCTTCCGTTTCCCAAAATTCTCAACCTATCTCGAGATATTAAGGAAAGTATACAAAGTTACCAAAACATTTTATGTCTATTGATAAAATATTTTATTCTAACCCTTCCTTAACTCCAAACGTAACCAAAATTTCAACATATTAGTTTTAATGATAGTAAAACATGCAGAAAATGTTTCAACTGAATCCCATGATTCTAAGTACCCAAACCAAAAACGGTATTCAAAAACTATTTTTCCAATTTTCTCGAAAACGGTTAAAGCTATCGCCTTAACCGGAAAGTGAAAATGGTTTCATTCGTTTTCCTAGCCCAAGAAGCATATAAGACGAGTACTTACAAGCTAATGAACTCAAAAACGTAAGCGTTACGATTTTTTTTGCGCGAATTTTGCCCGAAACGCCATCTTCCCGTGGGCGGATTTTGCTGGTTAACGAACTTGACCTTTCAAATTAGACGAACGATTTTTGTACCAAATTTCATCAAAATCGGACCATCAGGGAAGCCAGAAATCCGCGAACAGACAAATATATATATATAAATATATACATATATATATATATATATATATATATATATATATATATATATACAAATTTGAACCACCGTTATTTTCGGTCTCTAGGGGTTCTGAAACGCGAAATTTTCTAGTCGGAACTTCCGGATTGTTTCATTGTATCAACCTTATAAGCGGGGTTCCTCCCTATGGGGAGGGAGGAACCGCGCTAAAAATACGAATTTATTCGTACTTCATATATTTGTGAATACGAATATAAATAAATTCGTACTTCATATATTTGTGAATACGAATGTAAGGGGCCGATTAGCAAGGACGGGATTTAAAGGAATAGATAATGGGGAAATATTTTAGAGAAGCGGAAATTCCTTTCAAAACTATAATTTACACTGAGGTTACTAACACATACATAAATATCATAAAACATCGCTAAGACGAGAGAAAAGGTTGAGTGAGAGAGAAACCGCTAGAGAAGAGTAATCACATATCATTTGGGGAGGTTGGAGCATATTTTGGAACTGACTTACCTCTCATCGCCATCGCGGCCAAGACCTCAGGAACGGGCGTGGACTCTCTCCCGTCGGAGGTAAGCCAGCTTTTTTTACCCATTGTGCCCCACTCCTGCTTTAGCAGGTGGCTGGACTAGAAACTCTTGTCAGGTCTTAAATCTTCCGAGAATCTTACGAATCAGCCACGTGCAGTTCCAACAACCCAGACGCAACGTTTGCTGATTCGTGGCTCTCACATCTCTAGAGATGGGCAGCCAACCTTTTCTCTCATTCTTATTCACTTAACAAAGACAAAGGGAAAATCGGGGCCTTACATCACCCCCCGATTTTTTTAAAGTCATGTTTCCCTTGGAACATTACTTTACCTTTAACACTACCCGTCCTTAAGTTACTATTATTCTCTAACTATACAGAACACTATTTTTACAATCACTTTATTTACGAGCGGTCCTATATCCACTCTGTTATCGCTGTCACGAAACTTTCCGCTGCATCGAAGAAGGAGGCGAATTGTTTTAAGCATGGTATTCCACCATAGCTTCATGTGCTCGTCCCAAATCCATGTGGTCGAAGATCCAAGATTCACCAAAGTCCACTGCCACCATTCTTTTGACGTGTTCATCTTCTGGCGAAATGACGAGACTATACAGGAAGGTGTTTCTCTGTGAAAGAACTCGGCAGGACAGATCTAAGGTATCCTAGGTCCACATCAGGCTCTATCCTAATACCGAAGGATTGCGTAGGCTTCCTCGTTTCAACTCTTCAAGAAGAACGCCCCTCTCCGGCTGAGCTGTAACCATCCTTCCTGTCTTATTTTCGTTAAGGGCAGGACAAGAATTCGATGAAGCAACATCTTCTGATCTGGAATTGTCCAATGCTACTACTCCAGTATTAGTGGCGATGAGATCTACTTCTGAAATTTGGTTACATGTTTATCATGACATCAGCTTCCCTCCGAGAGGAGTGTCAGTCTAATTGGCAGAGCCTCTCTCTCCTTCCCCAAAATCAGAGTCAACTCTCTTGGACCTAGCATCTCTCTACTCAACTTTCCATTCATCGAAGTGCCTCCGTTGTGTAATTTTTTGATTATATATAGGAATTCCGTTACTCTGTTTTCTGGGCTTTTGATAGGACGAGGAAAGGTACAGGGAACTACGGAAAAGGGTTTGTGATGTGTGAAAGATTGGTTTAAACTTTTGCTTCCTTTTTCGAAAATTTTCTTGAAAGTTTACAAACCACCCTGCCCAGGCGCGTAACCCACGACATTTTAATATAACTCAAATTTTCATGCCAATAGTCAGAACTCTAGAATCACCCGCGATGACAGCCCGGTAAGTAGATGTTTAGGAGTCGTTTACTGGCGATTTAGCTCTTTTCCTAAGCGCGTCCCACACCTACTCATCGTTAGGTCTCTGAACGCCTCTCCTCCGGAGGGAATATGGTGATCGTGGCCGTGGTCCCTGTTCCCGCACTCCTGGCGTCCAGGTGGCATCCTTGGGGTCGTTGCTCGGAGAACTAGAGGAGGAACGACGCCCACTCGCAGGCTGGGAGTCTATGCCCCGTCGGCCGTATAAACGTCCGGATCTTTCGCGGTGCCTCCCCCCCTCATTTGCGCCCTCCACCCGTCCTATAGGCTGGGGTTAACCGCTCCGTTCGGCTTCCTCCTCTTGACCTACTTCTCCCTCAGATAGGGCTGAGTCGGATAGGACCTCATCGGGGGTAGTCGTTTCCGAAGGTGGCGACGAAAACTGGCCGCCGAGAGGACAACTAGGATCTGGACACGAAGGGGATGCCCCCGCACTCACGGGACAGTCAGAATGATCGGTCGCCCTTGCCTCGCTTTCCCCTTCTTCCGCGTCACCAGCCCGGTCTGGCGTCTGGTAATTTAAGTCATATGGAAGCCCTGGCTCCATCGCCCAAGACCACTCGTCGTTGGCCTCTTCCTCGTCCTGTTCTTCGCGGTACGACCTATTAGCCATTTCAGCCTCCTCTCTCTCCGGATCCATATTCCCCTTAGTCGCGGCCTTCTTAAGGCGGTTGATGTGCACAACTGCTCGCGCCCCGGTAGACAGCTCGACCTCATAATTAACCCGGGAGAGTACACGGGTGACATGATGCGGCCCCGTCCATGGACGGTGGAACTTCGGACAGTGGCCCGGTTTGACCGCTGGCACATTTAAGTACACCCAGTCCCCCGCTGCTAGCTGGCGCTCTTTCCTCCGAGAGTTTACGAAGGCTGTTCGACGTTGATAACATCGCTCGGATCGTACCAACGCCTCTCGATATGCTTCCGAAAGCCGCTTCCGTAGCTGTATCACATGATCTTCCGGTAAGAGCCTATCTCGGTCCTCATGGTTCAAGCTAGGCCCTAGATCGCAGTCGAAAGGGGTGACTAACTCCCGTCCTAAAAGTAGGTAATTGGGGGAGTACCCAGTCGAGGAGTGGGGGATGGCTCGGTAGGCCATAACTGCATAAGGGACCCAACGGTCCCAATCTCTACCATCCCGCCGCACAAAATGTGTGATCGAATCCGTGATCGTGCGATGGAGGCGTTCTACCATGCCATTGCACTCCGGATGATAGGCTGTAGTCTGCAGCTTTTTTATCCCAAGAGCTCTGCATACTTCCTTGAAGAGAGAAGAAACAAAGTTTCTCCCTTGATCAGTGAGCAGCCTCTTTGGCACACCATGTCTCGTCACAATATTCTCCACAAAGGCTACGGCCGTCTCTTGAGCGGTCTGCTCCTTTATAGGGATTGCTTCGGCGTACCTCGTAAAATTGTCGATAAAAGTCAGTAGATATCTATGCCCTCTCCTTGACCTTGGTAGAGGGCCAAAAATATCTAATGACACTTGCTCGAATGGGCCACTGGCCACATACGGCACTTCCAGAGGCACCTTCAGGCCTGGTGGGCTCTTTCGCTGAGCACACCTATGGCAGCTCTCAACGAAGTTCCGTGCATCCTTCTCCATAGAGGGCCAATAAAAGGACCCCCTTAAGTTGGCAAGCGTGCGTTCTATACCCGGGTGTCCCGCCCATGGCTTCGAATGGTGGTATTCGAGGATCTTTAGCCTAAGCGACTCCGGAACTAGGAGACGCCAATCACTCCCTTCAAGATCAACAGCCCAGTACCACAATCCTTCTGCATCGGCCCTGACACTACCGCCCTTCCTTGCCAGCTTCTGGCACCAGTCATCTTGCTCTTGGGCCCTCCGGATGTGGCTCCGGGTGAGGGGGTACCGGGTCCGTATCTCAGCAACGGAGCGGCTTAGCGCGTCTGCATTTTTATGATTCACTCCGGGCTTGTGTTCAACGACATATTCGAATTCCTCAAGGCGCAAGGCCCATCGAGTCAGCCGAGAAGAGGGGTCCCTCAGACTTAGCATCCATTTAAGAGCAGCATGGTCGGTAATTAACTTAAATTTTCGCCCAAGCAAGTAACATCGAAAGAGCTTTGTCGCCCAAACGACCGCCAACAACTCTCGTTCAGTGGCAGAGTAGTTACATTCCGGCCCCTTCAATTGCCTGCTGGCATAGCAAATGGGCCTCTCGACGCCTCCCTGCACTTGAGACAACACAGCCCCAAGAGCTACTCCGGAAGCGTCCGTAGAGAGCACGAAGGGGTCTCGGAAGTCCGGATACACTAGTAGAAGGTCGGAGGTCAAGGCCTCCTTCAGGTCCGCGTATGATTTCTCCTGCGCAGGCTCCCAGACAAAAGTAGCTCGAGTCTTTGTTAGCTCAGTAAGGGCTTTCGCCCTACTTGCGAACTCCGGGATAAAACGGCGATAGTAGCTCGCTAAACCGAGGAAGCTACGTACCTCGCGTGCATTCCGTGGTTTCGGAAAGGTTTTCACTGCTTCCACCTTTCCAGGGTCGGGTTTGACTCCACTGTCAGTCACCACATGCCCTAAGTACATGACCTCCTTGGCCGCGAATGTACACTTTCGTAGGTTGACCTTTAAATTCGCCCCGCGAAGTAAGTTAAATACTTCCTCCAGCCGGGCGATATGCTCACCGAGTGTGGCGCTGTACACCACTACGTCATCGAGATAGACAAAACAGCCGGTACCCTTTAGACGACCTAATAGCTGTTCCATCAACCTTTGGAAGGTAGCCGGAGCCCATGCCAATCCGAAAGCCATTTTCCTGTACTCGAAATGGCCTCCCTCGGTGGTGAACGCTGTCTTCTCCTGGTCTTCCGGGGCTATGGGGATTTGATGGTATCCACTGGCTAAGTCCAGTGTGCTAAAGTACCGGCAATTGCCGAGCTGTTCTAGGGTTTCCTGAATCAGGGGTAGAGGGTATGTGTCCACCCGAGTAACGGCATTAAGTCCCCGGAAATCAGTGCAAAACCGATATCGCAACTCCCCATCCGGCGATTTCTTTTTTACTAGTACAACTGGAGCCTGCCAGGGGCTAGTGGAGGGCGTAATTATACCCCTTTCCAGCATAGAATTCAGCTGCTCCGCCACCACGGCTTTCCCCGCGTACGGGACCCTATACGGTCTCTTCACCACAGGTCGGGCATTACCCGTAACTATCCGATGTTGGACGGGTAGCGCGCAACCTTCCCCTCTGGGCTCTTCGAAGAGATCCTGGAAGCGAGAAAGAAGCTCCAACAAGGGCTTCTTTTCTACCACGGGGAGGTGTCGGAGCTTCTCCTGTAGGTCCGACCCTGTCTTTACGGTTTGTTTCGCTTTGGTGGGGGACTCACCTTGACCTTCTGCCAGTGACCAATTACCTTCCTCAACCCTACCAAGAGGGGAGTCACGACGTAGTACGACTGACCCTCCACTGAGATTAACCACCTGTATCCACGCGGATCCCTCCACGACCTCACTCACGCTACGCCCTGTGCGCACTCCAGATGTAAGCCCTTCTAGTGGCTCAATTAAAATATTACCCCGCCTTATGGCCGCAGGCACTCGAACAGCCACTGTCGCCTCAGAATAAGCCGGAAGGGATACCTCCTGGCACAATCTGACATAAGGAGATTTCCGTTCCCTCCGGCGTGCTTTGCGCCCGGAGCCATTACTTATGGTATGAGCGTCTCCGGAGCTACTCTTCTGGCTAACGGTACAACCCCCTGCGGATCCGGCAGTACTGATAATGTTTGACGAACTAACTCCTGCACCGGGGCAAGACCACTTCTCTTCCAAGATACGGGTCCTAGCCACGACCCCCTCGATCCACTTCCTGTCTCTTTCTTCACTTTGAGCCTCGGTTACCGTCTCTGTCGAAGACACCCCAAGAGAAGTGGTAAGGGTCCCCAAGTCGTAATTCCTTCCACCTATACTTATTCTAGCTCCAACGCGGCCTAGCAAGTCTCGACCGAGGATTCCCCCTCCCGAGGGGAGCACCCGGGCTACGGCGACCCTGTGTCGGAAAGAAAACCCTGGGAGTTCAATGTCCACGACTTGTTCCCCTTCCAGCGGCAATAAATGGTCTGTTACACCGCGGACCTTAAAAGAAACTGGCTGAAGCCCCGCCCCCGGCGCAGGCCGATTAAGAACTGTGATGTCCGCTCCCGTATCTACCATCATCTCCAAGTCTTGCCCATTTACCTTTACTGGGATAATAAGGCGGGGCACCCCGCAAGTTTTCCGTAGGTCATTTATACGCTTGTCCCCCCGATCTATTGTGGGCCTCGGGCAGGGGGCATCCCTCGGCCGTTCGCATTTGGGTAACGCCCCTGAATTTTAGGACTTTCCCCCCTTGCCCCCCGATCTTGGTTGCCCTTGCACTCTCTGGCTATATGACCAACCCCATTACACTGGTAGCACCGCATATTCTGACGGCCTGTACCTCTAACTGGTTGCCATGCCCTTCGACAGTCACGGGCGAAGTGACCCCTGACTCACAAAATTCCACAGCTACCACTTCTTTACACGTAAAATGCTGCGACTCTCCTCGGCCAAGCTCCTCCTCGATAGCAGTGGCCCTTTCGACAGCCCCTTGCAAATTAGAAGGGAAGCTAAGACGGGTTTGCTGTCCTATCTCTCCCTTCAGCCCCGACAAATAAGCTGACAGGACAACTTTGTCCAAAAGGTTCCTTGCACCCTTGCGTTCCTCCTCGGAACCTGATGCCCCACAGGATTTTTCCCCTAGCTTACGGCAGCGGTCGGCAAACGCTCTGACCCCCTCCCCTTTTTCCTGCCTCATGTTGCTCAATTGTAGTAAAAACTGTTCGTGACGCCTAACCTCCCTAAACCTTTCCAAGAGAGCCACCTTAATAGTGTCGTAGGGCACCCCGGGCCCTTGTAAATCGGTACGACTCGCCAGAAAAGACGCGGCTGAGCCCTTGAGGCGCATCCGGACCACGAGCGCCATATCTTTATCCTCCCATTGCCCACTATCTGCCACTAATTCCAGTCCATTCAAGTAGTCAGTGACAGGGACCGAAGAATCATCGCCTGACCAAGGTGCTACCATCGCCTGTAAGGACATATCCCGCCTCGGCGCCATAGACCCCGACATTCGTGCTGACTCCCGGGACTTTGTTAGTTCTTCCTTAAATAACTGATTAGCCTTTAAAGCCTCCTCTAGTTGGCCCTTCAGGTTCGTAATTAGTTCTTCTGGATTCGCCATCTTATGTGCTTTAAAATAAGTACCCGCACGCCTATATTACAAAAACCCTTACAAAAAAAAAAAAACTAAATCACGGGCCGTATAATAATACGCTAAGATATTATCCCATATCTTACACCGTAATCATCAACAGAGTGCCCGATGTAAACAGCGTGTCCGATTACAGCGAACACGATAAGCTAGCCCCCGCTGCCCGCTACAGCCTCGCGAGAAGATAAGAGTCGCTTTCTCAGCTCCCCCCCGCCTCCTAGCTACTCGCTACTCTGCAAGCTCCTTCACTCGCTTCTTTAAAATTATTCGCAGTCAACCCCACACCTGACACCATTTGTAAGGGGCCGATTAGCAAGGACGGGATTTAAAGGAATAGATAATGGGGAAATATTTTAGAGAAGCGGAAATTCCTTTCAAAACTATAATTTACACTGAGGTTACTAACACATACATAAATATCATAAAACATCGCTAAGACGAGAGAAAAGGTTGAGTGAGAGAGAAACCGCTAGAGAAGAGTAATCACATATCATTTGGGGAGGTTGGAGCATATTTTGGAACTGACTTACCTCTCATCGCCATCGCGGCCAAGACCTCAGGAACGGGCGTGGACTCTCTCCCGTCGGAGGTAAGCCACCTTTTTTTACCCATTGTGCCCCACTCCTGCTTTAGCAGGTGGCTGGACTAGAAACTCTTGTCAGGTCTTAAATCTTCCGAGAATCTTACGAATCAGCCACGTGCAGTTCCAACAACCCAGACGCAACGTTTGCTGATTCGTGGCTCTCACATCTCTAGAGATGGGCAGCCAACCTTTTCTCTCATTCTTATTCACTTAACAAAGACAAAGGGAAAATCGGGGCCTTACACGAATATAAATAAATTCGTATTCATAAGTATGAATACGAATTTATTTTTATTCACATATATTAAATATAAAAATACAAATACAATTTTATTCGCAAATTTTTCTGCGAATACAAATAAATTCACAGAAAAAATTGTAAATAATCACAAAAAATATTTACAAAAAATCAAGTGATTACAAAAAAAATAACATTAAAATATACGAATAAAAATTTATTCACATTATAATTTGTGAATAAAAATTTATTCTCAATAAAATTCGCAAATAAATTATTTTATTTTTTTTTTTTACCTAGGCGTTTAACGTCTAGGTTATTAGCGCCTAGATTTTTTGTTTACCCGGAGTCCGCCGCGGGACCACCAGCCATGCTGGACCACCGCCAGGGATACAGTTTGTCATCTGTACCTCCATCAAAAAAAAAAAAAAAAAAAATTACCTTCAATAACTTTCTTAATATCATCTAATACGAATAAATTCATAATTTATTTGCGAATTTTATTGAGAATAAATTTGTATTCACAAATTATAATGTGAATAAATTTTTATTCGTATATTTTAATGTTTTTTTTTGTAATCACTTAATTTTTTGTAAATATTCACATTTTTTGTGATTATTTACAATTTTTTCTGTGAATTTATTTGCATTCGCAGACAAATTTGGGAATAAAATTTTATTTGTATTTTTATATTTAATATATGTGAATAAAAATAAATTCGTATTCAGACTTATGAATATGAATTTATTTATATTCGTATTCACAAATATATGAAGTACGAATTTATTGATATTCGTATTCACAGATATATGAAGTACGAATAAATTCGTATTTTTATTTATAAATAAAATTATGCCCATCTCTGATGAAGTTCATTATAGCCCGTTCCCGTACTTATCTGCCTATTATGCCCATCTCTACTTCATCATAGCCCGTTCCCGTACTTATCTGCATATTATGCCCATCTCTACTTCATCATAGCCCGTTCCCGTACTTATCTGCATATTATGCCCATCTCTAATGAAGTTCATCATAGCCCGTTCCTGTACTTATCTGCATATTATGCCCATCTCTACTTCATCATAGCCCGTTCCCGTACTTATCTGCATATTATGCCCATCTCTGATGAAGTTCATCATAGCCCGTTCCTGTACGTATCTGCATATTATGCCCATCTCTGATGAAGTTCATCATAGCCCGTTCCCGTACTTATCTGCATATTATGCCCATCTCTGATGAAGTTCATCATAGCCCGTTCCTGTACTTATCTGCATATTATGCCCATCTCTACTTCATCATAGCCCGTTCCCGTACTTATCTGCATATTATGCCCATCTCTGATGTAGTTCATCGTAGCCCGTTCCCGTACTTGTCTGCATATTATGGTTTTTATTCGTATATTAGAGGCATTTGGAAAACTTTTTAAAGAAATATTTAATGCTATGGTCAAATATTTCCTGAAAATTTGAAACATCTACTGTAGAATCATTTCAATGAAAAGCTATATTTACGCACCACAATGTACAGGAAACTGGCAGTAGCCAAGCGGAAAATACTCACTTCCGCTATTAAAAGCAACGATTATTACTAACATTCTTCTTTATTACTTATCGTGTTTTAATAAAAAAAAAATAAAAATAAAAAACAAAAGCCAATTTCGAAAACTGAGGGAAACATAGACAAAAACCACGTTTCGGAGACCATGTGGCCTTTTTAGGGAGTGATTTATTTTCGCAACAAAAGCGCATGTTCGTATAAAAGGGGGCCGCAGCTCCCCCCCCCCGAAATCGGTAAAATGTGTCATAAAAACCGTAAAAATAAATTAAATAAGATCACTTAGTTCAGAAGAAATATTTTTATTTTTCATTTTAATTGGCTAAGGAGGTAAAGGACACCATGTCCATTTTTTTATTAAATTGACTTAAAAGCGTATTCTTAATGTGGATTTTATCCATATATTATTATAGGGCATTATGTGCTGCTCCCATAAATAATGAAGAAAAAGTCCGACTCGCAGGAACTGCATCATCTTAGCGCGGTTCCATTTATATCCCTAGTGTCATTTTGTATTCTTAGAATAGAAACAGTTATTACTAGGAACCGGATTCTTAGGTTTTCGCGCATTTTATTCCTTTCTCCTAAACATGATAAAGACCGATTTTTTATATGATTCGCGTCTTGTAGTATCATTCATGCAAATTTGGAAGAACCTAAAAAAAACTATTCTGGATGATATCACCTAAAACCCGATGGAATGACCTAGACGGACCAGCGAAAAAGGGCCAGCAGCTTGACCGGTGACAAAGGGCCAGCAGCGTTCCCTTGTACCTGGAACACCCTAGAGCCTGGCTTGGCCACTGCAACAGACATGAAATTTTTATTTCATTGTTCAATGTATTCAAAACTATCAAAATGTTTATAATTTCTAAATGTTTCATAAAATAAATACAATTTAAAAGAAACAATTAAAAAGTGAGCTAAACAACTACGAAAACCCGTTCGAAAGAACACATTCAAAGTTTTCATCACCGTTTTCTCCGATTGACATCAACTAATCGAAAATCTTCTCAGAATATTAATTATAGAGAATTTAGTAAGCTTTTGAATAGTTTCTATCCACTTATGACGATTTCCCTACTGTTTTCGAGATGTCAAGGAAAACATGCGAAGTTCCCAAAACTTATCATGTCTCTTAATAAAATATTTTATTCTAATTCTTCCTTACCACCAAACGTAACCAAAATTTACACATCTTTGTATGTACGGAATTTAAACATGCAGAAAATATTTTAACCGAATCCCATGATTCTAAGTAACCAAACCAAAAACTTGATTTAACAACTATTTTTCTATTTTCTCGGAAACGGTTAAAGCTATCGCCTTAAAAATGGTTTCATTCGTTTTCCTAGCCCAATAAGCATATAAAACGAGTACTTACAAGCATATGAACTCAAAAACGTAAGCGTTACGATTTTTTTTGCACGAATTTCGCCCCAAACGCCATCTTCCAGACCTGTCAAATTGGAAGACGGATTTTTGTACCAAATTGTACCAATTTCATCAAAATCGGACCATTAGGGGGCCGGAAAACCGGCCCCCCTAATATATATATGTATATATATATATATATATATATATATATATATATATATATATATATATATATATATATATATATATATATATATATATATATATATATATATATATATATATATACAAATTTGAACCACAGTTATTTTCGGTCTCTAGGGGTTCTGAAACGCGAAATTTTCTAGTCGGCACTTCCGGATTGTTTCCGGAAGTGCCGACTAGAAAAGTGGGGTTCCTCCCAGTGGAGGGAGGGAGGAACCGCGCTAATACGACAGTGTAAAATAAAATCATATGGAAGACTTGGTTTTGTTTGACTATGATCAATACTTACATTTACCTATCCAGGCCAAAAAATTTATTTAAACTGTTTCTATAAGTAAAAAAGAACCGAACTTTAATAGTTGAAAGTTATGGAAAATTGGCTCTCTTGAACAATTACAACCATGTGACATGGTGTCCTTTACCTCCCGTGTACAGATATATTGGTTTATATCGCTTTTCATGAATTCATTAGCGGTGTCCTCATGAATTATACGTAACAGTTAAAAAAAATTAGATACATAATTATAATTATTATATATTTTTGTAAACAACTTTTTACAATTATTTATTACATTGCTCTGCGAATCCATTGAGCAGGACTGTTCTAACTTGAACTGCAGGCAATCTACCTCAATAATCTACCAAAACGTCCTTAATACAGATTTAAAAAAAAATCGTATTGATGTTATCTAAGCTGAATCCCAACTGATCCGTGATGTGAGTAACTCTTGGTCAATTTTAGTACCCGTTATCTTTATTTATAAGATAAAAATGTCAGTCTGGACTTTGACAATAGCTGTATCGGGGAGTGTGGACGTGTGGCAGGAAAAAGAGGGGGGAAAAAAGGGAAAAAAAGGAAGAAAAAAATCCCCGACTACCTAAGCAAAGCACTCCCTTCGCCGGGAGCATGGGATGGTTTTTTTTTTTTTTTTTTTTTTTTTTTTTTTTTTTTTTTTTTTTTTTTTTTTTTTTTTTTTTTTTTTTTGGCGTGCCAACCTTATGGTCATTAACGCCAGTGGGGAATATTAGGCCTATGATTGGAAGAACGATGGCGATCCTGCGGGAGACGGGCAGAGGCTGGGGAAGAGAAGGACCCGGAGGCCCAGCCCGACAACCCTAAACCTTATTGTTGTGAGTGGAGGTAAAGCTTCCTATGTGAGCTATCGCTGCTGGGATGTGCTCGCTCGCCCCCTACAGAGCACCCACATCCCACGGATCTCGGGACACATCTTGTCCGAGTTGTCGGGCAGGGCCCCCGTTGTCAGACCCGATCTCCATGGCCCAGGCCCGCCTCAAGCCAGCTCGCCAAGCATGTCCTCTCCAGGCCTTTTTGGTTGCATTACAATTAGTTAGTGGCTTTTGTGCAGTTAAAGAGATTTGTATGTATTATATATGCGTTTAGAGTGTTATCTATTCTATAAGTGTATATCAATCTATTCTATAAGTGTATATCAATCTATTCTATAAGTTTATATCAATCTATTTTATAAGTGTATATCAATCTATTCTATAAGTGTATATCAATCTATACTATAAGTGTATATCAATCTATTCTATAAGTGTATATCAATCTATTCTATAAGTGTATATCAATCTATACTATAAGTGTATATCAATCTATTCTATAAGTGTATATCAGTCTATTCTATAAGTGTATATCAATCTATTCTATAAGTGTATATCAATCTATTCTATAAGTGTATATCAATCTATTCTATAAGTGTATATCAATCTATTCTATAAGTGTATATCAATCTATTCTATAAGTGTATATCAATCTATTCTATAAGTGTATATCAATCTATTCTTTTTTTTTTTTTTTTTTTTTTTTTTTTTTTTTTTTTTTTTTTTTTTTTTTTTTTTTTTTTTTTTTTTTTTTTTTTATTGAATATTTACAATCTGTATACATATGTTTACATATAATACAATAAGTAAATATGTATCTCATAAACTAGCACAAGGAAGAATAGAGGGGAGAAGGCAGCCATTGCTGACACTCCCTGAGGAATTATAAATATTTCATTTATGTATTACAGCTGGTCCCTAGGCCACTTTCTTTTCAAGCGTCTCGGAGGATTGGAAGGGATCGCATCTGTGGAAAGGGATTGGGCAAGGGGATTGGGATGAAAGGATAGCTTGGAATGAAAAGTGGAGAATCGGGTTTTAGCTAATTCAGCGACAAAGGGAATTTCGAGGTCTCGGTGGATGATATTATTGTTCACGTAGAAGGGAGCATTAAGGATCCGGCGAAGGACTTTGGACTGGAAGGTTTGGATTCGGTTTATGTTGGAAGGTTTTGCTGTACCCCATAGTTCAATGCCGTATGTCCAAATCGGTTTAATAATAGTTTTGTAGGTTGTTAGTTTGTTTTCAGTACTGAGTTTTGATTTGGGACCTATTAGTCGTCTAAGTAGGCCGTAGCGTCTGTTTAGTTCTTGTCGTTTTGTTTTTGTGTGCGTGTTCCAAGTAAGTCTCTTGTCGAGGTGGAAGCCTAGGTATCGAACAACATCGGATTTGGGAATGAGGGATTCGTTAAGGGTAACAGATGGGCACTCACTACGCCGCAGTGTGAATGTGACGTGCTTACATTTTTCGGCGTTGACTTTGATTCGCCACTTCTTTAGCCATTGCTCGATTTCTAAGAGATGATTCTGGAGCGCTTCTGAGGCTTGCTGCGGGTTGGCGGAACATGAAAGCACTGCAGTATCATCTGCAAAAGTTGTGATAATGGTACTGGGATTAGTGGGGATATCAGCGGTGAAGATGGAGTAGAGGAGAGGGGCTAGGATGCTGCCTTGGGGGACTCCAGCAGATACGTGGCGGGATGAGGAATTCGATGCATTGTATTGGACATGAAACAGGCGGGATAAAAGAAAGGATTTTAGGATTAAGTAGTAGGTGATGGGGAGAAAACGCTTGAGCTTGTAAAGGAGGCCCGGATGCCAGACTCGGTCAAAGGCCTGGGCTACATCTAGAAAGACTCCTGAACAGAAGTCCTTACGCTCAAGCGTTGAGGAAATTGTGTCTACAACTCGGAAAGCTTGTTGAGTGGTAGAGTGGAGTGATCGGAAGCCAAACTGATGAGTTGGAATGATACCAAAGGATTCAACTATAGGAAGGATTCGTTTGTACAGCAGCTTTTCAAGGATTTTAGAGAGGATGGGTAACAAACTGATTGGGCGGTAGGATGATGTTTCAGTAGCTGGTTTGTTTGGTTTAGGAATAAGGATTACAGAGGAGTGTTTCCAGGAGGAAGGGAAGTGAGTGGTTCGCAGTACACTGTTATATATAAGGATGAGGAACATGATGGCTTTATGGGGGAGGTGCCGAAGGATTTTAGCGGTGATAAGATCAGGACCAGGGGACTTATTGAGGGGTAGATGGTTAATCAATCTATTCTATAAGTGTATATCAATCTATTCTATAAGTGAATATCAATCTATTCTATAAGTCTAAAGCCAACTGAACATGTTGAAGCGCGACACTCAAAAATTGTAGTAAGATTTGAAGACCCCTAAGCTATCTTTGAGATCGGTAATGCTCAAAAATTAATTTCACGCCGAAATCTATTTCCGGTCACGCTACTCATGACGTCATTTCCTTTTAACTTTTGCGTCACCCAAGATACAAAATGTTGGGACCCTTGCCATATGATATTTTCATGTCGAAAAAAATCCTTAATAAAAAAAAAGGACTACTGAACTAACCGATATGTTCATTTTAGCGAGATGGATTTCCTCCTACCTCCACAATTTCGCGTCCAGTAGCTTAGCCAGGAAATACTAGACTAAAGAGAGGTTATTGCGAACGTCGCGTGGACTAGAGGTTTCCTGTACAACTAAAGCAATTTGAATAAATTACACTACTTACAACTACATTATTACGGAGACGGCAACGCCACAAACTACTAATCATACCTTTAATTTCTTAATTACTTCAATCATATGTCATCATGATTTTCATTATTTTCCTGGAAGCTCTATCGTCTAACAAGTTATTTATCATTACCAAATATATATATATATATATATATATATATATATATATATATATATATATATATATATATACCGCCCCTACCATGCCAAACTATCGAATATGCAAAATCTCGCTTTTCAGAATCGAGACTTTGCTCTTAGATTGTAGACGTTACGGCTTGTCGCAAATTGTCCCAACTCTAACCCCTTTAGAATAGCCTTTAATGCCTTAAATAAAGTATCGAATAAGACCACTTTTCAATATATTATTTGTCCTTTTTAAAAATTATCCTTTTTTTTCCAAAAAAAGGAAACAATTCTGAGGTCAGTCTTATTTCAATGTTAAATTAGTGTAATCAATTCCTCAGACCTTAAAACCTTAATTTAAGGTCTGAGGAATTGATCACACCTATTTAACATTGAAATATATTATTTGTCAATGGTTAGAATATGTTCATAGCTATCGAATATGGAAGTCGGAGCAAACTATAGAACGAACTTATTCTATCCATTGACAAAATAATATATTGAAAAATGGTCTTATTCGATACTTTATTTAAGGCATTAAAGGCTATTCTAATGGGGTTAGAGTTGTGACAATTTGCAACAAGCCGTATCGTCCACAATCCAAGAGCAAAGTCTAGAATCTGATAAACGAGATTTTTCATATTCGATAGTTTGACATGGTAGGGACGGTATGTTGATGGAGATCAAAAGTGTCTTTATATCATGTTTCTAAAAAAATTGCCAAAGTTTTCGAATATCTATAAGGAGCCGAGAGGTCAAGGGTTCTAAGAAGCAAACTCAATGTTTTGAGCAAAACGGAGTAGAAGTTGAACATATCTGGTAATAGCAAACACCAGATTTTTATAGTTCCAATCATACTAGATGAATCCTCAGGCTCTTAGCTGTTTATTATCGATGAAACATAATAGGTACACCACACTGTTTATGATTAATATGCAAAATAATTGGAGAATCCGCAATTATACCCCTTAATTTCCTTCTTGACTTAATATTACAAAGGTGACAATACTAAGGAGAACACAAGCAAGGTGGCAGCAACTGTCAAGAAAATCACTTGGATCTCTTTACCATTCACAAGATTACAGTGTTCACAACACATTCCTGTAGCAAACTAATTTCTTTCAAAAATTTCACTTAGACCCCTTGACTTCTGCGGCCCTCATATCGCTTTCCACTAACCCATTAGCGCCGGGCTATCAACAGGTTGCCACCCTTTTATAATGTCAACTGTCACCCATTCAGATAGTTACTATGCCCAACGTTGCTTAACCTCGGTGATTAACATGTACCGGTGTATTCAATTTGGCTTAGGCCGTTGGAACTATATCTTGTACTCCAGATGTTTATCAAGATACGCGATTGTAAAAAAAAAAGGGTACCAATATTTTCTTTCTAAAATACTTGATTGTTTTTGCCAATAGAAGAAATGTTTAGCTCAATTCCGAAACTAAATTCCTACCGAAACGAAACTAAATTCCTTTTCCATTGTAAGGAGATTCTAGAATACTAATGAGTTTTTATAGTGTTCCATGTACAATTTTGTTCATTAAAACTCTTTACAAATGGCAGAAAAGAAGGGAAATTTTCACTCCCTCAAGTTCGCGCATGTGCTATTGAATTATTCCTCTAACCTGACCTCAAACCTTTTCACAATAATATAGGTAATCTTGTGTGTTTATACTACTAATATTGGGGGTCTACAAAACCATCCAACATCAACAGAATACAGGCATTCCAGTCAAAAGTCCTCCGTAAAATTGTAAATGCCCCTTTCTATGTATCCAACAAAACCCTTCAGAATGACCTCAACATCCCATTTGTCCTTGACCTTGCTAAAACCCGTTTCCAAATGTTCCACTCCAAATTGTCCTACCATCCTAATCCTGAAGGTCTATCCTTATCGTCCCAATCCCATCCAGACAATCCTCCCAGGCGGCTCAAGAGACAGTGGCCCGAGACAATTTACTCTTCTGGTCATATAGGGATCATTAAAATATTTATTTAGACAGCTTTGAAAGTGCCAACAATGGCTGGTTTCTTTCACATTTTGTATTTTTTTATTTTATTTTACTTTTTCCATTTTTGTCAGATTGTTCATAATATCTGCACCATCAAACTTGATTATTGTACTGTTTATAATTTGTACAGATTTCAAATAAATAAATAAAAAAAAAATACTACTAATATATCCGTATCTCGGAATTAATTTCAATACCTGATAATGTTGAGCTTTTGTCAACAGGCTATTTTTAATCTGACCACTGACCATTAAAAAAAATAGTTTTTTTTTTTTTTTTTTTACTACCTATTTATTTAATTTTCCTTTTATTGGTATACATTTTTTTTCTCAAGTCTTCTTTTTCGTATATGGCCACCGTGCACGCGTGAACGCCTGTGGACACTTTTTTGTAACTGTTTTTTCAGTTTAGTCATCGCTAAAGCATATTTATACTAATAAATGTAGATTAACGGACTATACAGAACGAACTAGCTCCAGTTATCCAGTTATAAGTTGGTAAACCAATTTATGCTCCAATGTTGTGGCATCTTACAAACAGGATAATCCTTCCTCACCTTATAGCCGCGAAGAAGGCCTGAAAAACCAGCCGAAACGTTTCCAAAAGTACGAAGTCATTTTTTTAAAATAAAAAGAAAAAAGTCTGACTCGCAGGAACTGCATCATCTTAGCGCGGTTCCTTTCTTATCCCTAGTCTAATTTGGAAAGATTAAAATATTTATTTATTGATAAGGCTTCGCAACTTTGGCGAATCGCCTTAAGATTAAAATAGAAGCAGTTATTATTTTGGTTCCACCAGTCTTGAAAGGTCTTGATTTACGATCTTACCTGGAAGGTCGGTCAAAACTTGAAAGGGTCCCGCTAGTTACAAGGTCTTGGAATCTAGGAAATCTATATTTCTAACAATAAATTGTTTTGTTATTTTACTTACCTAGTTTTATTGTAAAATACATTATCCAACTATAAGCAATTAAGAAATAACAAGGAATAAAAACAGACAAAAAACCCGTTCGAATAAACGAAATCAATTACTTTAATGGTTTAAGCACTTATTTCTCTGATTGACATCGCCTAATTAAAACTTTCGTCAGAACATTTTTTGTAGAGCATTTAGTAAGCTTTCGAATGGTAACCTTTCGCTTCACAAGATTTTCAACCGTTTTCGAGATATTAAGAAATTATACGAAGTTCCCAAAACTTTTCATTATTTCTAGCAATAGAAAATTGGTCTCATTTTACCTATCCTGTTTTACACACAAATACATTTTCTTAACATAAGAAATTACAAAAATAAAAATCAATAAAAAACCAAGGGAAAGAGACACAAAATTACAAAAAGAACGACAAACACCCGTTCATAAGAACTAAACAGACGTATTTGAAGTTTTAAGCACTTATTTTTTCGATTGACACACCTAATCAAAACTTGTTTCAGAATCTTTTCTGTAGAGAATTTAGAAAGCTTTCAAATAGTTTCTATCCACTTATGAAAATTTCCCAAACGTGTTCGAGATATTAATGAAAATATACGAAGTTCCCAAAACTTTTCATGTCTGTTCATAAAATATTTTATTCTAACCCTTTCTTAACTCCAAACGTAACACAAAGTTTAAGATATTAGTTTTGATAAAATTTGAACATGCAAAAAATGTTTCAACTGAATCCCATGATTTTATGTACCAAAACCAAAAACGTTATTCAGCAACTATGTTCCCAATTTTCTCGAAAACGGTTAAAGCTATCGCCTTAAAAACGGTTTCATTCGTTTTCCTAGGCCAAGAAGCCTACAAAACGAGTACTTACAAGCATATGAACTAAAAAATGTAAGCGTTGCGATTTTATTTGCGCGAATTTCGCCCCAAACGCCATCTTCCAGTGGGCGGATTTTGCTGGTTAACGAACTTGACCTTTCAAATTGGACGACGGATTTTTGTACCAAATTTCATCAAAATCGGACCATCAGGGAAGCCAGAAATGAGCGAACAGACAAATATATATATATATATATATATATATACAAATTTGAACCACCGTTATTTTCGGTCTCTAGGGGTTCTGAAACGCGAAATTTTCTTGTCGGCACGTCCGGATTGTTTCATTGTATCAACCTTATAAGCGGGGTTCCTCCCTATGGGGAGGGAGGAACCGCGCTAAAAAAAGTAATTCATCCTGTTGGTGGGTTAGGTCGTCGTTTCTTAATAAAACTACATTTTACATGTGATTATGGGTTTTATTGTTTGTCGACGTTTCGGCTTGAAATTCAGCATAGTTTCATAAAAAATTAACAAATACATTTTCATAATGTATTTGTTAATTTTTTATCTATATTCAACTTCTAGATCTTAAACCTCGAATATAAGCAGTTTTTTTTTTAGTTTTTTAAATTTTTTTTGTATATATATTAGTATTAACTCTGTCCTGCTTGTTTTTACAGCCCTGATGAAGGCTTGAATTTCAAGCCGAAACGTCGGCAAACCATTTTCACATGTAAAATTTAGTTTTACTAAGAAACAACGGCCGGATCCCAGACTTTCTCAAAAACATTGTAGTGTCCTTCAACAGCCGAACACAAGAAATTATCTCCACCTCGATAACCTTTACGTTCAACGATCTCTTCTTAAGACACAAGATACTTCTCACTGGATCTAAACATAAATAAATAGATTTTTGAAATAATCGGAGAACGTAGAAAAAAGGGCCAATCAGTTCAGCTGGAATGAGGACATGATAGATTATTTTGGGGGTGTTTTGTAATATGATGTTTTAAGAATGCAAGGACGCTTAAGCAATCTTCTGAAGGATATTACATCGAACGAACTAAACTACTAGAGCATGGGCCGAAACAGTAAATTAGGAAGAGTGCTCCCAGATTATTGATATGACTAAATAATAGGTTATTTTTGAAAGGAATGTAATCTATTGAGGTTCCACACATGAAAGAATTTTTGGAACACTTCTAGTATAATGATAATAGCAATAACAAAAAATATTAGGGAAAGTACAGTACCGTACTACGTCTCACAAAGTCTTCTAGAAAATGAAAAAATTAAAATCTACTGGACGAAGCTATTGTTACATATGTTATATGCCAGCTGTTCTAATTATTGAGAGCCTTGTTAAGTTAGTTAATAAACACAGATCAAGCAGTGAGGTTGTCTTTATTATTATACATGGTGGCAGCGGTGGGATGCACTCCGAAGGCAGACCAGCCATCACCAGCAGAGGTCCTAATGAAGAGGAAATTGAGGACGAAACTTCCTGCACATGAGGACGATTTAAAGTCAGGTGTACCTGGCATTCGAAGGATCCTTCATCAGAATCAGAAGAAACAGATATATTATCATAATAGAGGAAAGAAGAAGCTATCAGAGCTTAAGACTGGACAGCCGGTCTGGATGAGAGGAGATCTGGGGAAGAAAGGTCTGAAGTGGATAGAAGGGAGGATTACTAAGAAACTCCCTGAACCAAGGTCCTATCTGGTGAAGACTCCTGATGGAGGTGTTTATAGGCGAAATAGGATTCACCTTAAAGTGAAAAGAGATTAAGCCAATTTTTATTATTATTTTAATTTAGTTAAGTTCCCCATCTAAATTGTTAATAAAAAGGGGACATGTTACATATGTTATATGCCAGCTGTTCTAATTATTGAGAGCCTTGTTAAGTTAGTTAATAAACACAGATCAAACAGTGAGGTTGTCTTTATTATTATATAGCTATGATTACGGATAATAAACCAGATATTCTCATCATCGACAAGCACCATAAAACTTCTGATATGATTGATATATCAGTTCCGAATGATGAGAATATCCGGAAAGAATATGCCGAAAAACTGCGAAAATATCAAGACTTAGCCATTGAGTTAAAAATTTCTATAAATTACATCCCGGAAGAGTTACTGGAGTTATTTCGACCATTGGTTTGATACCGAATAGTCCGAGAACCAGTAAACACACGGTTCATGAAGTGTTTATGAACCTTGAAATTTTGCTATAATATACATCTAGGGTAGGATAAGAAGGTAAATATGTGTTTCCTGGACATACCTTGGTACACCAGGTACACCACAGGGGAAAGGTGTAACAAAATATTTCCCAAAAATCGAGTTTTAATCAGAAGCAACCTATCTTTAATGTAAAATTAAGACAATTTTACAATAAATATGGCAGACACTTTTAAGGGGTATAACACGTAAAAAAAAACTTAATTGTTTTTATTCTCATATTAAAGGAGAGTTTTATACGCGCTGCAACAGCTGTACAAGATCATAAGAGCAAGAACCAATGAGAGCGCAGAGAATAACCACAACTGCCAACGGCCATAGCCACGTTGAGTGCACCGGTTCCCGTAGATCACCGAAGTTAAGCAACGTCGGGCGTGGTCAGTACCTCAATAGGTGACCAACCACGTGCTGTTGGCATTAGAAAAGGGTGGCAACCTGTAGATAGCCCGGCGCTAATGGCCAAGATGTAGATGCGCCGTTAAAAAAAATAAAAAAAAAATAACCACAACTGCGCGGTGCTGTCATTCACTCTTACGGTTACGCCCAGTGTATTGCAGTCTATCATATTCAACATTTATTTTTATGTTTCCTGATAATTAAACCCCACAAAAGTGTCTGCCCTTTTGTAATTATTTTGAAATATGTTTATTGAAGACGCTGTTTAAATCGCAGCGTGAATATTAAAAATAAAAACCACTTCATTTAATATTAAAAATAAAAACTAGGTACTTCGTTTTTTTTTTTTTTTTTTTTTTTAATTTACATTTTAACCCCCTTAAAAGTGCCTGCCTTATTTATTATTAATTTTAAAATTGCCTTAATTTGCAATTTTTTTTCATTTATAATAGGTGGCTTATGAATAAAACTCCACTTTTGGGCAATATTGTTTTGCACCTTTCCCCTATGCGCAGTACCTGGTGCACCAAGGTATGTCCAGGAAACACATATTTACCTTCTTATCTACCTAAGAGGTAGCAAAATTTCAGGGTGCATAAAACACTTCATGAAAAGTGCGTTACCAGCTCTCCGACTAGAATACAACAGTTAGTGCCACCAAATAGCTGACATTTTCAGAGGAACACTTAATATTATCCCAGCAAGCAGTTCTACTCGACACGGCTAGAATCGTTACTTTCGTATATAGCTATACTATACATTATAATAATAAGATATGCCATAGATTGCGCCTGTTATAGCATGGGCGTATATAGAAAATAATTTCGGAGGGGGCTGGGAAAATTTCGGGGGGGGGGGGCTGAGACCATTTCCGGTGTATGGAATACTGACAATTTAGATCTTGGAAGAGTTTTAGCCAACTTAAACGCTATTACACCCAAAATAGAATATGTTTTATGAACTAAATGATCTTATATAATTTATTTTTAGGGGTTTTATGAAATTTTTACCGATCAAATCAAAATTTCGGGGGGGGGGGGGAGGCTGCCCCCCCTAGATTTAGTATTTTAGACTAAGTAGGCTTAAGTCCCCCGATTATAAATACATCCCCCTTCTAGTACGTAAGCCTAGAATAAGGTGTAGCTTTAAGTCCAGCTCCAGGATCCAATCCGTTGGGCCTGGAGCTCTCTAGGTACATAAAATAAATATGGGAGGGTGGGGGGGGGGAATTGTAAATTGGACATGGAACTAATATATGATAAATAACCTCTAACCGATTAATATAAGATATAGGACAGATTTGCTTGGGGTTTATGGATATTGTGGTCTCTTTTTTTTTTTTTTTTTTTTTTCTTTTTTTTTACGGCGCTTTGACGTCTAGGCCATTAGCGCCGAGATCGAGGGTCTAGCAAGGCATTTTCCCAACGAGCCGTGGGATGAGAAAATTGAGGTCTTGTTGTAATTTATTTTTATAATATTTGTATTTATTGTTTTAATTTGGGATATTTCTCTATAAAATGCAAATGGCTTCATTTTAGCATAGGTATCTAGTATCAAGGATCATGACTTCATTCATTTGTACAACCCCAATAACTACATTTCTTCAGCTATCTTCTTATCTATATGAGTTGTAAATATGTCTAGCAGACTGTGATAAATATGCTGGTAGTTCAAAACAGAGTCGAATCTTGAAGGGCAGGTGGAGTCCGAACCTCGCTGTCCTTGACACGAAAGACCCTGAATTTGACTTTCATGAATGCCTCTCGGTCTCATAACACATCCCAGTTACAAAAATATTATTGACCTGTGGCGCTGAGGCTTCGGCCTATTAAGCCGCTTAATTATTATTTTTAATATAATTTTATATTATTATAATATAAAAATAATACATATATATAGCCATAATACATATTATGGCTCGCTATTTCGAATCAAATCGTCCAAACTGTATACAAACAAACTGTATACAAAATTAACAATTTTTGTGAACCTAAGGATCAAGACCAAAACATAGCTGTCAAAAGTTCAATTAATAAAAAGTCCGATTCTCAGGAAATGCATTTTAGCGCGTTTTCATAACTTTTATCCCTGTAAGGCATTTGTTTTGACATTTCGTGAACAATACATGGGCGTATATAGGAAATAATGTCAGGGGTGGCTGGGTGCATTTGGGGGGGGGGTATGGACTACAAATAATCTAGAACTTGGAATAGCCAACCAAAGTGCTGTTACACACACAAAATAAATCCTGAACTTTAATTTATTTTTAAGGTTTTCTTGATTTTACCAATTACATAAAAAAATCGGGGAGGTGCTGCAGCCCCTTCAGTCCTCCTTCCACATATATGCCCATGGAATAATATCAACTCCACCTTCAATGACCTCACGAAGAATGGCGAGATATTAGGCAAAGGAAACTGACGATACACAACCCTAAGCGAAAATTACTCACTCCGCATCTTGTTTATTCTTAAGGAAATCTCTTTTACTATCACGTTTCTTATTTACTTGACTTCTTTTACTGAAATATTCATTTAACTGTTAAAAGAAATTAAAAAAACAAAAAAAACAACAACTAATGAAAACGTTAGGTAAACAAAGACAAAACCCCCGTTCAAAAGGAAAAAACAAACAACAACTAATGAAAACGTTAGGTAAACAAAGACAAAACCCCCGTTCAAAAGGAAAAAACAAACAACAACTAATGAAAACGTTAGGTAAACAAAGACAAAACCCCCGTTCAAAAGGAAAAAACAAACAACAACTAATGAAAACGTTAGGTAAACAAAGACAAAACCCCCGTTCAAAAGGAAAAAACAAACAACAACTAATGAAAACGTTAGGTAAACAAAGACAAAACCCCCGTTCAAAAGGAAAAAACAAACAACAACTAATGAAAACGTTAGGTAAACAAAGACAAAACCCCCGTTCAAAAGGAAAAAACAAACAACAACTAATGAAAACGTTAGGTAAACAAAGACAAAACCCCCGTTCAAAAGGAAAAAACAAACAACAACTAATGAAAACGTTAGGTAAACAAAGACAAAACCCCCGTTCAAAAGGAAAAAACAAACAACAACTAATGAAAACGTTAGGTAAACAAAGACAAAACCCCCGTTCAAAAGGAAAAAACAAACAACAACTAATGAAAACGTTAGGTAAACAAAGACAAAACCCCCGTTCAAAAGGAAAAAACAAACAACAACTAATGAAAACGTTAGGTAAACAAAGACAAAACCCCCGTTCAAAAGGAAAAAACAAACAACAACTAATGAAAACGTTAGGTAAACAAAGACAAAACCCCCGTTCAAAAGGAAAAAACAAACAACAACTAATGAAAACGTTAGGTAAACAAAGACAAAACCCCCGTTCAAAAGGAAAAAACAAACAACAACTAATGAAAACGTTAGGTAAACAAAGACAAAACCCCCGTTCAAAAGGAAAAAACAAACAACAACTAATGAAAACGTTAGGTAAACAAAGACAAAACCCCCGTTCAAAAAGAAAAAACAAACAACAACTAATGAAAACGTTAGGTAAACAAAGACAAAACCCCCGTTCAAAAGGAAAAAACAAACAATTTCGAAGATTCAAGCACTTATTTTTACGATTGACATCGCCCCATCGTAAATTATATCAGAACCTTTATTGTAGAGAATTTAGTAAACATTGGAATGGTCACCTTCCACATACCACGATTTTCCACCGGTTTTCGAGATATTTACAAAAACATACAAATAATTAAATGCAATTAAAAAAAACTAATTAAAACTGAGTATTACATATAGAAAAACGGTTTAATGGACCAATACCAAACCTTTGGACTTTTAAGGTTCGATCTTTTTCTCCGACTGAGATCCTTCTATCATAAATTGTATACGAATTGCTTTGTAGAAAATTTAATTACCTTTCCAATGGTTGCCTTCCACTTGCAACGATATAAAAACCTTTTTCGGGATATTTAAGGAAATTTCTTGAAAAGTTTCAACTCAGTCCCCCATCCCGAAGTATCCAGAACTAAAATTCTAATTTATTCCACTTTTTTTCGAAAACTGGTATAAGTACATTATAAAAATGGTTTCAT
This sequence comes from Gonocerus acuteangulatus, assembly GCA_946811695.1. Taxonomy (NCBI): domain Eukaryota; kingdom Metazoa; phylum Arthropoda; class Insecta; order Hemiptera; family Coreidae; genus Gonocerus; species Gonocerus acuteangulatus. Next base: position 67,185,310 of record OX328131.1, read on the forward strand.
TCGATTATCGAAGTAATCTATATATATATGAAAAATAAAATCAGTCCTGTAGCAGGCCACGAGGGCCCTGAGGGGCAGATACTATAGAGGTATCTGATTCATGTCCATACGGCACACTAGGGAGATAGTGTGGTCAATACTATGCTCCGGCCGCCTGATTTATATATATATATATATATATATATATATATATATATATATATATATATATAAAAATCACGTGTCTGTTTCTCTGTCTGTCTGTTTGTTCATTATAAAATCCACTCCGTTTACCGATTTTAACCAAACCTGGCACACAGGTAGATCTTGATACGGACAGTGTCATAGGCTAGGCATATATCGCTGTTGCTCTCTAGCAGGCTCAAAAACGGCCCGATTTTTATATTATTTGGTACAAAAATATTTTGTTTAAATTGCAAGGTTAGGTTCGTTAAACTGCAGAGGAACTGCACTTAAACCTTGAGAGTTATAATTATTACTCTGAATTATATAAAAATATATATGAAATATTACTGCTGCCAACGGTTCTTTTTTAAACCGAAAAAAATGATACACATCCGCATTCCTTCCGGTGCTTTTGAAATCTTTCTTCTCTGAGTTCCAACATAATCGGTTAGTACCTAGTTCGGATTAACCTAAGGAATCCGTAAACAGTCTAACTGGGAGTACAAGAACAGCCACTTTATTTACTTTATTAGCCATTCTATAGTACCACATTAATAATTTGTGTCCAGTGTAAACCATCAGTCCTAATACGGTTTCTAGCTAGTTTGTAGTTGAACTAGCTACAAACCGACCTGTACCTGACGTAAACACCTTGACTACATCTGACTTAAGCAAAACCATACAAACTAACACACTGTATGAATGGGAAGAAAATTGGTTGAAGAGTGGAATGTAAATTAAGAACACGACCAAAGCCTGGGTAACAAAATCATTCACTCGACAAGACGAAGTAATTTTATGCAGACTACGTATAGGCCACACCCGACTTACCCACTCATACTTACTGGACAGAAAAGAAAGACCAACTTGTAGACTATGCAACAGAACCCTAACTGTAAAACATATCCTGACGGACTGTAGACAACGCAGCAACTTAACAATTCCTCACGACTTACATGGCTTACTGACAGAAGGTAGTCCGTACATTCTGACACATTTAAAATATACACACATTTACTCGAAAGTATAACTATATTATTTTTAATGGAAATATGACTGAAAACAAATTGAGACAAATCAAACACATACTTACTGACTGGCCATCCGCTTACCGAAATTCCCGAAGGGAAGAAATAGTTCTAGCAAGGCTGCGAATAGGCCACACACTCAAGAATACTTAATAACTAATACTGAAATACCAAAATGTCGGATTTGCAATAGAGAACTAACAGTTAAACATATATTACTCGACTGCCTTCTTATAACGAACTTGGACATACCACGGGATATTACTGCCCTACTTACTGACAGTAGCCACCATATTGATGACATACTTACACATTTAAAAAACGTAAACCTGTACGACAAAATATAAAAATCTGATAATTCTTTTATTTAAAAATTAAATAATTTTATCTTTTATCTCATATTTCAATTGTTGTATTATTTTTTTTCTTCTATTTATTAATTTTATTTTTATTTTTTTTAATATGTAAATAGTAATAGAGTATACTTAACTGGCATAGGATAACAACATATCTATGAACAGCATATAGCTACAAAGTTACTCGATGCAATTCACCCCAAAGTGGTGCATCCTTAAACATAATAAATAAATAATGGAAATATTTTATATTATTTTATTTTTATTGTATTTTTTTTTTTTTTTTTTTTTTTTTTTTTAATACTTTTTGTTACCTCCGTTAATTTTATAACCAACTGACTATCACTCGACTACCAACTGACTGACTTTGATTCTGCCGTTCTAATGAGGACATCGCCTCTGTTGCGAAATTCAGCATCAATAAATAAAAAGGGGTCTCCCGTGGTCTAATGGCTAGCGCCTTGGATTCATAAGCGGGAGATGGTGGGTTCGGTTCCCAACCTCCGGCAGGAATTTTATCATCCCACGGCTCGCTGGTAAAATTCCTCACTGCACCCTGGATGTCGGCGCTAATGACCTAGATGTAGCCGTAAAAAAAAATAAATAAATAATAATAATACGGATTCTGATCATTTTCATAAGGTATATTTCTGTAATCACATTCCGGTGTTGTTTTGTGAGTTACGATGCAACATAACACAAATTACGACGAATATGGGCAAATTCATAATTTGAGGAGCATCTACCCCCCCCCCCCCTTATTAAACGAGTTTGCTGATTAGGAAACTCATCCGATCATTTGCTTTTGGAATGTGGTATATCGAATTTCGAGATGAAAAAAAATTGTCACCTCAAGCTATAGGTCTTTAAACGCACACTCTCTTTTACACACACACATACACAGACTTATATTTATGTATATATATATATATATATATATATATATATATATATATAAAATAATAAAGAAGACCTGCAAAAGGCCTGAAGACCGATTCTGTTGGACTATATAACAGTAAATCAATCGTGTTTAGGAAGAGACCTCCTACTCTGTATTTCCTTATAGCTGGATACTGGAAAGCTTATCGAACATAAAAGACGCCCATCAGTTAAAAAACAAATTTATTAAAGAAATATACCCGTAAAAAACATTTACAATTAAAGATATATGTGATCCATAAAAAATAATTATTACAACTCCAACTTTAGTAGTTAATCTGGAGTAAAAATTGCAAAACCTTAAAGAGAATATTTTCTGCAGTTGTTTATTAGATGTGATTGTGAAAACAATGATTTGCGCAAAAAAGCTAAAACATTTGGAAGATAAAAATATTTTAAAAAATGGCGATAAGATAATGAATACGATCAGGATTATAAGATAAAGAAGAAATACAAGGAAATCATATTATTTATTTATTTATTTACGGAGCTTCACAACAGCAAGGCGATAAAAAAAATTATATTAAAAAAAAAAGTTAGTAGTGAAAAGTTATTAGTTTGGGTCATCATTCTTTTCAAGAACGTTAAAATAAATATGAAGATAGATATTTTCAGGGTCAATCCGAAAATTCGGCAAACAATAAAACACATTTTCTTATTAAAAAAAATGTACCACAACCGAACCCTGACAATTTCTACCTTCGCACCACCAACGGTCAACGGTCTCCTCTCAATTAAAATAAATATGTTCCGAATCGAAGAAACTTACCTTAGTATCATTGAACTGTAATATGTTGTAGAGAACATAAGAGGATACGTTGATAAACCACTTGTATATTTTCGCCGAAGGAGTCCCCGTCCCAGCGGTCCAGAACATACTGACAGCTGTAAAGGTTGTTTACTAACCTCCCTCTCCAACTTACGTTCCCCTCCATTCTTCCGAAAAAAAGGTCCGACTCGCAGGAACTGCGTCATGTTAGCGCGGTTCTGGTAGCTTAGCAAAGGAATAGAAGCAGTCATTGATAGCATTTGATCTTTCGTTAAAAATATGAATTAAATCTTAAAGAGAAGGAAGTTTAAGGCGCCACAAGAGGAAACTGACAGTATCCTAAGCGCAAAGGACTCGCCCGCCATCTCAACGCTCGTCCTAGGAAACCACTATGCCTATAAGTTACTCATTTTCTGGCCTTCTTTTACTAAAATACTAAATTCACTCATAAATGCAAATTAAAACTAAAAAAAAAAGTCCGACTCGCAGAAACTGCATCATCTCAGCGCGGTCCCGTTTTTATCCCTAATGTCATTTGGAAAGGTTGAAATAGAAACAGTTATAGTTTTGGTTAGACCTTTCATGAAATAATTTATGACCCCAAATAGGTCATGGTTATAAGGGTACATACCTCTACCTGACAGGAAAATGACTCCCTGGCCTTGTCAAGGTTCGCTCTAAAAACACACTGCTTACTGTTTCTTATTTTCTTTTGCCATAATACTAATTTTACAGATAAATTCAATTTTAAAAAAAGTCCGTCACGCAGGAGCTGCATAACTAAGCACTTTCCTCAGAATTGGGTAGTATCGAGTGCATTCCTAAATAATTTGCTTAAAATAACCTATATAGATAAATAAAATAAAAACATAAATAACACCTGTTTCAAATGAATTGAAACATAGTACAAAGTAAATCCCCCCCCCCCTTCCGATAGACCGATTTAGTTCAATTTTTACAACACTCCTTTCTTATTAGATACCCAGGACGTATACCTCGTTTCGTTACAATACAGCAGAAATTACGACCGGTATGAGCAAATTAGTAATTTGGGTCCGGAGTAAACCCCTCCTCCTAATAAACTTATTCAGTTTATTTTTACAACAAATTTTTCTCTTTAGTTGACCAGAACGAATACCCAGTTTCGTTGAAATATAACAAAAATTACGACTGGTATTGGCAAATAACTACTTTGGCTCCGGAGTAAACCCCCCTCTCCGGATGGACTGATTTTGTTGGTTAACGAATTCGTTCAATGGTTTGATTGGGGAATACTACATACCAAGTTTCGTGGGGAAGAAACAAAAACTCTGGCCGGTATCGTGTTAACGGATATATATATATATAAATTTTAACTGGGGTAATTTTCGGTGTCAACTAGGTAGGATCGATAAAGATTCGAAGAAATTTTTCAAAAATTCCGTCATGAGTGCAACCTCAATAGCTACTTTCCTTCGGAGGAAAGTGCTAAAATCAATTAAAAGGTGATTTAAACAAAGACAAAAGCCCGTTCAAGAGAACAAAACAAACACATTTAAAGTTTTAAACACTTATTTCTCAGATTGACAACGCCTAATTGAAAATTGCTTCAGAATCTTTTAGCACTTTCCTCCGAAGGAAAGTAGCTATTGAGGTTGGACTCATGGCGGAATTTTTGAAAAATTTCTTCAAATCTTTATCGATCCTACCTAGTAGACACCGAAAATGACCCCCGTTAAAATTTATATATATATATATATATATATATATATATATATATATATATATGCATATATATATATATATATATATATATATATATATATGTGTCTGTTAACACGATAGCGGCCAGAGTTTTTGTTTTTTCGTCACGAAACTTGGTATATAGCATTCAATTAGCAAACGATAGAACGAGTTCGTTAACCACCAAAGTCGGTCTACCGGAAGGGGGGGTTTACCCCGAACCCAAAACACTAATTTGACTATGTCAGCCGTAATATTTGTTATATTTCAACGAAACTTGGTATTCGTATTGGTGATATAGAGAGAAAAGTGAGATATAAAAATGAACTAAATCGGTTCATTAGGAGGAGGGGTTTACTCAGGACCCACAATACCAATTCGCCACTACCAGCCGTGATTTCTGGTACATTTCGACGAAACTCGGTATTCGTAGTGGTAATCTACAGGTAAATATGTATTGTAAAAATAAACTAAATCGGTTCATTAGAAGGGGGGGTTTACTCCGGACCCAAATTCCTAATATACTCATACCGGTCGTAATTTCTGCTGTATTGTAACGAAACTCGGTATACGTCGTGGGTACCTCATGAGAAAGAAGTGTTGTAAAAATGAGCTGAATCGGTCAATCGGAAAGCGGGGGTTTAATTTGTAATATTATTTCAATAGAAAAGCCCGTCAGACGTAGGTTCACAAAGCCGCCGCAAGGAGCGCTTTCTACCACTAGAGTGACTGTATCCTGTTCTTGCGTTAGATCAAAATACGATAATATGAGGTTTTTTGTATTTATTACGTAGTGTAATAGGTACCATGTGTAAACATAACTCTGGAAGCAAATTAATAACTGATCAGTTACTCATTACAAATTTAAAAGAGAACTATTCATGTTTTTATTTTATTTATGTAGGATTTTTTAAGCAAATTGTTCTGGAAAGCAGTCTACACTACCCAAATTCTGAGGAAAGTGCTTAGTTATGCAGCTCCTGCGTGACGGACTTTTTTGTAGAGCGTTTAGTATCGAATGGTAACCTTTCGCTTACCAAGATTTCCAACCGTTGTCGTGATATTAAGGAAAATATACAAAGTTCTCAAAACCTTTCATGTCTATAAATAAAATATTTTATTCTAATCCTTCCATAACTCTAAACGTAATCGAAATTTAAACATCTTTGTTAATATGAATTTCAATCATGCAGAAACTATTTTAACTAAATCCCATGATTCTAAATACACAAACCAAAATCTTGACATCTATTTTTCCACTTTTCTCAAAAACGGTTAAGGCTATCGCCTTAAAAATGGTTTCATTCGTTTTCCTAGGCCAAGAAGCCTATAAAAAAAGTACTTAGAAGCATATTATGTAAGCGTAACGATTTTTTTCGCGCGGATTTCGCTCCAAAAACCATGTTCCGGTGGACGGATTCTGCTGGTTAACGAACTTTACCTTTCAAATTAAACGAAAGATTATTCGCTTACATAGAACGCGAACAGACAAATATATGTATCTTCTGCTAAGGATATTTTTTAGTCGGCACTTCCGGATTGCGTCATGAGGTCAGCCTTATAAGCGGGGTTCCTCCCTATGGGGGAGGGAGGTAAAAGGTATAATTTAATTTTATTACATTTATATAATACTAGCTGTTACCCAGTATGCCATGCTACACCTACTTTCTGCCTATGACTCTCCCTGTATCAAGATCTACTAGCTGTTACCCAGGGTGCCATGCTACACCTACTTTCTGCCTATGACTCTCCCCGTATCATGATCTACTAGCTGTTACCCAGTGTGCCATGCTACACCTACTTTCTACCCATGACTCTCCCCGTATCAAGATCTACTAGCTGTTACCCAGTGTGCCATGCTACACCTACTTTCTGCCTTTGACTCTCCCTGTATCAAGATCTACTAGCTGTTACCCAGTGTGCCATGCTACACCTACTTTCTACCCATGACTCTCCCCGTATCATGATCTACTAGCTGTTACCCAGTGTGCCATGCTACACCTACTTTCTGCCTTTGACTCTCCCTGTATCAAGATCTACTAGCTGTTACCCAGTGTGCCATGCTACACCTACTTTCTGCCTATGACTCTCCCCGTATCAAGATCTACTAGCTGTTACCCAGCGTGCCATGCTATACCTACTTTCTGCCTATGACTCTCCCCGTATCATGATCTACTAGCTGTTACCCAGTGTGCCATGCTACACCTACTTTCTGCCTTTGACTCTACCTGTATCAAGATCTACTAGCTATTACCCAGCGTGCCATGCTACACCTACATTCTGCCTATGACTCTCCCCGTATCAAGATCTACTAGCTGTTACCCAGTGTGCCATGCTACACCTACTTTCTACCCATGACTCTCCCCGTATCAAGATCTACTAGCTGTTACCCAGTGTGCCATGCTACACCTACTTTATGCCTATGACTCTCCCCGTATCAAGATCTACTAGCTGTTCCCCGGTGTGCCATGCTACACCTACTTTCTACCCATGACTCTCCCCGTATCAAGACCTACTAGCTGTTACCCAGTGTGCCATGCTACACCTACTTTATGCCTATGGCTCTACCCGTATCAAGATCTACTAGCTGTTACCCAGTGTGCCATGCTAGACCTACTTTCTGCCTATGACTCTCCCCGTATCAAGATCTACTAGCTGTTACCCAGTGTGCCATGCTATACCTACTTTCTGCCTATGACTCTCCCCGTATCAAGATCTACTAGCTGTTACCCAGCGTGCCATGCTACACCTACTTTATGTCTATGACTCTCCCCGTATCAAGATCTACTAGCTCTTACCCAGTGTGCCATGCTACACCTACTTTCTGCCTATGACTCTCCCCGTATCAAGATCTACTAGCTGTTACCCAGCGTGCCGTGCTATACCTACTTTCTGCCTATGACTCTCCCCGTATCAAGATCTACTAGCTGTTACCCAGCGTGCCATGCTATACCTACTTTCTGCCTATGACTCTCCCCGTATCAAGAACTACTAGCTGTTACCCAGCGTGCCATGCTACACCTACTTTCTGCCTATGACTCTCCCCGTATCAAGATCTACTAGCTGTTACCCAGTGTGCCATGCTACACCTACTTTCTACCCATGACTCTCCCCGTATCAAGATCTACTAGCTGTTACCCAGTGTGCCATGCTACACCTACTTTATGCCTATGACTCTCCCCGTATCAAGATCTACTAGCTGTTCCCCGGTGTGCCATGCTACACCTACTTTCTACCCATGACTCTCCCCGTATCAAGACCTACTAGCTGTTACCCAGTGTGCCATGCTACACCTACTTTATGCCTATGGCTCTACCCGTATCAAGATCTACTAGCTGTTACCCAGTGTGCCATGCTACACCTACTTTCTGCCTATGACTCTCCCCGTATCAAGATCTACTAGCTGTTACCCAGCGTGCCATGCTATACCTACTTTCTGCCTATGACTCTCCCCGTATCAAGATCTACTAGCTGTTACCCAGCGTGCCATGCTATACCTACTTTCTGCCTATGACTCTCCCCGTATCAAGAACTACTAGCTGTTACCCAGCGTGCCATGCTACACCTACTTTCTGCCTATGACTCTCCCCGTATCAAGATCTACTAGCTGTTACCCAGCGTGCCATGCTACACCTACTTTTTGCCTATGACTCTCCCCGTATCAAGATCTACTAGCTGTTACCCAGCGTGCCATGCTATACCTACTTTCTGCCTATGACTCTCCCCGTATCAAGATCTACTAGCTGTTACCCAGTGTGCCATGCTACACCTACTTTCTGCCTATGACTCTCCCCGTATCAAGATCTACTAGCTGTTACCCAGCGTGCCATGCTACACCTACTTTCTACCTATGACTCTCCCCGTATCAAGATCTACTAGCTGTTACCCAGTGTGCCATGCTACACCTACTTTCTGTCTATGACTCTCCCTGTATCAAGATCTACTAGCTGTTCCCCGGTGTGCCATGCTACACCTACTTTCTGCCTATGACTCTCCCCGTATCAAGATCTACTAGCTGTTACCCAGGGTGCCATGCTACACCTACTTTCTGCCTATGACTCTCCCCGTATCATGATCTACTAGCTGTTACCCAGTGTGCCATGCTACACCTACTTTCTACCCATGACTCTCCCCGTATCAAGATCTACTGGCTGTTACCCAGTGTGCCATGCTACACCTACTTTCTGCCTTTGACTCTCCCTGTATCAAGATCTACTAGCTATTACCCAGCGTGCCATGCTACACCTACATTCTGCCTATGACTCTCCCCGTATCAAGATCTACTAGCTGTTACCCAGTGTGCCATGCTACACCTACTTTCTACCCATGACTCTCCCCGTATCAAGATCTACTAGCTGTTACCCAGTGTGCCATGCTACACCTACTTTATGCCTATGACTCTCCCCGTATCAAGATCTACTAGCTGTTCCCCGGTGTGCCATGCTACACCTACTTTCTACCCATGACTCTCCCCGTATCAAGACCTACTAGCTGTTACCCAGTGTGCCATGCTACACCTACTTTATGCCTATGGCTCTACCCGTATCAAGATCTACTAGCTGTTACCCAGTGTGCCATGCTAGACCTACTTTCTGCCTATGACTCTCCCCGTATCAAGATCTACTAGCTGTTACCCAGTGTGCCATGCTATACCTACTTTCTGCCTATGACTCTCCCCGTATCAAGATCTACTAGCTGTTACCCAGCGTGCCATGCTACACCTACTTTCTGTCTATGACTCTCCCCGTATCAAGATCTACTAGCTCTTACCCAGTGTGCCATGCTACACCTACTTTATGTCTATGACTCTCCCCGTATCAAGATCTACTAGCTCTTACCCAGTGAGCCATGCTACACCTACTTTCTGCCTATGACTCTCCCCGTATCAAGATCTACTAGCTGTTACCCAGCGTGCCGTGCTATACCTACTTTCTGCCTATGACTCTCCCCGTATCAAGATCTACTAGCTGTTACCCAGCGTGCCATGCTATACCTACTTTCTGCCTATGACTCTCCCCGTATCAAGAACTACTAGCTGTTACCCAGCGTGCCATGCTACACCTACTTTCTGCCTATGACTCTCCCCGTATCAAGATCTACTAGCTGTTACCCAGTGTGCCATGCTACACCTACTTTCTACCCATGACTCTCCCCGTATCAGGATCTACTAGCTGTTACCCAGTGTGCCATGCTACACCTACTTTATGCCTATGACTCTCCCCGTATCAAGATCTACTAGCTGTTCCCCGGTGTGCCATGCTACACCTACTTTCTACCCATGACTCTCCCCGTATCAAGACCTACTAGCTGTTACCCAGTGTGCCATGCTACACCTACTTTATGCCTATGGCTCTACCCGTATCAAGATCTACTAGCTGTTACCCAGTGTGCCATGCTACACCTACTTTCTGCCTATGACTCTCCCCGTATCAAGATCTACTAGCTGTTACCCAGCGTGCCATGCTATACCTACTTTCTGCCTATGACTCTCCCCGTATCAAGATCTACTAGCTGTTACCCAGCGTGCCATGCTATACCTACTTTCTGCCTATGACTCTCCCCGTATCAAGAACTACTAGCTGTTACCCAGCGTGCCATGCTACACCTACTTTCTGCCTATGACTCTCCCCGTATCAAGATCTACTAGCTGTTACCCAGCGTGCCATGCTACACCTACTTTTTGCCTATGACTCTCCCCGTATCAAGATCTACTAGCTGTTACCCAGCGTGCCATGCTATACCTACTTTCTGCCTATGACTCTCCCCGTATCAAGATCTACTAGCTGTTACCCAGTGTGCCATGCTACACCTACTTTCTGCCTATGACTCTCCCCGTATCAAGATCTACTAGCTGTTACCCAGCGTGCCATGCTACACCTACTTTCTACCTATGACTCTCCCCGTATCAAGATCTACTAGCTGTTACCCAGTGTGCCATGCTACACCTACTTTCTGTCTATGACTCTCCCTGTATCAAGATCTACTAGCTGTTCCCCGGTGTGCCATGCTACACCTACTTTCTGCCTATGACTCTCCCCGTATCAAGATCTACTAGCTGTTACCCAGGGTGCCATGCTACACCTACTTTCTGCCTATGACTCTCCCCGTATCATGATCTACTAGCTGTTACCCAGTGTGCCATGCTACACCTACTTTCTACCCATGACTCTCCCCGTATCAAGATCTACTAGCTGTTACCCAGTGTGCCATGCTACACCTACTTTCTGCCTTTGACTCTCCCTGTATCAAGATCTACTAGCTATTACCCAGCGTGCCATGCTACACCTACATTCTGCCTATGACTCTCCCCGTATCAAGATCTACTAGCTGTTACCCAGTGTGCCATGCTACACCTACTTTCTACCCATGACTCTCCCCGTATCAAGATCTACTAGCTGTTACCCAGTGTGCCATGCTACACCTACTTTATGCCTATGACTCTCCCCGTATCAAGATCTACTAGCTGTTCTCCGGTGTGCCATGCTACACCTACTTTCTACCCATGACTCTCCCCGTATCAAGACCTACTAGCTGTTACCCAGTGTGCCATGCTACACCTACTTTATGCCTATGGCTCTACCCGTATCAAGATCTACTAGCTGTTACCCAGTGTGCCATGCTAGACCTACTTTCTGCCTATGACTCTCCCCGTATCAAGATCTACTAGCTGTTACCCAGTGTGCCATGCTATACCTACTTTCTGCCTATGACTCTCCCCGTATCAAGATCTACTAGCTGTTACCCAGCGTGCCATGCTACACCTACTTTCTGTCTATGACTCTCCCCGTATCAAGATCTACTAGCTCTTACCCAGTGTGCCATGCTACACCTACTTTCTGCCTATGACTCTCCCCGTATCAAGATCTACTAGCTGTTACCCAGCGTGCCGTGCTATACCTACTTTCTGCCTATGACTCTCCCCGTATCAAGATCTACTAGCTGTTACCCAGCGTGCCATGCTATACCTACTTTCTGCCTATGACTCTCCCCGTATCAAGAACTACTAGCTGTTACCCAGCGTGCCATGCTACACCTACTTTCTGCCTATGACTCTCCCCGTATCAAGATCTACTAGCTGTTACCCAGTGTGCCATGCTACACCTACTTTCTACCCATGACTCTCCCCGTATCAAGATCTACTAGCTGTTACCCAGTGTGCCATGCTACACCTACTTTATGCCTATGACTCTCCCCGTATCAAGATCTACTAGCTGTTCCCCGGTGTGCCATGCTACACCTACTTTCTACCCATGACTCTCCCCGTATCAAGACCTACTAGCTGTTACCCAGTGTGCCATGCTACACCTACTTTATGCCTATGGCTCTACCCGTATCAAGATCTACTAGCTGTTACCCAGTGTGCCATGCTACACCTACTTTCTGCCTATGACTCTCCCCGTATCAAGATCTACTAGCTGTTACCCAGCGTGCCATGCTATACCTACTTTCTGCCTATGACTCTCCCCGTATCAAGATCTACTAGCTGTTACCCAGCGTGCCATGCTATACCTACTTTCTGCCTATGACTCTCCCCGTATCAAGAACTACTAGCTGTTACCCAGCGTGCCATGCTACACCTACTTTCTGCCTATGACTCTCCCCGTATCAAGATCTACTAGCTGTTACCCAGCGTGCCATGCTACACCTACTTTTTGCCTATGACTCTCCCCGTATCAAGATCTACTAGCTGTTACCCAGCGTGCCATGCTATACCTACTTTCTGCCTATGACTCTCCCCGTATCAAGATCTACTAGCTGTTACCCAGTGTGCCATGCTACACCTACTTTCTGCCTATGACTCTCCCCGTATCAAGATCTACTAGCTGTTACCCAGCGTGCCATGCTACACCTACTTTCTACCTATGACTCTCCCCGTATCAAGATCTACTAGCTGTTACCCAGTGTGCCATGCTACACCTACTTTCTGTCTATGACTCTCCCTGTATCAAGATCTACTAGCTGTTCCCTGGTGTGCCATGCTACACCTACTTTCTGCCTATGACTCTCCCCGTATCAAGATCTACTAGCTGTTACCCAGGGTGCCATGCTACACCTACTTTCTGTCTATGACTCTCCCCGTATCAAGATCTACAAGCTGTTACCCAGGGTGCCATGCTATACCTACTTTCTGCCTATGACTCTCCCCGTATCAAGATCTACTAGCTGTTACCCAGCGTGCCATGCTACACCTACTTTCTGCCTATGACTCTCCCCGTATCAAGATCTACTAGCTATTACCCAGCGTGCCATGCTACACCTACTTTCTGCCTATGACTCTCCCCGTATCAAGATCTACTAGCTATTACCCAGCGTGCCATGCTACACCTACTTTCTGCCTATGACTCTCCCCGTATCAAGATCTACTAGCTGTTACCCAGCGTGCCATGCTACATCTACTTTCTGCCTATGACTCTCCCCGTATCAAGAACTACTAGCTGTTACCCAGCGTGCCATGCTACACCTACTTTCTGCCTATGACTCTCCCCGTATCAAGATCTACTAGCTGTTACCCAGGGTGCCATGCTACACCTACTTTCTGTCTATGACTCTCCCCGTATCAAGATCTACAAGCTGTTACCCAGGGTGCCATGCTATACCTACTTTCTGCCTATGACTCTCCCCGTATCAAGATCTACTAGCTGTTACCCAGCGTGCCATGCTACACCTACTTTATGCCTATGACTCTCCCCGTATCAAGATCTACTAGCTGTTACCCAGCGTGCCATGCTACACCTACTTTATGCCTATGACTCTCCCCGTATCAAGATCTACTAGCTATTACCCAGCGTGCCATGCTCCACCTACTTTCTGCCTATGACTCTCCCCGTATCAAGATCTACTAGCTGTTACCCAGCGTGCCATGCTACACCTACTTTCTGCCTATGACTCTCCCCGTATCAAGATCTACCTGTATACCCAGTTACGTCGAAATCGGTCAAACTGTGTGAATTTGTTTATATCTGTCTAGATATAGTTCAGAATGCCAGCACCACAGCCATTGCCAGCAAACGTTGAAAAAAAAAATAATTGAGCGCGCTAAAATTGATTATTGCTTCCGCGTAAAACAAACGCTCGAGCAAAACCGCGTAAAACTAATTTAGGCCATTTAGGCAAGTTTTTTCGTTCAAATGTTTGTTAGTCGGAAATCTACTATATATTTGTCAAATACCACTCACTCACTGACCTATCATCCCCCAGCCCAAACCGCTCAACAGGAAAATTTGAAATTTTGCATGGACACTCCCTATATAACGTAGGCACTCGCTAATAAAGGATTTTTTGATAATCGAATTTTTAAGTATTTTTAGGAGGCTTTAAAGTTTGAGTTGGTTAGAGCAGGCAAGCCTAGGCAGCATGCGTTGTTAGAACGATAACAGAACTGCTGTTAACGTACATTATCTATTTCATAGTATTATTTTTAATTGAGGTTAATTTCTATGATGGCAGTCCTTGAATTACTAGAAATAAAATGTGATTTTGTCCCTCATAGAGTTTACGCCCTGGTGATGGTCCATCCGAGGTAATAATATCCCGAACCACTTGACACAAAAATTTTAAATTTTGCACGGACAATCAGTTTAGAATGTAAACACTCGCTAAGAAAGGGTTTTTTGATATTCAAATGTTTAAGTACTTTTAGGGGGGCATGAATTATTAAGAAGTTCCTCATCGGCTCAAAAATGGTTCGATTTTTATAACATTTGGTACTAAAATCTTTCTTCCCATTATAAAGGTCAAGTTCATTAACCAGTTGAATCCGTTTAATGGAACATGGTTTTTGGAGCGAAATTTGTGCGAAAGATTCCTTAACGTAGGAAAACGAATGAAACCATTTTTTAAGCGAGTTCTGTAGCCATATACCAGAAAAATTGATAGAAATACTTTTCAAAACTAATTTTCTGTTTGGGTATTCAGGAACGAAGTATTTGGGAAAAAATTGTATGAATGGTGATACAAAGTTTTCGGATCTGAGTATATTTTCTAAAATATCTCGAAAACGGTTGGGAACTCGTAGTAAGTTGAAGGCGGCTATTCGAAAGGTTACTGAATCCTCTACTATAAGATTCTGTTGTAATGTTCGGTGGGGCGATGTCGATGGAAAAGATAAGTGCTTGAAACTTCAAATTTGTTAGTTTTATGTTTTTCAACGTGTATTTGTCTCTGTTTCCCTAACTTTTTAAGCGGTTGTTGTATTTTTTTTTTTTTTTACTCTCCACCGGTACGGTTACCTCCACATGGTGTTTCCTGGGTAACTTTTTTTTTTTGGTTAAATTTAAGGCGTGTCAACCGTTGGGGTCATTAACGCCAGCCTGGGTAACTTTAAAGTCCGTGCAATAATAAGCTGTACAAAATTATGTAGTAGCGTTGATCATATTTTATTTAACTCAAAATAAAAAATACTTATCGGCCTGGTGACGCACGGGTATTCAGCTAGTTATTGTATAATTATAAGTTGCAAGATAGAGATTATAGTTTTATTTTAATTCAGTTTTAATGCTCTCCTGAAAAGTTGGGAAAATCGACCAACGCGGATGTGAAATTTGGGCGACGATATATGTTTCCGTGTGTCCTATGGGTTCTAAGAGGTGGGCATTTTTCATACGTACCTTACTGCGTCATCCGAAGTCATATGCGGATTTACTTTCTATGGAGGGAGAGAGGAATCACGGTAATAAAACTACCAAATATTAAAAAGCGTTTAAATAGAGTTTTCCAATTGAAGGGCTCGGGGCAAAATAGTGCCAAGCAACATTTTTAATAAAACTTAACTGTAGCTGCTATATATTGGATATTATGTGGGACTATCAGTCTATGATGCAAATGCTACTAAAATATGACTACTAACTCTGTATGCTACTTAATCTTGTCGCCCCTAACCATTTCAACAGATAGTCCCACATAATATCCAGCATATTGGAGCTACAGTTAAGTTTTATTAAAAATGTTGCTTGGCACTATTTTGCCCCGACCCTTTCAAATGATGTTCTTAGTCCATAGGTACGTGATGATAAAATAACACTGGTAGCTCAGTAAACCAGTCCCGTGTAATAGCATTATAGTTAATATCACTCATTGTCCCCTGCTAAGGATGTCCGAAGCCTTCAGCCCGAGACGAGAAAGCGAATACGGGCGATAAACACACGGTGTAACAGGTACTAATTATATCTTTCAGACTTCTGGTATTGTTTAACGCTTCCAACAAGTTTCACACGAAACTCTACTAAGTGGAAAAGCCTCCAGCTCATGGGCAGTATTGTGTTGTATACTCCTCATGGGCGTATGTCTTTTGTATATATATGGTAAAAATCACGTGAGTCTGTTTGTCCGTTTGTTCCTTATAAAAATCTACACCGTTTGACCGATTTTGACCAAACTTGGCACACAGGTAGGTCTTGATACGGGAAATCTCCTAGGCTAGGTCAAAATAGTCAAATTTTAAATTTTGGTCAAAAGGTCAAAAGTTTTGTTAAAGAAAATTGGCTACACTGAACCATTCTGATTCTGACGGCATTTTGAGTCGACAGCCATTTTGAATAATGTCTCAAATTTATTTGTTGATCTTCTTGATAATTAGAATAACTCGAACTCATTGATGACTTTACATCATTAATTAATCATGTAATGCAGCTTATTTCAATTTTATATTATATATTATTATATATTATTTTATATTCAATCTTATATATACTCGCAGGCTGTGGTGCTGGCCTCTGTCGGCTGTTTTATGAATTGCTGTGGTGCTGGCCTCTGCATTATGAATTACTTGACAGATATATACAAATTCACACCGTTTGACTGATTTTAACGTAACTGGGTATACAGGTAGATCTTGAGAGTCATAGGCAGAAAGTAGGTGTAGCATGGCACACTGGGTAACAGCTAGTAGGAAATATATTAGCGCGGTTCCTCCCTCCCTCCATAGGGAGGAGCCCCGCTTATAAGGTTGACCTCATGTCGCAATCCTGAAGTGCCGACAAGAAACGTTTACGTTTCAGAAACCCTAGAGAACGAAAATAACGGTGGCTTAGTTTCGTATGTGTGTGTGTGTATATATATATATATATATATATATATATATATATATATATATATATATACACCAGTTACCAGTTTGTTATGATAAGATATCGAAAAAACACTTAAAATATATGTTACAAACTAAGACTATACAACTTGGGAAAACCGCTGGACAAATACTAACAAAGGGACACACTTAAAGCTATTCATACCGCAAATTCAAACATATTTAACAAAAAAACAAACTATGACTGATTTTTACACAACACAACTTGTCACAGGCCATGGATCAATGAACTCTTACTTACACCGTTTCAAAATCACAAACAGAATCGCCCCTTCTCTCTCGGAACAAACTTACCAACACTTAGTATACGACTGCCGACTACTAATACAGGAACGGACAAAATTACAAACGACAATTGTGAAACAAAACGGAGTCTGGCCGTCACCAGAACAAACTCTGTTTCTGTGCCATAATAAGGCATTAAGAGAATTTGCTGAGCAACTTTACATGGCAATGGGAATTGAATTCCTATTACAAATAAAATGGAATTAAGCATTTTATGTGGTAGTACTAAAATTTAATTTTTCTACTTATTCATTGATTCTTTATTATTCATGTTTTTGTTTTACGTCATTTTATATTCTGTTCTTTTGTTAATTTTCTCCAATCGTTATATTTTGCATAGTTTTAATTTGTAAACTTTTAAATTTTAACTTAAACTAATAATATGTCTAAAAAACAAAACAAAATATGTTAATATGCAAATGCAAGTGGTATGCTCATTGTTGCATGAGACTTGCAGACAATAATAAACTCCCTTCTTGCAGGGTTACTGTAAGGAGGAAACAAATAAAAAAAAAATAATATATATATATATATATATACAAGGTTATAAATAAACATTACAGAGTAATCATTATACAAAGAAATTGCGTTAATGACCTTAAGGGTTGACACGCTAAAACAAAATCTCAGCTAGACGTGTTATTTATTAATATCTTTAATCACGTATCATTCCTTTATCTGTTATTTATCACGTGTTATTCATGTAGATCTTTTATCACCCATAATGCCAACAATTAATAATGCAAATCCGCGTGATATAGGAGAGGAATGCTGGGCAGTTTCTTATATGCCTTCATGATTAAAAATGAAAATCTGGACGTCAAGGAGTTCTGATATACATAAGATGAAAGATTTAAAACCAATAAGCTTGTGCATTATTGAGTCAGTACGTATTAAAGAAAATACTAGTCAAAAGTCACGTACTAACTCCAATACCTTAGCGTATTTACAAATAATGATTATGTTAAAGTCTTAACACATGTCAGACATGTTGTTATTGTCTCTATAACCTTACCATGTTACATACAGCAAATAACCGATATACGGAGTTGGAAAAAAATAATATTTTGGGGATATTATCATACATCAACTTTTTTAATCGATTTTCTGGTGAAATCTGGAATTTGAATTTATTTATTATTTAAATTTTAACGTCCATTATTATTATTAACTACGAATTTTGGGACGGGTTATCTACAGGTTACCACCCTTTTCTAGCCAGGATAGGGCTGATGCCTTTTCTTTTTTTTCGAAAGAAAAGCCACCACCCCTAGGTGGAATCGAACCCACGACCTTTGGCACGGAGTGATGGAATTTGAATATAAAATACATAAGAAAATTGAAAAAAAAAAAATTCGTATAGAGCTTTCTGCTGAAATTCAGGAACATAAATATGCTTTAGGTCCACCCGACAAACCTGCCGAACGCCACTGCGCATCCGCGAACGCCAGCAGACACTATTTTATGACACATACAGTATTCTTTTTCGTACATGGCCACTGCGCATGCGCGAACGCTACTGCGCATGCGCGAAAGCTACTGCGCATGCGTGAACGCCACTGCGCATGCGCGTACGCCAGAGGGCACTTTTTTGTGACACATACAGTCTTCTTTTTGTGCATGGCCACTGCGCATACGCGGACGCCAGCGGACACTGTTTTGTAACGTTTTTTCCAGTTTAGTCATCGCTAAAGCATATTAATGCTTAAAAAGTGGCACATGAGGGCGGCAGCGAATGTGTTAAGGTAAGTATTTGTGGTCCAATTTTCATCAAAAATGGACTATTTTTGAGGCTGATGCAGATGCAGAGTGAATAGACATATAAAATTCTAACGGATCGCTGTCTGTAAATGCAAGATATATCGAAAAAAATATTATCGAGGACGTTTTTTTAACACAATATTACCCCAAACAATGATTTTTAGGATTTTTGTCTGTATGTCTGCTGTCTGTCAGAAACTCTATACACACTAGGGTTTAACAATCCCTAAGTGGGTCAGCTTAGTGGCTCTGCCACGTTTTACCAACCCTAGCAGCCTGTATGCTTGATCCCCAATGGCTATACGCCTAATATTGTGTATAGAGAATCATTACTGTAAAGTATATTTTTTTCAAATACCCACACGATGGGGTTATAGTCCACAATAAACCAAAAGAAACAACCGCAATAAAAAAAAATTGCAGCAATACAGACATCACATCGTATATTGAAAGACTGAATGGCATTTGTGCATATTTCATTATTCCACACAAAATCAGAGGCGTACTCACTCCCATATTTTTGGAGTGGGTGATTAAAGGAGGTTTGGTGAGAAGGCGAGTGGAGGGGTGGAAGATATAACATATGCTTTTAATGATTTTTATATAGGCATAATGAAAGAATGCCTTTTCGCGCATATATATATATATATATATATATATATGTATATATATATATATATATATATATATATATATATATATATATATATATATATATTGCATATTGCATCTCAATGCTCAAGTTAAAGAATAATATGCATCATTTCAAGCTGTATGAACACATATTAATGTTTTAAATTAGTTCATAAGTCAATTATGTAGATAGAAATATTATGCTAGCTTTAAACATGTCTTCTTTGACAGTGACTACGTCAGAAAGCATAGTTCAACTAATTTGGTGAGTGTATGAAGACTTTTGCTATGCACTGTATACATGTATAAATTTCATGCTTGTCTTATCATTCTTAACTTTTATTCATATTATTCTGATCATGAAAACAACATATAAAATGTCATTATTTCTATTTAACTATTTATATTTTAATAGCTTGAGAACACAAACTCGTCAAACCAAACACAAGAATTCATCAAGACATAAAAAATAAATTGTGGTAAAATTCTATGGACGAGGAGAAGGATTAAAAAAAAGTGTTTTTATTAATTTTGCTTATTTATGAAGGATGCAATTATAATTATTCAGCGACTGTACATTTTGGTCATATATGTTTCATCAACTATCGAACAATTAACCCTCTAATTATATATCATTTAAAAAAAAATAAATAATGCCTTAAAACATTTGTTTTAGATATTTTACAATCATGTAATTGTCTCAAACATATCCAATATATTATGCACCCTTAAAGAAAATAATAAGCAAAATAAAAAAAAAAACTTTCACCGTTAAGAACTAAAATATAAATATTATTTATGTCTTAAGTAATTTCAAGTAATTATTGATCACTTAAGCTGTTTGAAGATAATTAGTTTAAAATATAGTTGATTAAATTATTTGGCAGAGTTATTTGTTACGTCGGGCATAGTAAGGCTGCATTACTGCTGTTTACCGTGTGATAAAAATAGTGCAATTGACATTTGACTGGGAAGTGTGTCGCATTTAATCAAGCTGATCCCACCTACAATCAATTAATTCTTTTAGTGTTCAACACAAATTTACTCTTAAAATGGGGGTACGTGTTAATTGTTATGTATTACATTTTTGATATTTAATTTATTAGTTTATTCTGGTGTATAATAAAATAATTGTTTCAGGTCGAGACGCTGTCAAAATCCCAAATTAGTTGTGAGTGTCATTTATTTATATTTATACAGTTTCATAATTGTTGAAATTCTATAGTAAAATTTTAAAAAATAACGAACTTAAATTTTCATAGTGTTTTAAATGGTGTATGTTTGTATTTTGTATAGTGCTGAAGAAGGCTTTCGATGCTTTTGAATTAGAAGGGAAAAAGACAATTCCAACACATGAACTTGGTACTATCATGGAAATGATGGGCATAAGACAACCGCAGGCTACAATCAATACAATAATTAGTGAATTTGATCCATGGAGTAAGTTCTTTTTTATAATATATATTTTATATTAATTATTATATACGGTTAAGGACATTTTTTTTAAATGGAATTGTTTTATTCTTATTCCGGGGCACATGTCCCGAAGGAATAATTTTGAATTTACAGATTAATGAAAACCATTTAAAATATAAAATTAAATAATACAGATTGAATATAACTAAGGGTTGGGAAAAACTTGCAGGGATAAAAAATGGTGAAAGAGTCAGGATTTAGAAATTTCTAGGTTAGTAGCATAGCGAACAGACAGAGGTAAGGAATTCCATAGGAAGGTGGCACGAGTGACAAATGATTTTTCAAATAAAGCTGTACTGAATATAAAGATCGGAAGGATGAGATCGGGTGTTAAGGTAGTGAAGAGAGGATTTAAATTTAAGGAGCTGAAAAATATAAGAAGGTCTTCGGGATTGAATTACTTGGTGAAGGACTGTGCCGAGGAAGTACTGACGATGATAAAGAGGGAATAGCCAATTTAGCTTCTGGTAGAAATGCGATATGTGGGAGTGTCTGGGGATCCCGAGGATAAAACGAATGAAGCAGTTCATGAGGTGTTTGAGTTTTGCCTCGAGATTGCCAGAAATTCCACCCCTTACACCAAACAACCATAGTCAAACTGGGTAAATAAGAGAGAGGTTACTAGGGGTTGACGGGTCTTTGTGGGCAGGAGAAGTTGAGCTGTCTGAGGATAAATATGCATCGACGGAAAATTTGGGAAATGTGATTTTTCCCCAAGGAGAGGTTTTGATCTAATATGATTCCAAGGTTTTTAACTGATTTACAATATTTTATAGGGATGCTGTTGAGGTAAAGGGATGGAAATGGGGAGGTGGAACGTATGAGGGATTGGGAACCTATTACAATGGATTTGGATTTATCCGGATTCAGAGAAAGCTTATTAGCTGCGGCCCAAATATTGATATTATTAAGATCTACTTGCAGCTTGTCCACAGCATCTCGTAGCAAAGAGGGCTTAAAGGATAGGTAGATCTGGGTATCGACAGCGTAAAGATGGAACTTGGAATGGACTATGAAAAGAGCAAGATCATTAATGTAAATTAATAAATAATTTAATCAGGGTTTGATTTTGGTATCTCGTGTTATAAAACTACATTTTTTTAAAAGAAAATGTATTTTATTTTTGATGAAATTTTGGCTTGAAATTGAAGCCTTCGTCAGGGTGATGAGAAGAAGGAGAACTAAGCCTCATGGATATGCAATCATTTCTCAATTTCATAATTGAAGTTCTTTTCATCGCCCTGATGAAGGCTTAAATTTCAAGCTGAAACGTCAAATACTATTTCTTATTAAATATGTAGTTTTATTAAGATACTGAAACCGAACATTGACTAAATCTGCCTTCACAATCAACAGTCAATGATCTCCTCTCAGTAAATAATTTAAGATTAATTATGATTTGATAAGCCGCAAAGCAGTGATATCATATATCAAATGTATATAATAAATCACTTAAGAATTAAAAATCATAAAATAAGAAATTAATTTTTTTTTATAACAAAACTTTTCAATGATACAGACCAGCCAGGTGTCTCTATGTAAACTTATTAAGAAAGTAAAAGGTTTTTTAAGCTAACAATTTTATTCAGCAGCTTTAAAAAACTTTTACGATTAACGACAAATTCATTGAGTATTTTTTCATAATCCGTTTGAGGGCCTAGGATCAACTATAAAGTAGTTTAATAACCTTTCATTCTCAACCTGTTTATTTCCTTTTTACCCGAAATGGTTCATGTTTTAAATCATCGCACCTCTTAGGTGCCATTCTTTTCAAGAAGTAAACTCGCCAAGTGGAGCGATTCAATGAAGTTATATTAAAAATGATAAATAATTTTAAAATTTTAGATCATAATAGCAGGAGTCATTTTATTTAATAAATATTCTACTTCAGATACCGGTGAAATTGATTATGACTCATTTTGTGAAATTGCCTCGAGATACATGGCGGAGGAAGAGAATTTTGAGCAAATGCAGCAAGAACTGAGGGAAGCTTTCATGTTATACGACAAAGAAGGTAAGATGTTCTGGATGGAACAGAATACTTTATATTGCTCCTTCAAATCAATAATGTTTTACAAAATAATTTCTAAGACTAATGCCAACATTTATTTTCTTGATTTTGCCACACTAGTAACTCTAGTGTGAAGGTTTTTATTGTGCATGTTCATAAAATAATGATATGGATTTTAATTTGTTTTGTTTTTACAATAATATATATTTTTTTAAATATTTTGGTTCAAAAAGAAAAGAAAAATAACATGATAATTTAAATAAATAATAATATAAGGCAGTAATAAAAAAAAAAAATCAGTCCCGTAACAGGCCATGAGGGCACTGAGGGGCAGATACTATAGAGGTATCTGATTCATGACCATACGGCACCCTAGGGAGATAGTATGGTCAGTACTATGCTCCGGCCGCCTGATTTTCCCCTTGGCTGCTTCAACTGCTAGTGTCATTTGCACCCAAGGTACCCATTATTAATTAGATTAATTAAAGGCTGGGTTGGCCTAGGGACGGTCAGGGAGGCCGAATTCAACCCATGAACAAAGACACTAGAAGAAAAAATCTTTAGTGCTTGCTCGGGATTTGAACTCAGGCCTCCAGCTTATTAGTCCAGTGCTCTACCACTGAGCTAATCTCGCTCATAGGCAGTAATAATATTTATTTAAATTTTAACATCCATTTGTTATTGACAAAGAATTTTAGGATGGGTTATCTTTAGATTACCACTCTTTTCTAGCCAGGATAGGGCTCACTCATTTTCCTTTTCAAAAAAAAAAAAAGGCACCACCCCTAGTGGGAGTCGAACCCATGACCTTTGGCACGGAGTGCATATGCCTTTGTACTCACGGCCTCCGTAATAATATTTAAAGAACCCAATTATGATGACAAAAACTAATAACACGAAAGAAAAAAAAATAATGATAATAAATTAAAAAGAAAAGAAAATTGCTGCATATGTAAATACATACTCATAAAAGTAAATAAGTACAAATAATTAAACAAAAATAAGCATCAAATCAAATAAATTGTTAATAAACAGTGCTAATTCATATTAGCAGTAGACCAAGCTGAGTGGTAGGTGACCACATTGGACGACAGCATTCTCCTAAACCAGTGGTGCCCAACCCATATGACTTGGTAGGCCAAGTAGCAATGTACTAAACTGAGGTGGACTGCACATATCATAGTAAAATAAAAGATTATTACTAGGGACCGATTAGGAAGGACAGGATTTAAAGGAATAGATAATGGGGAAATATTTTAGAGAAAATTCCTTTTAAAACTATAATTTAAACTCGGGTTACTGTTACATACATAAATATCATAAACCCTCACTAAGATGAGAGAAATGGTTGAGTGAGAGAGATACAGCTAGTTAAGAGTTATCAACTATTCCCTTTGAGAGAGGTTAAAGAATATTTTGAGCTGACCTACCTCTCATCGCCATCTCGGCCAAGACCTCAGGAACCGGTGTGGACTCTGAGCCATCGGAGGTAACCAGCTCTTTATACCCTTTAACCCCATCCCTGCTTTAGAATGTGGCTGAATGAGAAACTCTCATCAGGTCTTAGACCTTCTGGGAAACCTTAGGTATCAGCCAGGTGTGATTCTTACAACCCAGAAGCAACGTTTGAAAATTTGTTGTTCCCACATCTCCAGTGATGGACAGCCAACCTTTTCTCTCATCTTTATTCACTTAACTAAGTCCAAGGGAATACGGGGCCTTATATTACCTTAAAACTTGTTTTTGTATTTTACTTGAGATTTTTTTTTTAATATCGAGGGATAATTTAGTCTACTGGCATTGTAGTTGATTGATCATGTTTTTATCGAGCAAACTTTGATACTTTTTTTTCTACCAGGTTTAATTTGGTAAAAAACGACTCACAGCAAACACGATTTTTTCAAATTGGCCGCAAAAAGTTTTCAAACAGGCTGCCCATGGGCCGCAAGTTGGGCATGTCTGTCCTAAAGCAATAACAGGCCATGATTTAATGTTCTTTCGTTTTTGTAGTTATTTGTGGGTTCAGAAGAAAGCATGCTTACCACCTCGGTGGTCTATTTATTTAATTTATTACACTAAAACACTTGTTTAGTTTGCTTTTCCTACTGATGTCTTCTCATCCTTAAAGAAATTCTTAATACAAATTAATCAATTTTATGAACTTAGTATACAATATAATTTTTCTATTATCACTTAGATATTGGCGTTACCATATGGTAACACACGGCACTAATGGGTTAAGTCCTTCAGGATTAATCTACTAATATGTAATAGGACCTCTTGTTTAATTTTGAATTCCTTAGCGAATTTCTGAATTAACTCCATTATGGTGCCGAGAGCTCCAAACAAGTCCTATTAATTTCTATTTTTTGACCATGTATGCATACTACATAAATTTGTTCAATTTCTTTATTAGGGTGGTAACCTATAGATAACCCGTCCTAAAATTATATGTTAATTATAATGGATGTTCAAATTTATATAAATATATTTCTTTATTGATTGCCTTAGATTGGTCCAAGTCTATAGAAAACCGAATTGTCAGGTCCAATATAGTGACTGAAGAAGCTTTTCGGTTAATTTCCACTTTAATTTTATTCTTATATATTTGCATATTCAGTAATTTTCTTCTATTTGTTTTTTTTTTTTTTTTTTCATTTATTGTTATTTTCTTTTGTATTATTCGTTTTTTGTAAATATTATTACTGCCTTATACCTTATTACTTATTTCACTTTTCATCTTAATTTTCTTAACACATCCTATTTAACTCACAATAATAAAGGCTGTTTCATTTTATTTAAATATTACCACCAAAAATGCAAATTCATGCTATTAACATCTCATTTATTGGGAGGAAAGAAATTTTATTATAAAAAAATCATTTTGTATAAAAGTTGTTTTCCTAGAGAATCTTGATATTGTGTTTCATTAAAGTTGCCATGAGCAGCCATAAAACTCAATGAAGTGTTTGAGTATATCACTTTAATTTTTTTTTTTTTAAAAAAAAGAATGTCTGCGATTTCCATTTCAATGAATTTTAATAATGCTTAAAGTGTAAATTATTTTAGTTTTATAAGGACCTAATTACTGAACTAAGAGATCATGATTTTTCAAAAAGAAATAAACAAATATATTTTTGATGTAATAAAATAGAGTTCTTCTAATTCATAAAAAATGTTGGGTTAGATTCTGATTTCTAACTCTTTGCAATAATTTACTTAGGAAATGGCTACATAACTACAGAAGTAATGAGAGAAATCTTAGCGGAGCTTGATAATACCGTTCCTGATGAAGAACTTGATCAAATGATTGATGAAATTGACGCAGACGGCTCTGGAACTGTTGATTTTGATGGTATTAAAATATATTTTATCAATGCTGCAAAAAAAAAAAATAATAATAATAATAATAACAAATTTAATGATTATTTTAATTATAATTACATTATTTTTTGTTCACAGAATTTATGCAAGTAATGACAGGAAGTGATGACTAAGGAAAAACTTGTGAAGATACAGAAAATTAGTGCTTCTATTGTTATTAAATTTTTATAATCAAAAACATAATTCATTATTTAATTAATTATTCCATTTTTCTATGATGATCTGGCCAAATATTTTCTATTTACATAAATAACATGTGATACACTATATTAAATATTGATTCAATGAAAATGTTGTTTTATTTCATTTTTCTTATGAGCATTCGAGGATTTTCTGTAATTTAGTCATTTACACAATTTTTTAAAACTTGTAGATTAATTTTTTGATTTAAAGTTAATTGAGCCTCATTACAAGATCAGAATATTTTTTTTTTTTTGTTTACACATTATGCTGTTTTTGACCTTCAGGAAGAATACAAATATTAAAAGCAATTCAAGCATACACATGTCAATGCCAATGAAATAAAAAAAAAAAAAAAAAAAAAAAAAAAAACAGACAATAGTTGGGAGAGAAAGTATGAAGAAATCTTTATCAATCAATTACATTAATTTACTGAAGAGGCGGCCTACATATATTAAGGGGCCCTCACACTGGCAAAAAATGCTCTCAAAATTTTGAGCACAAATATTGAGCTTCTTTTTGTACAAAATATTGAAAAGTCATGGACGCCTTACACTGCACAAAAATATTGCAAAAATTTGTAAAATTGTATAACGGCTGCTGTTATCTTTTTTAAGGCAGTTCAAGCACTTGGGGCCTTGTTTCCTATGTATATATGGGTACTTACGTATTAGGGTCAAAGCAGGTTAGAGATGCGGGTCTCGTTCAGAGATCTGGATCATGAATAACGCATTTCTATTGGTCAATCACTATCAGAGATATCATCTATTGTGTTTATAGTAGCCATCTTGTTCCCTTTGTCTTTTCAACGCAATTCATTTGTGCTTTATTTACCCACGCAATTGCTGTTTTTTTTTGTTACGCGATTTCAGTTTCTGTGCGAGATAGCGACATCAGAATAGCTAGGATGAAAGCTACTTTTTCGAAGCGATGCCAAATTGTTTATCAGTCCATTATCTAGCGAAAATCCATCCTTGATCTATATTATCAACGAGTTGGATTGACTAGAGTTTAGATATAATCTTGAGCGAGCGGAAACGCATAGCAATTATGCCAATAATATAAGTGCTACGCGTTTTCGCTAGCTAAAGGTTATATCATAACTCTAGTTAACCTAAATCGTTGATAATTCCGTCGCCATATTGGCGAAATCTGATTTGACTCCTTGATCCATATCTCTGACACGGTGTAGATCCAGTTCTCTGAGACCCGGCTCTTTAACCTGCTTTGACGCTAATACGTAAGTACCATATTTTTTATAGACAGAATAAAATAAAGATGAAAAATTGCGTGAAATATTACTCAAAAATAAATTAAATAAGCTCACTTTCTTCAGAGGAAATAGTTTTTTGGGGGTGTAATAGAGTTTTAATTAGCTAACTATTCCAAGTTGTAGGTTGTTAGTATTACATGCCCCCCAAATCCTCCTGATGCTCCCAGCTCCCCAATAAAATTATGTCCTATATACGCCCCTGGAAGTGTTTGTTTTGTGCCATTATAAGTTATACAAACTAAAGAAGCTTCGATCGAACCATTGTGTTTCTTGTAAGTCCTTAGTAATCCAAGGTCACGGATTTCAACACTTCCACCATCAATTATTTCGCCCAGCCCCGTTCTCGTGAAACCTCATTATTCAATAATAATCACACGTGAACATGAGAAATACAAGAAATGCATGAGATTGTTTTTCTTATATTATTAAAAATGTATACATTCCCCTCGTCAGAGGGCAATCAATAGGGGATATAATATTTCTCGGCCATTTTGGAGATTCCTTCTTGTCAGTCCAAAGAGGTAGAATGGAAAACGGGAAAATCTCTAAGATCAAAAAGAACGTCACAATCGTCGAGCTAAAGGAGGAAAATGTTTCGGAAACTATCAGGAAAAATGGATATTTGGATACCCAACCCTTTAAAGATAACTTTGGATGGTCATTGGTAACAACTCTTTATTAAATTTAAATTAATTTAATTACTTTGTTGTGGAATTCTGTGCCTGCTTAATTTATAAATGATGCCTTTGTATGTATAACGAAGAAAGAAGGTCCGAATCGCAGGAACTGCTCCATCTTCTTATCTCTAGAGTCATCTGGAAAGATTTGGATAGAAAAAATTAATGTTTTATCTTAATCATTCGTGATCATGTCCACCCATGTTAAAAAAAAGATTAACTCTCAAAGGGAAACAAGATCTTGACGACCCATCAGGAAACTGACAGTGTCCTAAGAGGAAATTACTACATTTAAGCACCGTTTTCTCCGAATGGATTGGCATTTTGTTAAATTCGAATAGAATCTTTAAATTTGATACAATTACCCAACCGGTCTCCCGTAGTCTAGTGGCTAGCGCGCTGGATTCACAAGCGGGAGATGGTGGGTTCGATTCCCACCTCCGGCAGGGATTTTCTCATCTCAAGGCTCGCTGGGAAAATTCCTCGCTGCACCCTGGATGTCGGCGCTAATGACCAAGAAGTAGATGCGCCGTAAAAAAAAAAAAAAAAAAAAAAAAAAAAAAAAAAAAAAAAAAAAAAAAAAAAAAAAAAAAAAAATTACCCAACCGGTTTCGAGTTATATAAGAATACAACCAAAAATCCCAAGAAGAATCTACCTTTTAGCACTTTCCTCCGAAGGAAAGTAGCTATTGAGGTTGGACTAATGACGGAATTTTTGAAAAATTTCTTCAAATCTTTATCGATCCTACCTAGTAGACACCGAAAATGACCCCCGTTAAAATTTATATATATCTATATGTATATATATATATATATATATATATATATATATATATATATATATATATATATATGTGTCTGTTAACACGATAGTGGCCAGTGTTTTGTTTTTTTTTCGTCACGAAACTTGGTATATAGCATTCAATTAGCAAACGATTGAACGAGTTCGTTAACCACCAAAGTCGGTCCACCGGAAGGGGGGTTTACCCCGAACCCAAAACACTAATTTGACTATGCCAGCCGTAATATTTGTTATATTTAAACGAAACTTGGTATTCGTAGTGGTAATATAGAGAGAAAAGTGAGATATAAAAATGAACTAAATCGGTTCATTAGAAGGGGGAGGGGGTTTCCTCCGGACCCACAATAGCAATTCACCACTACCAGCCGTGATTTTTGGTATATTTCGACGAAACTCGGTATTCGTAGTGGTAATCCACAGGTAAATGTGTGTTGTAAAAATAAACTGAATCGGTTCATTAGGAGGGGGGGGGTTTACTCCGGACCCACAATACCAATTCGCCACTACCAGCCGTGATTTTTGGTATATTTCGACGAAACTCGGTATTCGTAGTGGTAATCTACAGGTAAATATGTGTTGTAAAAATAAACGAAATCGGTTCATTAGAAGGGGGTGTTTACTCCGGACCCAAATTCCTAATATACTCATCCTGTTCCTGCATTAGATCAAAATACGATAATATGAGGTTTTTTGTATTTATTACGTAGTGTAATAGGTACCATGTGTAAACATAACTCTGGAAGCAAATTAATAATTGATCAGTTACTCATTACAAATTTAAAAGAGAACTATTCATGTTTTTATTTTATTTATGTAGGATATTTTAAGCAAATTGTTCTGGAATGCAGTCTACACTACCCAAATTCTGAGGAAAGTGCTTATTTATGCAGCTCCTGCGTGACGGACTTTTTCCATTATTCTCGGGAGCGGTGATATCGTCGATACAAATGCAAAGTATCGAATGTGAAAAACGCATTTTTCATTTTCCATGTTTCTGATTGCTGTAGGACTGATGCACGTTGTGGCAAACGCTTGAAAATTAAAGAAAAGTAATTATCAATTACAGAAAATCAAACTTAAGAATGTGCATTAAGTCTAATTAAAACATATCATAAGATAAAATATATATAAAGTAATCTATAAGGTACCAACAACTTTTCACATTCGATACTTTGCATTTGTGTCGACGATATATAAGGCCTTGTTAATAATTTCCTTGGATCCCCCACTTCTAATTACTTATAAAACCTGGTAACGCTAAATTGTAAATGTCACGATTTTTTTTAATCAAATTTCGCCTAAAAAATCATGTTTTCGTGGGCGGATTCTCCTAGTTAACAAACTTGACCAGTGAAATCTAACAAAGTATTTTTGTACCAAATTTCATTAAAATAGGTCCATTTGAGCGATTTAGAGAGCGAACAGACTATATATATATATATATACTAGCTGACCCGGCGAACTTCGTACCGCCTAACAGTCGATTCAATAATTTTTTTAAATATTTATTCTGCTATTCAGGACTCCGGGTCAGCTATCAAGATGTAGACATCTGGCGGGGATAACTAATTAAATGACGATTGATCAGTTTTCGACCGGAGAGGAAAAATGATTAAATTACTAAAATGGCTATTAAAAAATAAGGGTTGATCGTAGAAGGGTGAAAATTGAGGATTGTATGTATTTTTGTATGTTGTATCATAAAAAAATAGAAATTAAAAATTTTGTCTAAAAACTAAAAAAAAAAAAATTAGGAGTGGACTACCCCTAACATTTAGGGGGATGAAAAATAGATGTTGGCCGATTCTCATAGATACCGGATATGCACAAAAAATTTCATCAAAATCGGTCAAGCCGTTTCGGAGGAGTATGGCAACGAAAACTGTGACACGAGAATTTTATATATTATATATATATATATACACACAAATTTGAAGTACCGTTATTTTCATTCTCTAGGGGTTCTGAAACTTGAAATGTTTTAGTCGGCACTTCCGGATTGCATGATGAGGTCAACCTTATAAGCGGGGTTCCTCCCTATGGAGAGAGAGAGGAACCACGCTAAAACGCAGTGGCCTAGACTCAATGGGTAAAGTATTATTTTCTTTCTCGGTTTCCCCTTTATTTTTTCAATTACAAAATTAAAAAGAATATCAAAATACGTAGCAAAAATATGTATTTATCACAGATTATGTAAATATATGGAGTTTTGACCAAAAATGTAATATAAAACACTGTTTAAATATATATATAAATTTGAACCACAGTGATATCTGTGTTCTATTGGTTCTGAAACGTGAAATTTTCTATTCGGCACTTCCGGACTGCACTATATACGGTGTCGTGGGTATATATAGGATATAATTTCGATGTGGGCTGGGAACATTTGGATGGGGGCTGGGAACATTTGGATGGGGGCTGGGAACATTTGGATGGGGGCTGGGAACATTTGGATGGGGGCTGGGAACATTTGGATGGGGGCTGGGTACATTTGGATGGGGGCTGGGAACATTTGGATGGGGGCTGGGAACATTTGGATGGGGGCTGGGAACATTTGGATGGGGGCTGGTAACATTTGGATGGGGGCTGGGAACATTTGGATGGGGGCTGGGAACATTTGGATGGGGGCTGGGAACATTTGGATGGGGGCTGGGAACATTTGGATGGGGGCTGGGAACATTTGGATGGGGGCTGGGAACATTTGGATGGGTACGGAATACTAACAATCTACAACTTGGAATAATTACCAAACTAAAACGCTATTACACACACAACAAAGAATTGTTTTCTGAAGTAATTGATCTTATTTAATTTATTTTTAAGGTTTTTATGACATATTTTCGGGGGGGGGGCTGCAGCCCCCCTTATATGCGCCCAAGTGAGGCGAACAACATAAGTAGGGCCCCTCCCTACGACGGGAGAGAGATAAAAATCCATGTTAATGTCCAGCTATAATAGCAAGAGTCAGATAACAAAGATATTCTACATCAAGCTTTAAAGAAGTCTAAGATGCTCGAGTTCCTGAGAGTAGGACATTTAAATATCCAATCGCTCTTTTTTTAGCACTTTCCTCCGAAGGAAAGTAGCTATTGAGGTTGTACTCATGACGGAATTTTTGAAAAATTTCTTTGAATCTTTATCGATCCTACCTAGTAGACACCGAAAATGTCCCCCGTTAAAATTTATATATATATATATATATATATATATATATATATATATATATATATATATGTCTATATGTGTGTGTGTGTGTGTGCGTCTGTTAACACGATAGCGGCCAGAATTTTTTTTTTCTTCACGAAACGTGGTATATAGCGTTCAATTAGCAAACGATTGAACGAGTTCGTTAACCACCCAAATCGGTCCACCGGGAGGGGGGGTGTACCCCGGACCCAAAACACTAATTTGACCATGCCAGCCGTAATTTTTGTTACATTTCAACGAAACTCGGTATTCGTGGTGATAATCAACAGAGAAAAATAGGTTGTAAAAATAAACTAAATCGGCTTATTTGGAGGGGGGGGGGTTTACTCCGGACCTAAAGTACTAATATATTCATACCGGTCGTAATTTCTGCTGTATTGTAACGAAACGCGGTATAAGTCGTGGGTATCTCATGAGAAAGAAGTGTTGTAAAAATGAAGTAAATCGGTCTGTTGGAAAGGAGGGTTTACTTTAAACTCTGTTTGATTAGAATTAGCCCGCCAGACGTAGGTTCCCAAAGCCGCCGCGAGGAGCGCTATCTCCCACTAGGGGGGCTGTATCCTGTTTCTGCGTCAGATCGAAAGACGGAAAATGAAGTTTTTGTGTATTTATTAAGTAGTACAGTATCATTAACATAGCTCTGGAAGCAAATTATTTACAAAATTAATAATTGAACAGTTCTCATAAGAAATGTAAATGAGCAGAACTATTCACGTTTTTATTATTTTATTTATATAGGTTATTTACAGCAAATTATTCAGTAATGTAGTCTACACTACAAAAATTCTGAGGAAAGTGCTTGGTCATGTAGGTCCTGCGTGACGGACTTTTCTAGACCATGTTGATTTGTTGCAGGCTTTGGTCGGGATGTACGGAAAACCAAGATCAAGATATTGGGCCGCAATATTGGTCATCTGGAATCTTTTTCACCTTGGCCTGCTCCTTTATACGATGTATCACTCCATTGTAATCGACTTCGATCTTGGTCTCTTCGCTTCTACGCTTTTTTATGTGACGATAGATTCTTCTGTTGTGTGTATTATTGTATTATTTCAGTACTACAAGAAACATCTTGAAAACATGTATTTGTAAGTAGAATTCACATTTAAAAAATAAATTTCATTTAGAGCCTTCTGCTCAAATTCAGGAACAAAAATATGCTTTAGGTCCATCCGACAAACTTCTGTAATGTACTGTATTAAAGACAGTCTTCTTTTTCGTACATGCCTATCGCGCATGCGCGAACTTTTTTGTAACGTTTTTTTCCAGGTTAGTCATCGCTAAAGCATATTTATGCTAAAAAACAAAATTCGAATTCTGCCTTTCTTGATGTGCGTATATAGAAAATAATTTCTACGGAGGGGGCTGGGAAAATTTCGGGGGGGGCAGAGACCATTTCCGGTGTATGGAATACTAACAATTTAGATCTTGGAAGAGTTTTAGCCAACTTAAACGCTATTACACCCAAAATAGAATATGTTTTATGAACTAAATGATCTTATTTAATTTATTTTTAAGGGTTTTATGAAATTTTTCGGCCTCAGGGCCATCCTCATTAAACATCTTTCATATGTCCACATATATTCCCCCTATTTCCACAAGGGCTTGTCATCACCTTAAGTCATGGCACTGCTAATCTTATATTTAAGTTACATTTAACTTGAACACAGAAAATGGTGGAAAGTTGTGGCCACATGGTCTGGGGTAACTCAAGTGTTTAAAAATGTAAAAAGTTTTAGTTATAGAAGATGGAACAAACGAAGTGAAGTGTTAAAGTTAAATGTAACGTAAATATAAGATTAGCAGTGCCATGATTTAAAGTGATGACAAGCCCTTGTGGAAATAGGGGGAATATATGTGGACATATGAAAGAAGTTTAATGAGGATGGCCCTGAGGCCGAAACGTCAAATGAGGGAATGTAATTAGCTCATTAATAAAATTGGCTGAGGTGGAGATCAAAAATAAAGTATAGTGAAAATAATTTATACCTCGGAAAATCCTTGTGGATAATCCCTAACATATCAATAAATAATTATATTTTTCTTTTTTAGAAAATTGGAAACTAATTTCTTCAGGTATAAAGACAGCTTGGATCCAGAAACAAGTGCAGAAATCACTAAAGAAAAAGAAAAAATGAAGATTAGAAAAAAATTTATCGCAAAAAACTTAGCATGGCTGTTCATGACGACGGGTACATTCAATATGGCAGTGGTACCAATAATTCTTGGGCCGAGCAAACAAAAAGACGATTACATACACAGGTGAGGTTAGCTCTACTACAGGGAAGTGCAGATGTCTGCACAGTTTTATACTTTTAGCTCTTTCCTCCGAAGGAAAGTAGCTATTGAGGGGGCTGAGGAAAAAAATCGCGAAAAAACTCTGATTCATTGATAAAAACAGAAGTGCGTTATTGGACGTCCAAAAAGTATCTTCTAATAATGATTTTAGTGAATTAAATTACTGTCTTTTTAAAGGAAATTTTGTCTATTTTATGATAGCATAATTAGAATTTAATTATCTTGAAAAGTTTTTTGAGAAATCCTTTCTTATTCATTAAAAAACATTTAATGACTCATTTACATGACAGTACTCAGACCACTATGTACTTATGGCATAGAACTCTGGGGATCCACAAAGCCATCCAACTCCTACAAAATTCAATCTTTGTAGTCTAAAATCCTCCGCAAAATAGCCGACGCTCCATTCTTTGTATCCAATTTGACTCTTCACAACGACCTCCATATTCCATTTATCCAACCATTATCAAAAAAATTATATCAAAAATTTCATTCAAAATTACACGGCCATCCTAATTCTTTAATAAACTCTTTATCCTCACATCTAATCCCAAACAACCCCGTTCGCCGACTGAAGCGTAACTGGCCTGGAGACCAGCTACAGGGGTAGTTCTTTCTGATTTTAATCTTTCTGCCTTGTGGGTACTGCAACTGTGCGGCTTGTCTACTCACGAGCTTCAGGACATATTCACAAGTATCATTTTACTAGAAATGTATTTTTACATTGTTGTAAATTCTAAATAAATAAATTATAAATAAAAAACATGACTACGTTAAAAAAACAAAAACAAAAAAAAAAACAGGGTAAAAATGCAGTTTCCAGCCCTCCAAACCGATTTCTTTCAAACTTTGCTCAATAACGTATTTTGATGCACTAAACACGAATACGATAAAA
This sequence comes from Gonocerus acuteangulatus, assembly GCA_946811695.1. Lineage (NCBI taxonomy): Eukaryota > Metazoa > Arthropoda > Insecta > Hemiptera > Coreidae > Gonocerus > Gonocerus acuteangulatus. The sequence continues at coordinate 67,221,256 of OX328131.1, forward strand.
GAAAACGTCGGATTTAACTAGGAAAGAAGTTATTAAGCACTTAAGTTCACTGTTGTGCAGGTTATGAGAGCTAATGTAAACAACTAAATTTGTGACGACTTTAAGGCATACATGACTTTAAGGCATAAATGACGACTTTAAGACATACATGCTATGCGTTTCCGCTCGCTCAAAAAGATAACAAAACCCCAGTCAATCCAACTCGCTAAAATTAATAGACTATAATAGTAAGCACTAAAGTTAGGAAGGTTATAAAACTAGGCGTCGTCAGCGTATTTGTAAACACGCGCATGCGCAGATATGTAACATTGGGAAACAGAGAACTGTCATTTGAAATGTTCAGAAACCATTTATTCAAAGATATTGTTAATTTTAAGGGCATCCTCACCCGTCGTCACCTGTCGCTTAAGGGCATACGTGCTATGCGTTTCCGCTCGCTCAAGGTAATAACAAAACCCCAGTCAATCCAACTCGCTAAAATTAATAGAATTCTATTAATTTTAGCGAGTTGGATTGACTGGGGTTTTGTTATTACCTTGAGCGAGCGGAGCGAGCGGAAACGCATAGCATGTATGCCCTTAAAGTCGTCCTAGACATTTTTCTAATCCTCGACATTAAAGTCGTCCTAGACATTCTTGTAATTAGCACTCATAACCTGCACAACAGTGAACTTAAGTGCTTAATAACTTCTTTCCTAGTTAAATCCGACGTTTTTTTTTATCGTATTCGTGTTTAGTGCATCAAAATACGTTATTGTGCAAAGTTTGAAAGAAATCGGTTTGGAGGGCTGGAAACTGCATTTTTACCAAAAACAGAAAATTGGACATAGCTCCTTTTCCTTTCGGAATCGGACCATACTTGAAATGAACTTTTTTGTTGAAAATTATGTCTACAATCACCTCCTAGAGTATATGTGTCCGTTAACACGATACAGGCCAGAGTTTTTGTTTTTTCGCCACGAAACTTGGAATGTAGTATTCCCCAACAAACGATTGATCGTGTTCGTTAACCAACAAAATCGGTCCATCCGGAGGGGGGGGGGGGGGTTTAATCCCGAGCCAAAGTAGTTATTTGCCAATACCAGTCGTAATTTTTGTTATATTTCAACGAAACTCGCTATTTGTTGTATGAAGGGAGGGTTTACTCCGGACAGAAATTACTAATTGCCTTACACAAAATTAATTACCACGCACTGGAAAAAAATTAATTACAAAATTAATAATTGAAACAGCTGCTCATAAAACCAAAAGAGCACAACTATTAATGTTTTTATTTTAATTATCTATATAGGTTATTTTAAGCAAATTATTCAGGAATGCACTCGACACTACCCAATTCTGAGGAAAGTGCTTAGTTTAGTTTACCTTCAGTGCAGCTCCTGCGTGACGGACTTTTATCATATTTTCCCTAAACGTTTTGTCAAATGAAATAGTGTTTTTCTGTTAAAAGTTCGCTCATTTCACAAAAAATAAAAGTTATGTCGATATCGTACGGAATACGTCATTCACTTATTTTCTTTGTTAATTCACAATAATTAATTTATACAAATAATTTAAATTTCATTGCTACTATATTTTACTTCTTCCTCCTGGTGATTTGATGTATTCATTTATATCTTCCCAAGTTTGATACCTCTTTATTGGGAATACCACTTGTTCCTATAGAATCAACCCGTTTAATAAAAACTTTATATTATATATAAGACTTTATATTAAGTTATAATATGGGTGGTTAGCAGACCACATGCGGGGATGTAATGGCCCCTGAGGAGCAGAGTTGGGCAATTACTCGAGTAAATGATTCCTTCCTAATACCACCTTGTATATCCTTCCTAATATCACCTCCAATATTCTTCCTAATACCACCTCCAATATCCTTCGTAATGCAACCTTCCATACCCTTCCTAATACCACTTCCAATATCCTTCCTAATACCACATTCTATATCCTTCCTAATAACACCATCAATATCCTTCCGAATAGCACCTTCTATATCCTTCCTAATACCACTTTCCAATATCCTTCCCAATACCACCATCAATATCCTTCCTAATACCACCTCCTATATCCTTCGTAATGCAACCTTCCATACCCTTCCTAATACCACTTCCTAATACCACCTTCTATATCCTTCCCAATACCACCATCAATATCCTTCCTAATACCACCTTCTATATCCTTCGTAATGCAACCTTCCAGACCCTTCCTAATACCACTTCCAATATCCTTCCTAATACCACCTTCTATATCCTTCCTAATACCACCATCAATATCCTTCCGAATAGCACCTTCTATATCCTTCCTAATACCACTTCCAATATCCTTCGTAATACCACCATCAATATCCTTCCTAATACCACCTTCTATATCCTTCCTAATACCACTTCCAATATCCTTCCTAATACCACTTCCAATATCCTTCCTAATACCACCTTCTATATCCTTCCTAATACCACCTTCTATATCCTTCCTAATACCACCTTCTATCTCCTTCCTAATACCACCTTCTATCTCCTTCCTAATACCACCTTCTATATCCTTCCTAATACCACCTTCTATATCCTTCCTAATACCACCTTCTATCTCCTTCCTAATACCACCTTCTATATTCTTCCTAATAACACCTTCTATATTCTTCCTAATACCACCTTCTATATCCTTCCGAATACCACCTTCTATATTCTTCCTAATACCACCTTCTATATCCTTCCTAATACCACCTTCTATATCCTTCCTAATACCACCTTCTATATCCTTCCTAATACCACCTTCTATATCCTTCCTAATACCACCTTCTATATCCTTCCTAATACCACCTTCTATATCCTTCCTAATACCACCTTCTATATCCTTCCTAATACCACCTTCTATATCCTTCCTAATAACACCTTCTATATCCTTCCTAATACCACCTTCTATATCCTTCCTAATACCACCTTCTATATCCATCCTAATACCACCTTCTATATCCTTCCTAATACCACCTTCTATATCCTTCCTAATACCACCTTCTATATCCTTCCTAATAAAACCTTCTATATTCTTCCTAATACCACCTTCTATATTCTTCCTAATACCACCTTCTATATCCTTCCTAATACCACCTTCTATATCCTTCCTAATACAGCCTTCTATATCACTCCTAATACCACCATCAATATCCTTCCGAATAGCACCTTCTATATCCTTCCTAATACCACTTCCAATATCCTTCCTAATACCACCATCAATATCCTTCCTAATATCACCTTCTATATCCTTCCTAATACCACCATCAATATCCTTCCTAATAGCACCTTCTATATCCTTCTTAATACCACTTCCAATATCCTTCCTAATACCACCTTCTATATCCTTCCTAATACCACCTTCTATATCCTTCCTAATAACACCTTCTATATTCTTCCTAATACCACCTTCTATATCCTTCCTAATACCACCTTCTATATCCTTCCTAATAACACCTTGTATATCCTTCCTAATACCACCTTCTATATCCTTCCTAATAACACCTTCTATATCCTTCCTAATACCACCTTCTATATCCTTCCTAATAACACCTTCTATATTCTTCCTAATACCACCTTCTATATCCTTCCTAATACCACCTTCTATATCCTTCCTAATAACACCTTCTATATTCTTCCTAATACCACCTTCTATATCCTTCCTAATACCACCTTCTATATCCTTAATAATACTACCTTCTATATCCTTCCCAATACCACCATCAATATCCTTCCTAATACCACCTTCTATATCCTTCGTAATGCAACCTTCCATACCCTTCCTAATACCACTTCCAATATCCTTCCTAATACCACCTTCTATATCCTTCCTAATACCACCATCAATATCCTTCCGAATAGCACCTTCTATATCCTTCCTAATACCACTTCCAATATCCTTCCTAATACCACCATCAATATCCTTCCTAATACCACCTTCTATATCCTTCCTAATACCACTTCCAATATCCTTCCTAATACCACCTTCTATATCCTTCCTAATACCACCTTCTATATCCTTCCTAATACCACCTTCTATATCCTTCCTAATACCACCTTCTATATCCTTCCTAATACCACCTTCTATATCCTTCCTAATACCACCTTCTATATCCTTCCTAATACCACCTTCTATATCCTTCCTAATACCACCTTCTATATCCTTCCTAATACCACCTTCTATATTCTTCCTAATAACACCTTCTATATTCTTCCTAATACCACCTTCTATATCCTTCCGAATAACACCTTCTATATCCTTCCTAATACCACTTCCAATATCCTTCCTAATACCACCATCAATATCCTTCGTAATGCAACCTTCCATACCCTTCCTAATACCACTTCCAATATCCTTCCTAATACCACCTTCTATATCCTTCCCAATACCACCATCAATATCCTTCCTAATACCACCTTCTATATCCTTCGTAATGCAACCTTCCATACCCTTCCTAATACCACTTCCAATATCCTTCCTAATACCACCTTCTATATCCTTCCTAATACCACCATCAATATCCTTCCGAATAGCACCTTCTATATCCTTCCTAATACCACTTCCAATATCCTTCCTAATACCACCATCAATATCCTTCCTAATACCACCTTCTATATCCTTCCTAATACCACTTCCAATATCCTTCCTAATACCACCTTCTATATCCTTCCTAATACCACCTTCTATATCCTTCCTAATACCACCTTCTATATCCTTCCTAATACCACCTTCTATATCCTTCCTAATACCACTTCCAATATCCTTCCTAATACCACCTTCTATATCCTTCCTAATACCACCTTCTATATCCTTCCTAATACCACCTTCTATATCCTTCCTTATACCACCTTCTATATCCTTCCTAATACCACTTCCAATATCCTTCCTAATACCACCTTCTATATCCTTCCTAATACCACCTTCTATATCCTTCCTAATACCACCTTCTATATCCTTCCTAATACCACCTTCTATATCCTTCCTAATACCACCTTCTATATTCTTCCTAATACCACCTTCTATATCCTTCCTAATACCACCTTCTATATCCTTCCTAATACCACCTTCTATATCCTTCCTAATACCACCTTCTATATCCTTCCTAATACCACCTTCTATATCCTTCCTAATACCACCTTCTATATCCTTCCTAATACCACCTTCTATATCCTTCCTAATAACACCTTCTATATCCTTCCTAATACCACCTTCTATATCCTTCCGAATACCACCTTCTATATCCTACCTAATACCACCTTCTATATCCTTCCTAATACCACCTTCTATATCCTTCCTAATAACACCTTCTATATCCTTCCTAATACCACCTTCTATATCCTTCCGAATACCACCTTCTATATCCTACCTAATACCACCTTCTATATCCTTCCTAATACCACCTTCTATATCCTTCCTAATACCACCTTCTATATCCATCCTAATACCACCTTCTATATCCTTCCTAATACCACCTTCTATATCCTTCCTAATACCACCTTCTATATCCTTCCTAATAGCACCTTCTATATTCTTCCTAATACCACCTTCTATATTCTTCCTAATACCACCTTCTATATCCTTCCTAATACCACCTTCTATATCCTTCCTAATACCACCTTCTATATCCTTCCTAATACCACCATCAATATCCTTCCGAATAGCACCTTCTATATCCTTCCTAATACCACTTCCAATATCCTTCCTAATACCACCATCAATATCCTTCCTAATATCACCTTCTATATCCTTCCTAATACCACCATCAATATCCTTCCTAATAGCACCTTCTATATCCTTCTTAATACCACTTCCAATATCCTTCCTAATACCACCTTCTATATCCTTCCTAATACCACCTTCTATATCCTTCCTAATAACACCTTCTATATTCTTCCTAATACCACCTTCTATATCCTTCCTAATACCACCTTCTATATCCTTCCTAATACCACCTTCTATATCCTTCCTAATACCACCTTCTATATCCTTCATAATACCACCTTTTATATCCTTCCTAATACCACCTTCTATATCCTTCCTAATACCCCCTTCTATATCCTTCCTAATAACACCTTCCATATTCTTCCTAATACCACCTTCTATATCCTTCCTAATACCACCTTCTTTCTATATCCTTCCTAATACAAATTTATAATCGTAATTGCGGGTTAGTACGATTGAATTTTTAATTGGTAATGGTCTGTTGCCTCTGTCATTAATTTTTGCCCAACTCTGGGTTGAATAGTAGAAAGGATAAACACCCTGCGAATTATAGTGCGTTAAAGTTCAAACTTTTAGATAAATGTTTAAAACGTAGACAAAAAGCAAAGGAATTATAACTTACACTTGACAAATGAGTGATGAATAATGATTAAGAGTAATCATTCATTTTCGAGAGTGAAGAGTAATGATTAAAAATTTCTTGTATGAGGAATGAATGATGAGTAATGAATAAATTTTCACTCATTACTTTTACTCGAGTAATTATTCACTCGAGTAATTGCCCTACTCTGCTGAGGAGGAGGCATTAAGGCCACCAAACATGTAGGGCCAAGATACAATAAATTGGTACAGAAGAAAAATGAAGTACTATTTTTGACCTACGCCATACATATCAAAAAAACATTAATAACTTTATGTTTCGTACATCTAAAACACCAAATCCATCCTTCAAAAAATGCCTGTTTGTATGTCAAAAACCATTTTAGCACTTTCCTCCGAAGGAAAGTAGCTGTTAAGGTTGTACTCATGACGGAATTTTTGAAAAATGTCTTCAAATCTTTATCGATTCTACTTAGTAGACACCGAAAATGACCCCCGTTAAAATTTATATATATATATATATATATATATATATATATATATATATATATATATATATATATATATATATGTCTGTTAACACGATAGCGGCCAGAGTTTTTGTTTTTTCGTCACGAAACTTGGTATATAGCATTCAATTAGCAAACGATTGAACGAGTTCGTTAACCACTAAAATCGGTCCACCGAAAGGGGGGGTTTACCCCGAACCCAAAACACTAATTTGACCATGCCAGCCGTAATATTTGTAATATTTCAACGAAACTTGGTATTCGTAGTGGTAATCTAGAGAGAAAAGTGAGATGTAAAAATAAACTAAATCGGTTCATTAGAAGGGGGGGGGGTTTACTTCGGACCCACAATACCAATTTGCCACTGCTAGCCTTTTTACAACACATTTGTACCAATCTACAGGTGCAAATATGTTGTAAAAATAAACTAAATCGGTTCATTAGGAGGGGGGGGGGGTTTACTTCGGACCCACAATACCAATTCGCCACTACCAGCCTTTTTACAACACATTTGTACCAATCTACAGGTACAAATGTGTTGTCAAAATAAACTAAATCGGTTCATTAGGAGGGGGGGGGGGGTTACTCCAGACCGAAATTACTAATATACTCATACCGGTCGTAATTTCTGCTGTATTGTAACGAAACGCGGTATACGTCGTGGGTAACTCATGGGAAAGAAGGCTTGTAAAAATGAGCTAAATTGGTCAATCGGAAAGGGGGTTTTACTTTGTAATATTTTTCAATAGAATAGCCCGCCAGACCTAGGTTCGCAAGGCCGCCGCAAGGAGCGCTATCTTCCACTAGAGGGACTGTATCCTGTTCCTGCGTCAGATCAAAAGACGAAAATATGAAGTTTTTTGTATTTATTAAGTAGTGCAGTAGGTACCATGTGTAAACATAACTCGGGAAGCAAATTAATAATTGAACAGTTACTCATTAAAAAATTAAAAGAGAACTATTCATGTTTTTATTTTATTTATGTAGGATATTTTAAGCAAATTGTTCTGGAAAGCAGTCTACGCTACCCAAATTCTAAGGAAAGTGCTTAGTTATGCAGCTCCTGCGTGACGGACTTTGGTCTGCTCTAGCCTCCGTCGTGACTATTGTAGACATATGATATTTTGTCAATACTTCTAAGTATTCTTCATTTAAAACACATGCTTTAAATGAAAGAATACACTGAGTAAAGCAGAAGTTACGAATGATTAAGTAATTTGAAATGACAAACGACCAGTTGCTAGAAAGCGGATGTAGACCGTGTTTTAGAGACGGGCGATCTGAATAGATTTTTAAGCACGATATATCGATTTTTTGAATCGTTCTCCAAGGGCCAATATTTTCAAAGATTCGATCTATCTAGAATCGTTTCAAATTTTAGCCGGGCTTAAGGTTACATTGTTTCCAAGTAATAGACCGTTATCATCATGGAGTTATGAAAGAAAGGGAGAGGGGTCACGTAGCCCATGGGGGCCATATTAGTTGGCCACATCTCTCAAGAAGTTTTAATTTTTTTTAATGGTTTACTGTTATAATAATATTTAATTGGGAATAACTATTGATAATGCACAATATCTACCTGTTCGTCGTTTGGATATTACAATTGTACAAGAGAACAATCGAATAAAGTTAGGGTAACATTCTACAAGTAAGAAGATTGAAACTAACTATGCTGCATTTTTCCATTAGATTTCCCACAAATTTTTATAGAAATTGAAATCTATGAGTCGTCCCAACAATAAATAGATATTTACCTAAATAATAGCAAAGGTAAGAAGGTAAAGGGATGGTTTGGACTCAGCTAGAAGAAAAAAAAATAAAACTTTTTTTTTCGAATACTTCCTTAACTCCAAATGTAATCAAAATCGTAAACACCTGGGACCTCCGTAAAATAGCTGTCAGCTCTCATAGGATGCTTGTTGATTTATGGAGTGCTATTAACCCACCCTACTAGCCTCCGACAGATAAAGATCTGGGACTCCCTTGTCCATCCAGCAAGGAATCTATAAGCCAATTCAAAATACTAACATTCTTCTCATTTTTTAAGGGGGAAATGCAATTAAAATAGCATCGACTTATTAAAAACTAAGGCACACAGAGAAAAAAAAAAAAAAGTTCGTCACGCAGGAGCTGCATAACTAAGCACTTTCCTCAGAATTTGGGTAGCGTAGACTGCTTTCCAGAACAATTTGCTTAAAATATCCTACATAAATAAAATAAAAACATGAATAGTTCTCTTTTAAATTTGTAATGAGTAACTGATCAATTATTAATTTGCTTCCAGAGTTATGTTTACACATGGTACCTATTGCACTACGTAATAAATACAAAAAACCTCATATTATCGTATTTTGATCTAAGGCAGGAACAGGATACAGTCACTCTAGTGGTAGAAAGCGTTCCTTGCGGCGGCTTTGTGAACCTACGTCTGGCGGGCTTTTCTATTGAAATATATTACAAACTAAACCCCCGCTTTCCGATTGACCGATTCAGCTCATTTTTACAACACTTCTTTCTCATGAGTTACCCACGACGTATACCGCGTTTCGTTACAATACACCAGAAATTACGACCGGTATGAGTATATTAGGAATTTGGGTCCGGAGTAAACCCCCCCCCCCCTTCTAATGAACCGATTTAGTTTATATTTACAACACATATTTACCTGTAGATTACCACTACGAATACCGAGTTTCATCGAAATATCACGGCTGGTAGTGGCGAATTGGTATTGTGGGTCCGGAGTAAACCCCCCCCCCCTTCTAATGAACTAATTTAGTTCATTTTTATATCTCACTTTTCTCTCTATATTACCACTACGAATACCAAGTTTCTTTGAAATATAACAAATATTACGGCTGACATACGCTAAAAACACAGGGCTAGCCTTAAATGTCCACTAAGCCACTATGTCTAAGTCTACTAAAGCCATTGAATTTGATTTACCTGTTCTTTCAATGAGTATTATTGAATTGAAGGATGTTTGCGGAAGACAAGAAATAGAGATAGTATGTTAGTTTGTTATCTTGTGTCTGTACTAATAAGCTGGTAAAATTCTACAAGTTTTAAATTTGTACACTGACCAATGTATTAACAAATAATGGTTTTAAGTCGGTGAGAGTGTACAAGTTTTCTGTTTCAGAAAACTTCCTTTATACATTTTTTCATATTATTTAACTAAAACAGGTTTTATTTATTTTTTTTTTTATAGGAACTTGCCAGTTAAATGCTACTATCCAATTAGCACAGTCAATGTCTCCTGGCCTGCCTGGCTGTGGATGCTTTTCGTTGAATACTGTATGACCTATTCCATCCTTCTTGTGGCTATCGGAACAGATGTACCATTCGTTTGTTTTTCAGAAGAACTCTTGTTCCAGATAACGGGTTTAGGAATAGCTCTTCGAAATGTTATTAGAAGAGCAAAGTAAGCGATATTATAAAAATATGTTATAATCATGCAAACTCTATATTTACTGTTATTATTTTAATCAAATAAAACATTGCAAGTGGTGTTTAAACTTCTTGTACTTTTGGGCAGGAAGATCAAACTTTAATGTAATATCCCAAAATAGGTTGGCAGTCCAGATAGGCATAGATATCCTTAGCCATCAGCAATATATATATATATATATATATATATATATATATATATATATATATATATATATGGATAGTTCTGGCAGTAAATTTGGAAGCTGAATTAGATGTCCTAGCATGAGAGCAACAGATAGAGGAAACCCAAAATGGGTCCGTGCTTCCTCCCCTAACTTTAGGTTTTAGTCTATAGGTTTTATCTATCCAACTATTTTTTATATTTGCCATCTCCCATAAAAAATAACCCCTCCTTCTACCTCCTCTTTCTCCTTCTGATGAAGGCTTGAATTTCAAACTGAAACGCCGGTAAAAATAAAACCGACTTTCTTATAAAAAACGTAGTTTTATTAAGATAACACACAACCGAACTCTAACAATATCAACACTTGAAATCACAATGCTTAACGATCTCCTCTCAATCAACCTTTTCCATTTCAAATTCTACTTTTTGAACTTCAATTTAATTTGAATTTCAAGTGGTTGAATTTGACTTGGAAATGCTTCACATATAAACATACATGTATATATATATATATATATATATATATATATATATATATATATATATATATATATTGTTATGATATTTTAATTTTAATTAATTTAAAAATGAAATGAAATTTAATTCGTTTTTTTAAAGTGGGTTGTGTTGGGTTCTTTGTATAAAAATTAGAGTTATCTCCAAATATCAAACATGGCTAGCTATACGAATCTTACTACAAACGAAATAATATCAAATGTATACAATTTAACACAAATTCACTTACATCCACTGGCACAGCACAGGTCACAATACATCCAAATATTATTCTTCAAAAAACTCCCTCATGAACATTTCAATAATCTAGTCTGAGGCTCATCGCCAACACACATGAGCAAGCTCTTGTTTGCTGAAAACAACTGACTGTCTCCCGGCATGGAGATGCCTTCTTGATTTAGGAGGAAGGAAATTTTTGTTATGTCAGCATTCCATATTACTACGAAGTAGTAAGATATTTTTTTTATGATAGTTGGGATATCACTGCAATATATATATGAATCATATATATAGGTATGACATTGCCTTGAATTCATGTACATATACATACATACACACTGTGTATGTACCAAGACAATGTCATACCTTAGGAATAGTAAGTAGGAGTACTTTCCAAAATTAAGCACGTCATTCTTAAATCAGAATTTGGATAATACTGAGTCGAGTTTTGATATGTAAAAGTATTTTTCTTATTTATAAGTGTATACGCACACACAAACACTCACTCACCCAAATAAATATAAACGTACTCAATTTTAATTTTCTTTTATAAAAATGTTTATTCCTTGTTTCAGGTATCTTTATGAAAAGCGGCAGAAAGAAATTTCTGATAAAACAGGTGTTCAGTTTTCAGATTGTTTGAAGGAATGCTTAAAACATTCCGTACAACATCACTATACAATTATAGAGTATGAACTACATAATATATAATTCATTAGAATAATTTATTATTTCTTAAACTGCTTTACTGGATATCCATATTTGATGTAGAAGTTCAGCTTCTTTCTCCAAGATTTGCCCTCCCATTGGCCTGGGTAAAAAAAAAAGAGAAGCTGGCTGTAAATTGGAATAGAACTTAGAATATATTTATTCAATTATTAACAACAAAAATCACATTTATGGATAATAATTATAAACATTTCTTACAGGTACTTCAGTGACATTCAAACTTTGTATTATTACCTTTTGCTTATCATCATGCTTGGTGGGACTCTTCTTCTCTGCACTTCTGGTGTTTTATTTGTCTCAGTAAGAATAATTCACTCTTACAGAATAAAATTAATAAACATATTATAATAGGAAAATTCTCTATGAATTTCATAAATATTTCTTCTTGATGGGTGGAAGAATTCTTTTCATATTCTTAGGATATATTTACTTCTTTTAGTTGTGTATGGTTTAGGTCATAAAATAAAGAGCCCATTGCAGCTCGTTTTTCTCTTCTCTGCCATTTTATTTCATTTTTTCCCCTACATCAAATCCTAAACAACTTTTATCCGTTTATAGTAGAGCCGTTGAGTCGTGCTACACGGGATTACCCCCACCCGAGACTCAAGGGGGGGAAGGCCTACCCCCTCTCTCCAACCCAGCCTCCTACACTCTTATTCTGTTTTCTCGCAAAGAGGCTGGATTATTTACAGGAGGAAAACATCCTTGTAATTTATTCTTCACTAATTAAATTTAAATAGAAGAAAATAAAAAACAGGAAAGGGATATCGTCACTGCCAGATGTTTATCTTTATGCCAAATCAAAGAATGCAATTTAGAATAAATGGTATTTCTGCATGAGACATGGATAAATGCTGGAAACACGATTAGTAAATCCAGGACAGATGACTCACTTCGGGCTTGCTGAAAACTACTGGGAAGGGTTGTCCCTTTATCATGGCCCATGCAGGTAGCACGAACCTAACAGTAGTACGGTAGTTTATACCTAACAGTATGTTATTATTCAGGTAAAAAAATACGGGATTATATACGGGATGCTTGATATTCAGCAACGGCTAACTTATGAATATGCTTGATATTCAGCAACGGCTAACTCTCAATAATATTAATTGCTCCCCCAATCTGTTGAAGCCCAAATTATTGAGCATTGTACAAGATAACAGGCCCAGGAAAATAGTATACGAATTGGATGAACTGGCTAGCAGAAAAGACACCAAGTCATCAGACTTCCTCCATGTCATTGCCAGTTCAATCCAATAGGACTAATTAAAAGGGAATGTTGCCAAGGAAAATATGACCGTTAACATCACCGATGTAGAGCGACTGACAAGAGAGGCATGTGACGCTGTTTCTCTAGAAAATTGGAATGAAACAGTAAGGCATACAAAGGAAGCAATTGAAAAAGCTTGGCAGAAAGAAGCACTGCGTGAAGAGAATATAGAACAAATGATTCGAAGTTCCTCCTCGAGGAATTCTAGTTCATCTGATTCAGATAATTCTTCAGAAGATGAATGGGACAATTTGGATTATGGTAGAAGTACCGCTGCGTCTCCTGATAATTCAGGAGATATGGGTTGCTTTCCCCTCCCAGGCGATGACCAGAATTTAAAAAAAAAAAAAAGGTCAGAATAACTAAATAAAAATAATTGTTTATATGAATGTTTGTTTTTGTAACTAATACATTTTTTACCTTAATTTGAAATATTTATTTAATCAATAGAGAAGTAAATGAAATAAATATTAAACAAAACTAGGACAGTGAAGAGTGTATTAAAAGAGAGTGGAAACACTTCCCCTCCGTCAGGGGCGCAGGGTGGGAGAGGCCTGGATGACATAGTTTCCCCACCACCTGTGTGCCACAACTCGGCGGCCTTACTCTAGTTATGTACATAATTTTGTTTTCTTAGTTTAACAAATTATTAAATTTAAAATTCACATCCTAAAATCTATATGTTAGCCAGTATATGAAATTGCATATAAATCCTACCAACTGTATTAATATTGAGTCTAGGCTCATATGATTGAAAGCCTTAATAATATGTTAATAGTAAAATTTTTCGTATTATTTAGAGTCAATTTTTAAAATCTATTATTTTCTGATATAATTATAAAATATTATACTAAGGAATTTAATTTTTATTAGCTGATTTTTTATTGTTTTTTATTATGTGAATATTTTATTTTATTTTTTTCTTAATATTATTTTTGTCTTTGTCTACAATCATGATATTGTAAAATTCAAATGAATGTCTTTACTTTAAAACTGTTTTGTAGGCTCGATATTGTTCATGTGTTCTACTTTTCGAACTGTATGATGATTTCCCTACATAAAACTATTTCCAATCTTTAAATTTTGATACAACTTGATTGAGTCAGAAATACTGTGGAACTTGAGTATGCTAAATGTTTGGTTCTGTTTCGCAACTAATATTTCCTGACTTAAATCTTTGCCATTTCTCTGCTTTGTCTAAAGAATTTTCTTAACTTCAGTTCTTTTCTTGTTATATTTTTGGAAAGAATCCTGAGTAATGTTCAATATTTTAATAAATTTAAGTCAGTTTTAAGATTTACAGGGCTAACAATTCTGAGCCTTATAGACAATAATAATGTTTGGTTTCAGATAAAAATATCATTGTCTAGCCCTCGACCTGAAGATTTGGCTCTGTTGGTTGAATCAACAAGCCATGTTGTCATATGAAGCCCTGTAGCTTTTATGGTAACACACCTGAGCATAAAATGGGGGTGTCTGAGCTCATATCCCTGTCTGAAAAGTTAATTCTTCTAAAAAATAAATATTTGAAAATCTTGGTTAACTATAATATTTTTATTTATTTATTTTATTTTCAGGATACGGTTGAGCTTAAAGAGAAACTACAATTCTGTTTATTTCTAATCAGTATCTTATTTCATATTTTTATGTTTTCTCTCTATGGAGAATTAATATCTGATAAGGTAAACCTATATATATATATATATATATTTTTTTTATTAGGGCCAAAAACTAATGGATTATCATTGCCAGTAATATAGCTTTTTACAATATTTTGCTTTGTATTATATATTCTTCATGAAGATTAAATAGTTAGCCGTCGAGGTGATAAGCAAAGATGGAATAGTTGGGATTCGGCTAAAAAAACCTTAATACGATTTTTGTAAACAAATCTATATTTAGGACGTTTCGGCTACTCTTTGGAAGCCTTTGTCAGCTAAAATGACAAGAAAAACGAAATTAATACACAGAAAAAAGGTTTATAATTAAGATAAGTAACAGATCTATAAATACAATTCAACTTATTATAAAAAAACAATTTGGTGTTAAATTATTAGAACAACTAAGGTATTAATAAACGGGAAAAGTGTACATTAGTGTATATCTAGAAATTAGTTCTAGAAAATCAATAGAAACATAAAAAAAAGAAAGAAAAAAGCTTCCTTTTTTTTTTTTTGTTATAAGGCTACCAGAGAGTAGCTGAAACGTCCTAAATATAGATTTTTTTAACAAAAATCGTATTGAGGTTTTTTTAGCCGAATCCCACCTATTCCATCTTTGCTTATATATTCTTGTTATGAAATTTATATAATTGATCTATTATTGTATTGACTCCTTATTATTGTTTTTTTTCTTTCTTCTTTTTATTTATTACTATTTAACCCCTATATGACTTAAACGTATTTGGAATGTTTACAGCATTTATCTTATTTTACAAAAACCAAATAATAATATATTGAGAGGAGATCGTTGACCGTTGATGATGCAAGGTAGGGAGGGATTGTCGGGGTTTGGTCATTGCTTCTTAATAAAACTAAATTTTATCGTGCCGACGTTTCGGCTTGAACTTCAAGCCTTCATCAGGGCTGTAAAAACAAGTAGGACATATTTAACACTAATATATACACATATCTATCTATATATACCTCTATATATATACATATATATATATATATATATATATATATATATATATATACACACACACATATGTACATATATATGCCCACATACATACATATGTGGAAAAAAAAAATAAAAACATAATGTACAGCTAGAACAACAATGTGCTATTGTAGTGCTTAGATTATTAGGAAAACAGATATAAGAACTAAGTTCTCAACCTTCCCATCGGTAAGCCCATCTTGTATTCTTATATATGTTTAATCTAACCTGTTATTCTTATATCTGTTTTCCTAATAATCTAAGCACTACAATAGCACATTTTTTTTCTAGCTGTAAATTATGTTTATATATATATATATATATATATATATATATATATATTTTCATATATGTATGTATGTGGGCATAAATATGTACATATGTGTGTGTGTATATGCATATATATATATATATATATATATATATATATATATATATATATAGGTATATATATATATATATAGGTATATATAGATAGATATGTGTATATATTAGTATTAAATATGTCCTACTTGTTTTTACAGCCCTGATGAAGGCTTGAAGTTCAAGCCGAAACGTCGGCACAATAAAACCATTTTCATGATAAAATGTAGTTTTATTAAGAAGCAGTGACCAAACCCCGACAATCCCTACCTTGCAAATAATAATATGTACATGAACATACAGTCTCGATATTGTGTTGTGTCAAAAACCCCCCTTGTAGTATTGTGATATGATTTAATCCTAATACAAGTTCATTATGTTTTAGAAACGGCTTCCTAAGTTCCTAGATCCATTTCAAGATCTTTTTGGGGAAATACCCTCTGTTATTTAATTAGACAAGCCATCTTAGTTTGTATTACTTATGTACTGAAACATTATCATTTTTTCTTGTTCTTGTTTACAGAGCCAGTTTTTAAGTGATGAGCTTTACAATTCAGAATGGCATGTACACAGTAAATCAATGAAAAAATACCTCCTAATTATACAGGCTTACTCACAAAAACCTTTCGAATTCTCAGCTGGAGGATTCATGACTTCAAACCTCAATAATTTTGGAAATGTAAGCTAAAAACATTTAGAGAAAAGTTGTTCATGTAGAGATCTTTTCACTTTTTGTATTACTGTTTCCTCTTGCTCATAGATAGTAAAACCCAGTTATGACATCAACACGACGAGACAATCCGAAGTCTTGACATTTCATAATCCCTGTCATTAAAAAAAAAAGTTGTTCTCATTTCTATGTACATGTTTGTATGTACTCATATATATAAATATATATATATATATATACATATATATATATATATATATATACCTATAAGTGTGTAGTTTGGTTGGTGACCCAGCTTCTCGCTCCAGCGGTGATGCTCCTCTCCTTATATTAATGCCATATTTTACTGGAAATCCTTGGTACCACCATCCACAACATTAGTCACATGAGTTTTAATTTCTTCCAAAGTAGTGGGCTTCCAATTTAATGAAGGCTGTAACAGATCCCAGTCGAAGCAATTTTTGGAAAGCATATTTATTGGTTTCTGTAACCAAAATTTTGTATCCAAGTAATGTTCAGTGGTTATGAAATTGCTAATAAACTTCTTAACTGAATGAATTTTTAGAATGACATCAGCGCAATCTCTCAAAATTCTGTAATTAAAGAGCTTACCACACTCCACACATCAAAACTTCATAGCTGTTCCACTATCACTCTATATGTAATAGTGGTATATGTAATCCTTCTAATATATATTTATTCGAAAATACGTTCCTGCGCCTATTGAATTTAGTCTTAGAAACTGGACCAACTTACGCATTCTTAAAGAACGTGTTAAAATATCAATAGACCTAAGAAAGGTCACGATAAAGCACTAATTGTTTTTAGTTATTTAATACTTGTTATTGTTTTGTAGGTACTGAGTTCAGCATATTCATACTTCAATCTCTTGACCATAATGATGGGCAGAGAAGATTAAGAAATCAGAGAGAGAATATAAAAATTCAAATTTAGTGGCACGATATGAGGTTATCCTTAGCACAGACAAAATTAAGTACACTCTGCTGGCTTTCAATAAAGTTAGACTTGAACAAATGCAGAAAAGAAATGTTTTTGACACAAGATTGTTGCTCAGAGATTTCAGGTTTATTTTAAGCCTCTTTTTAGGCCTTAATTTCAGATTTACTTATTTATTTATTCACGGAGCTTCACAACGGCAAGGTGATTTCCTAAAAATAATCAATGAATTGTATGAAGGGTAAAGAATATAAATTCATTATATTCAATTTTGAAAAAAGAAAAAAAAAATAATAATAAATACAAAAAAAATAAATACACAAAATAAAAAATTAAAATTAAAAAAAAATTAATAATAATATTAATATAAAATAAAATAAATAATTGATTTATTAATTTAATGTATAGAATATAAGAAAATAAAGAATGAAAAATTGCGATAGTAATAAATAATAATTTTTTTTTAATGCAAGAAGAAAATCATTATTGTGTGTAAATTGTAGGATATTTAATATAAAGTCTTTATTTTCAATTTTGAAGCCTCTCCTGACATTTAAAGAGAAGGATTGGGAGGCAGGGCTCCATCTACATGAATCCAGTAATTGATCAATACAAAGTACAATTTGTGATCTCAGCACAACAATAGACAAACTGATTGAAAGAAAGATAGCCACGTAGGCACAATTTTGTCACATTTAATTTCTATTGCACTTCTCTGAATGTTTAAATTAATTAATTGAATTTGATACTATTTTATTTATATCTTCTGAATTTATCAAAATAAAAATAGTTCCACTTTGAAAATCATTGCACTTCAAAAGGGAAGCTTAAAAGATTACTACATGCTTCATATTATATAATTTTTAATTAAGACAAATAATTTTGTAAATGTACGCTGAAAAAATTTAGATAAAAGCAATGTTAATATAGAAATCTTCTTTTTATTGTTTGTTTTTATGTGTTTCCTCTCTCCTCGTAGGAAGTAAAACCCACTTATGAAGTCAAGTCAATGGCCTAATCTGGAAGTCTGACAAGAATTGTTGACGTTTTATAACCCACGTCACAAAAAAAAAAAAAAAAAAAAAAAAAAAAAAAAAAAAAAAAAAAAAAAAAAAAAAAGTGTTTCTGTACTAGAGAAACTATCAGTAGTGCCATACTATGGTGCAATAACTAAGAGTGACCAATATGTGCTAGTACTCTTAGCCTTAATTGTTTGTACATATAGAATAAGTTAGAATATAATACGTATATAGTACTAGTAAGTACTATATACGTATTATATTCTAACTTATTCTATATATACCTTGTTAGTAAACAAGGGGAGTACACAAAGGTGGGGTCACCGATTTGGCCCATTTTTTTTCTCGCGATTCTGCATCGAAAAATAGTTGACACGTGTCTGAGCTTCCGTTCTAGTGCCTTAGGATCCGAAAAATAAAATAGATTTAAAATGCTTTATTTTATTTCTTGAGTTCATAAAATGATATCGACATTAGTCTTTCACCAATTTATTTGTTTTAGAGAGTAGATTAAAGAAAATATTTGAAAGAAAGAAGTAACGTGACGTTTTGAAATTCAATTTCTCGCCTTGAGATAATCCTATTTTTACGTCCTTGAGCTCTTTAAAAAGAAGAAAGATTCCCTTTTCTAACCATATAAATAACTATTGTATTATCTTAGAAGTTACTTGTAAAAAATGGCTCTCAAAATAAAATGTAAATGTTTTAGCATATAACGTTGATTCCAGAACATGTAGAACCACACCGATTCAAAGGAAATGCATCACTTTAGAAACTTTATCGCGCCTCGAAGTTTGGTTTGAATCGGGTAAATATTTCCCGGCTCCTATGGCACATTGGACGGAATGCTCGGACACGTGTTGACTATTTTTCAATGCAGAATCACCAGAAAAAAATGGGCCAAATCTGTGACCCCACCACCGTATACTCCCCTTGTAAGTTGTAAGTGTATTTAATATTTAAATTAGACAATTATTATTATTCATTTGCGGCGTGCCTAATTGTACATACTATGCATGTTACTATTGATATAAGTAAATATTAAGATGAGCACATGTTGTTCATAACCTCAAACCTAATGACCTCACCATTACCCCCAAAGAGGTAATAAAGGTTTTCCTGATTTTTTTTTCTTGTGAATCACATGTTTCTTAACCGGGCCAAAAACCTTTAAAATCATTAAGTTGGAACACTACTGATGAAAAGAAGACAAACTAAATCTTTCTAAAATATTCTATTAATGGAAATATTGGGATAGAGAATAGATAACACAAAGGATCGTGGAACCTGAAGAGGTTATAAGAAGTGATTGTTTATCATGGGTTTATTAATTACAATTCCTTTTAAAACCTAATGCGTATTGCAATCTGCTTTACCTTGAATATAAATGGATTTAAAACATGGTTTGCATAATAAATTAAATACTGGTAACAGCTAGCAAAATTATGGTAAAAAATATTTCACCCCATTGCATGTTGTTCACAATGTAATATTTAATAGTCTAAATATATTTAAATATATATTTTTATATATGCAACGGCCCTAAATACTACAAATTATATTCCCTAGTAATAGATTATATTATAAACTACTTTGTACAGTCACAGATAAATGACTACTTTTTGAGGTTATGGGTTTTATTTTATTTTTCTCAACCATTATTTTCTTTGTTTTCCCCCATATATTTTCATTTATTTATTTTTTTTTTTTGGAAAATAATTTCATGCTACTTTTTGGAAAACTCAAAAAAAATGAACTTAGATCTATGTTATTAAATATCAGCAAATTCATAAATAAATGCCAAAACTCAACTCATCACAAGGTGTAACATTTTTTTTTTTTTAATTTTACACCAGAGTGCATAACATGAGAGGATACGTAGCGATTAAATTCTATATATCAGTATATATAATAATAACTAGAATATCACTTTCATACTAAAAATTTTATAAGCTAAATTGAATTTTTGTCTAATGCACAAAATATTCACAAAAATACCGCTTCAACCAAGTGTTTTTATGTACAGGAGGTATATATGATTTGCAGAGTTGAATGGATTAGAAGTTTTTGATAAAATAATGCTTTGTCTTAATTGTACATCCACACAGTGGAGGGAATATCAGGGAATCGCCCCCTCTAATCTCAGCCTTATAAAGGCAATTATTATTAATGTTAAAAATTAATTAACTAAAACATTGATGGTAATAAACGAAAACACATATTCACTAAGGCTGAGATTATAAAAATACAATATAAAACAAAATTAATCTGTTACAAAATAATAACTTCCATCAACCCTGTGTCACAGTTGAAAAGTGCTAACAAATGGCTTAATCTAAGATACAACTCACAACACATATACTGTAAGATATAAACACGACATGTTGGTAATTAATGGAACGGAATTCTATTAAATTCAAAGTCTGATGTTCATGTTCAGACTATTTTTTATTTTTACATTCAAACATGTCATAAAATTATACGTATTTTATAGTCCTTATAAAACTAGAAGAATATCACCCCTTATATAACATATTTTGTAAGCCTTTATAACTTCTTTTATTTTGCCTCAATTTTAATGCCTTACTTAATTATTTTCCACAAACGAAAAATCGCTATAATCGGAATTGATCCAAACTATTTACATACAAGCACCTTCATATTTGGCATCAATCGAAGGCTGAGAATGGTGTTACACTTAAAGAAGAACTTATGGAAGTAAAAAGAAGTTTTTTTTAAGACTGATTAATGCTATGTTACTCAAGTATTATGAGGTATAAGCAGTCATTACAATTTACACAAACATTCTAAATTATATAGGAATAAAAAAAAATCAAAGAAATGTTTGACGAAGTAACAAATCTACTGTTTGCCTCACGTCAGGGATTTTTTCTTGTTCCAATATCGTCTTATGAAATATTTAAGCATGTCAATGGTTTTAAACAGGAAGGAAAAGTCGACCTGGCCAGTGCAGATCTACCCTCAATATACAAAACTATTGTAAATTATAATGGAATCATACTGATAAGACAGGATATATAGTCAGCAATAATAGTCGTTTGAATAACAAATACTTTTCACCTTCCATCTGTCATATCTTGAGGTGCTACAGAATTTTACAAGCAGGATTTCACAGGAATAAATAACAATAATGAATAATTAAGCAATATGTTATAATAAATGACAATAATTAGAATATAGATTAAAAAAAATGCACACATTGCAAGAATTCAGCATTGGATGAACGTTCTTTCAGAAAATATTTATGGATAACCTAAGAAAACAAAACTTTGTAACGTTTAGCCAACGGCCATAGCCACATTGAATACACAGGTTCCCATTGATCATCAAAGTTAAGCAACGTCAGGCGTAGCCATAACCTGAATGGGTGAATGACCACATGCTGTTGGCATTATAAATAAAAAGAAAAAAAAATAGTTTAGTTATTGCTAAACTATTATAAGGCAGAGATTTTTATTTGTTCTATTATATTTTTTCAAAATGTATTAAAATTATTAATATACACCTCACATGGAGTGGTAGCGTACACGCACTGCCTCTAGCCCATGTGTGGGAAGGCCTACCTCCACTCCGGTCACACTCCTCCTGGTTCTTATATTTCTGGTCGGACTATAGTTAGCTGGATTCTTATGCGGGAGATACAGGATCATGTCCGTTTGTGGGAGGTTGGATCTTTTTCAGCGCTGGGCTCACAGGAAAAATTCCTTGCTCTGCCCATGGATGTTTCGGAATGGTGACAACCTGTAGATAGTCCGATGCTAATGACCTAGAAGGAGATGCGCCGTAAAAAACAATAAATCAACATATAAACCTTTTTATTTAAACTGTTTTTCTACTTTTCATTTATACGATCTGAAGTTTTTGTTATTACATTCTGTAGCACCTAAAGCCGGCAGCATAAAACCAACTACAACTTGTTAATTAAAAAAAAGAGCTACTGTGAGAGATATTTCTCCGCATCACTGTATTTTCTTGTACTGCAAACAACAAAATCTCACAGTACAAAAAAAGCTTCTATGAAATTGATATATATTTACAGCTGAGAGACACATTTGTGATGAAGGCTGAAATTATTTGACATAAGTTTATATCCCCCAATTAATCTTAAATATATAATAATAATTCATATACATTTATTTTAGACTTAATATTGGTCTTTAAAGATGAAATAAAGTCAAGCACCTCACAAATTAAATTAAAAATTGGTTTTTGTCGATATATCGCATAATTATAGAAAATATTTGTTTATACATTCGGTCTTGAGCTATTCATGCAATTGTCACCACTTTTGCAGGAACAGAGTAATTGTTGGTCTTGAGTTTTTGAGAAATGTAGTTTAAAACACGTCTTCGACAGAATCCAATCTTGGATATAGAAAAATTAGTTCAAAGATCCTTTGAAATAAGTTTTAATAAAAATTCAATACAAACAATTGTAAAATAAAATAATATCGCTGAAAATAAAATACTGAACATTTGGATAAATTATAATGATGTACACCAAAAAACGTCGATAACGTGAAGAATGTTTAAGTCCAAGAAATTAATAAAATACTGGGCAACAAAAAAAAAAAAAAAGATTTAAAAAGTCAAAGAAAAAAAAATTTAGACAGAAAACCATTTTCAGCCCGTCTTGGCAAAAACAGAAGTAATTTTAGTTCATTATTCTTATTTAACTTTAATAATGCATGCCACACACTCATTACTGAAATGAAATGTTTTTGAAAGTCATTTCAATAATGCAATTTAATTTAATTATTTCGTTAAGCCTCAATTTCCAGATATTACTTTAATCAAAGTTAAAAAAAAATTAAAAAATAATAATATAATTAAAAAGAGAGAGAGAGAGAAAAAGAGAATGGACATTTTGAAGTAACCACTTCAAATTGGCAATCATTTTTAGTGAGCCAATTTGTTCAAATTCAAAAACAAACTATGTGAATTAATTTTAAATGCAAACATATTAATTTTTTAATATTAAAAATGATTATGCATCAGAAGGTAATTAATCATTCATATTAGGATTTAACTTTTATCTACACAACTTCTACATAGTACAAGATCATTTAAAACATTATTGTCAAGAAGCCACATTATTTTCAAAATTTCATAATTTGAAGGTGAATAAATTGAACTTGGAAAAAAATTGATTGTCATATTTTATAATATGTCTATAATTAGTGATTTAAGTCAATTTATCCAATTTTTCGGTTCGGCCAAAATTTACTCAATCACAAATCTTGAAGGTCCATTATAAAGACAGATCTTAATCTGTTCTTTAGTTTAATATGAATTAAATGTTTTTAAACAACTTGTTACAGATTAATTTTGTTGCATGTATATCTTAATAAGTTTAAAAACCACAAATTTTCACGGATTACTTCAGCCAATGAGAGAAATCCTACTATTATTGAGATTGCGAATAATTAAAAACACTCAAAAGATATTTAACGTTTATGTTAACGCGATTTCCTAGGGAGCAAATAAAACGTAATTTTTCCTTTCCATTGATTTTATTTATTAGAAGCAAACGTTTTGACGGCTATGCTGTGATCTTAAAAAGGCAACTCAGAGAATTTAGTCTTATCATAGGACTGAGATTCCATATCAGGATCACCGAAGAGAAAGGGCGAATCTGAAAAATTTACTTTTTTTTTTTTTTAGTCAGAAAGATGTAAGTAACACGATGCTTCACTTTGTTTCTCTGGTTCACCTTTAGTTCTCGCACAGTTTCAAGTTAAAGTGAATAGCACCATCATCTATAAAAAATTGAATGCCTGATTTCCAGGTCGAACCCCGGGTCTGAAACTCCCCTCCTAGCATTTGTCATCCATAAATCACTCGTAAAAATTATTATTATAACAATGAATTTCAATTGCATACTTTTTCAATCAGGTAAATAATCTAAGGGGTTAGGTCCGCCAGTAAATATACTGTTGTCATACCTGTTGGTGAAGACCGTCGTCACTAGCATCTGTGAGAGTACTTTGGGCGAGCGCTTTCGACGTATGTATGTCATTATCAAGCCACTGTTGAGTTAGTACTTAACTTGACAGTGGCTTGATAATGGCATACTTACGTCGAAAGCGCTCAGCCATAGTACTCGCACTGGTCTTCATCAACAGGTTTTTCAATCAGATGTATGAATCAGCATACCATAGAGTAAACATTCGCCCTTGCTATCCTGAAGCACTTCTAGAACTTTGACGTCGATTTCCCAACAACCGGAATTCGTGATTCGCTCCTTCTCTTCCAAGGTCCTGATATACATTCAATATGACAACAAAGCAAATAATTTTTGACGGCAAAAAATAAAGCCACTTTAAAGGAGCATTAAGGGCTTATTCGCTTCCTGTTTATTTAACCCCTTCAGTTCCCTCGTCCAGCCGGCTGGACTAACTTCTTTACTTTGTATTACACTGCCTATGATCGATAGATGTGTACTACCACTTTGGTTTGAAGCTCTATGTATTTTTCTTCCACTTGACACCTAATATAAAATTATTCCATTCGATTTTGAAAGGTTATGTGTAAAATCATCTCTGCTCCACCACGGGCAGTCATGGATTCTAGAAGTTATTGACTTTTCTTTACATATTTAGTCGAAATGGTTTCTTTTTAGTGAATAAAACTCCGCCGAATTGAATGTACATGATCTTTTTAAAGGTTGGAAGTCCAATTTTATCAATAAAGTTTGTAATAAGGTGTCTACGAATTTTTGAAAATCCATGTCCAGTATACTGTACATGGGAAGTCAACCCTCACATTTGATGTAACAATATTTTTTATCTATTTTTCAAATATTTACTGTTATATTTTGTTTTTATGTTGTCAGAATTGTTTTTTTTTTTTTGAGTACCATAATAATAAATAACTTTTTCTGAATGGTATGGGCTAGAAGTCGCCCAAAACCATTCAAAATTATAATCTGTCCTTTCACATGATTTTCAAAAAATATATTCTTATTAGTTTTATGTTTTGTTTTTTTTAAATAATCAAATATCTCTTTTTGAGTCTAGACTGTAAATATTTCAGTTTCATTAATTTTCATTATTACTGTGCGCTGACAACAATTTCGTGTCTAAAATTCTAATCCATTTTTACAATAGCTTATTATATTTGAGCGTTTACAATAATATTTACTAACAATTTTTCAAATTTATTTTTTCTGAATTAATTTCTTTTAAATTTTTAATAAATTACTGCTTTAATTATATATTTTTTTAATATTTCGAAATTTTGAATTTTGTTTTTCATCCACAAATCGCATTACTTGAGAACCAATGTCAAGTATACTGGACATTACATAACTCACGTCAGGTAAACCATAAAATTCTGAAAAAAAAATCAGGAATCTTCACAAGAGCAATACACAACTATAGCAGGAAAGTGAAATTTGTTTATCAAGAAATAAAAATTCGGACCTGAAGGGGTTAACAAATTCTTTTAAAACAAAGGCTTGCGATTATTTCTTGTTGTTATAGATATACATTTTTAGCAACAAAAAAAATCGAATGAATAATTTAGGTTACTTCATGATATCCATTTAGGAAATATTAAGTAAAATTACAAGATTTTAAATAAATAAATAAAATAATATATGTATTTGAAGACTATGCATACAAATAAAAACATAACAAAAATTGTAATATTATTATAGTTTTCCTAAATTCCCAGATTTCTTGTATTGACATTCAGGTAATGAATCCCTCAATTGTATACCGCATTTCAAGTATAAAACAGCATCAAGCAAACAGTCAAGCATTGTCAACCGAAGGCCCCTCCGTCTTAAAAATTGATCCTAAAGAAATCTGTAAAGTTAAGTATTTAGATATTTTTTAAAGCTAATCTTCTTTTTTCTATTAGGTAGGAAGACAGGCTAGGATCACAATGGAGGATCGATACTTAACTATATACAGTATAAGTATTTGCCTTATCGTAGACTTTCTCTACCCAACAAACTTATGCGTACAATTTCTGTACAATTCTTAAGATTTCTTGGATCTCATTTATCGTGGGTGTTTTGTTTATGCTCCTTGATAAGTCCTGAACATTATTAAAGGACCTGGGAAGATCTAAGGTGTTAACGAAAGCCTCTGCCTGTAAGAAGTTAAATGTCTGCTAACCTATGTTTTATTATTATTACAGAATGCCTAACAAGACGAAATGCAGTGCAGAACTATCTTATAATGTAATATTAAATAGTGATTTAAATTTACGAGGCAGGCTAGTGGCACAAAACTCCAACAAATACTAATGGGAATTGCTGTAACTATTAAAAATGTGTTGTTTTACTCTATATAATGAACAAACAAAAACTTCAAAATGACAATACATATAATCAGTTTATTGTCTTCTTTTAATATTACTTAACACAAAAAAATAATAATAATAAATAAATGAATAATAATAACAGACAAAAATAAAACAGTGCCCAGATTTCTATTTTTTTTTTTTTCTTTTTTTTTTTAATTTCTTGTTTTATTCTTTTTTTTAATTATTAGTTCATGAATGCATAATTACTTCTACTATTACTATCAACAAAAATTGTGGTTTCGGATATCTCTATAGCTCATATCTTCTGAGATTATGCACTAGAGTATTCATATTAATTATACGGACTGTACACTAGTTCCGTTCGGGACTGTAACTAATTTGGCTATATTAATCAATTTTAATAGATATTTTATAGTGTTCACTTATGTCCCGAACCTACGATATATAAATAATAAATAAAAATACAGATTTAAAATGAATTATTTAACACTAGGAAACACAACCCACTTTCTAGATTGGAATGGATAACAGCAATGGGAGGCATCGAAGATAAAACACCAAGAACAAAAAAAAAAAAATATCAAATAAATAAACCGATTACTTAAATATTTTTAAAACTACAGCATATAGTACAAGGCATTTGATTTCAATAATTATAAATTGATAATTATGTTTAGGAAACATATAGAAATGTGAGCCAAATATTTATCCCAAAAATAAATAAAATATACCATAAAAAAATTAAAATAAACAACTGACTTTCAGGTACTTGGGATAAGAGTACTGATATTGAATAAGAAAAAACATTTTGAGTTCTATTAAGACAGGAAACGTTTAAAACTATGCCTAAAATCAACAAAATAATTACTTATTATTAATAATAATATGAATTGAAGCATGAACAGAATATACAACATAAAACTAAATCATTCCTAATGTAGTTTCCTCCCTTAATAAAAGAAAAATGATGATAAACAAACAAAAAAATTTCTTAGAAAGAAATCTAGATAGAAACAATTGAGAGTAGAAGAAAGGGTGGCACAATACTGTGAGATCATTAAATATAATCTCTAATAATAAAAAAAAATACATATATACACATATATTTTCCATTTTTCTTGTTTTTGTCAATATTATTTTTTTTGTTAAACTCACCCAATCTTAAAATAAATTACTTCATATAATGATATTCGATTCCAATATAATAGAACGTAACCGAAGTTCTTACTTTTTTCTTTAAAATAGTTCGAGGAAATAAAATAATATGAACATCACCGTTCGATGAAAATTGAACTTATACATCATGAACTGACTCGTTGAAGAAAATAATTCATTAATGATAGAAAAAAAATTATTTATACTGGAATCATTTTAAAATCGTATTCAGTCAAATATATGCCATCTCTTCCAGTTATTAACAAAAATATTTAGTTGGGTATAGATTAGCTGGGTTTTTGAAGCTAACGCAGTATTTGGATTAATTTTTTTTCTGTCCTTGAATGTCTGTTGATGATAGGAAAGTACATATTTTCCTATTTTACTAACTCAAGAAGAGGAAGATGAAGCCAGAAAAAAAAAAAAAAAAAAAAAAAAAAAAAATACAATAATGAGATAAAGGAGACTGGTTCGTTGTAATCGAGGCTATTTTCCTGAATGCCTAACGACGGTTTAGTGAAGCCTCTTCTTCCGGTGGTGCAGGAGTTGAACTATGGCTCTGCTCGTACTCCATTACCTCTTGGTAAATTAAATCCTTCCACTGCTCGACTGAGTGCTCTCGTTCGTCAACGGAGTGATCATAAGGACCTGGTGCAGGCTGAAACAAAACACACAAATGAAGGGGTAAAACTACCTTGAAGTTATTTTTTTCCTTTGATAATTTTTAGCACTCTCCGAAGGATAAAGATATTGATGTATGTATATATATATATATATATATATATATATATATATATATATATAACGTTATGGGATAAACCATAAATTATCCCCCATTCCCACTAGAGCACTCTGAACATGCTCAAGGCTAAGGGCTCGCAATCATGAGATACAGCTGTGGCGAGAATACTCGGGCGTCGCCTCTGAAGCACGGCATTCTCCTGCAAGTTCAGGCCTTTCTAGGCCT
Organism: Gonocerus acuteangulatus; assembly: GCA_946811695.1. Classification (NCBI taxonomy): domain Eukaryota; kingdom Metazoa; phylum Arthropoda; class Insecta; order Hemiptera; family Coreidae; genus Gonocerus; species Gonocerus acuteangulatus. The sequence continues at coordinate 67,250,536 of OX328131.1, forward strand.
GGACTAGGCCTTTGCATCGAAAGGGTTAACAGCAGTGGCGGCTAAAGGGGAGGCATTGGGGGATGGATGAAAATTCACAATCTTTTTCGGTTCAGTTAGAAAAAGAAATTGTTTAGGCAAATTAATAAGTTCTAACTAATGTATGTTCTTAGTTTATCAAATACCTTCTTAATGATTTCTAGGTTCCTGGTTATATAAATTTGATTCTACACCACCATGCACGGCGGTAAGCACAAACTAAATTAGCCCCCCTGAAACTTTTGTCTAGAGCTGCCTATGGTTAACAGAGAAAACATGCTACTTTACGAGGTGCCAAGAAAACTACATCTTTATAAGCCGGAAACTATCAAGTTTGTGAGTTAGTGACTTCTTTACAATATCCATGAGTCTTAGGAGATTATCATAATGCACTTAACATAGTTTGCCCATCTTCCGACTTACCAACTTATTCCCTGCCACCATTGATTTTAACTTACCGCATTCACTTCTCCCTCATCGTACCAGACGTTTATGTAAGGATGAAGCAATGCATCATCAACAGATATTCTCCTCTCTGGATCTATTACCAGCATTTTTGACAGAAGGTCCCTTGCTTGGCTTGCTGAAAATTAAAATAATTTTACTAAAACTATAAATGAAATTGTTAAAAATTGTAAGGAATTGTAGTTATTGAGTTATGAAATTGGTTTATCTTTTGAAAATAGACTACAGACTTTTTTAGTGAGACACAGAGATGTGAGGCTCCGGGAGAGCTTAGAAAGTTCATATTAAAACGATTTATATGCAATTTCCACTTGAATGTTTTCAGTCAGAGAAATCGCTGCTTAAAATTTTAAAGTGTTGATTTCGATATTTCCAAGTGTTTTTGTCACTGCTTTCCCCAGTTTTTAATTGGTTGTTTTTTTTAAAGAATTTAGCATGAAAATTATTTTTTTAGTAAAGCTAGGTAAATAAATGAGAAACATGTTTGCATTACTTGTTTGTAATACATTTTTCTTTAATACTGTGCAAAATTTGAAGAGGTGGATAGAGTTATTTGAGCTTAGAGATGGCCAGTATCAATTTTCTGTGTACTGTTGCGTTTAAAACTTTGCTTTTATTTGAGGTGTCATAGGAATAGGTGTCTACAATTTTTCAAAAATCATTAACTGTTTTTAATAAGCTTTCCAAATGACACTAGGTGGGGGACACTAGGGAATGACGTAATGAAACCCAGCCTGTCATCTGAATGACACAGTTCCTGCGAGTAGGACTTTCTTTTCGAGCTACTCTGTAATCTGAATAAGTTTTCCACTGAAAAACAGTAATGTGAATTGTAAATTACAATTCACTTTTGGTTATTATTACAATTTGCAATAATAACCAAAAGTGATAATTATTTTAATACGACTTACCTTTTAGCCTATTATGTTCATTTGAATCACTTGGAAAAAGAACATCTGGAAAGAGTCTTTCAAACGGGTAACCAGAATAGCGTGGCCTGTTTTCAACATAGTTACGAACTGTCGGTTGAAGCCTCTGCATGAAGTCTGGTGAAGGGGTACCCAATTGTTCTTGAAGAAATAAAAGTATTAAAATTATGAAAAACATTGTACTAAGAATGTATGAGATAAATAACAATAGAAATTATTATTGCTTCTGCCTTATTTATTTAACTATTTCTTCGCAGTTTCATCAGCCGAAAGTGGTTAATCCTTTACCTTTATATGTAGTCGTTCATAAGAAAAATGGCATCTTAGCACCGGAGGCACAGAGGTAAAGGTAGTTTTATTACGGCTTTTAATACTCTTTAAGGCCACAAATATTCATTTCTGCAAGAGTAGACTATGGCACTTCAGCATCCAGATGACCATGGGGTTTTGCCATGTTTGCTCTGTATTTTTTTATAAACTCAAGAAATTTGTATCTGCATTTAATCAATTCCATTTATCTCATATATGTTATAAAAAAAAAAAAAAAGAGGAAAATCAATCCCGTAACAGGCCACGAGGGCCCTGGGGGGCAGATACTATAGAGGTATCTGATTCTTGACCATACGGCACACCAGGGAGATAGTGTGGTCAGTACTATACTCCGGCCGTCTGATTTTCCCCTTTGCTGCTTTGACTGCTAGGGTCGTTAACATCCAGGTACCCATGAATAAATTAATTAAAGGCTGGGTTTGCCTAGGGACTGTCAGGGAGGCCGAATCCAACCCATGAACGATGATACAACTAGAAGATAAAAATCTTTAGCGCTTGCTCGGAATTTGAACTCAGGTCCTTCAGCATTTTAGTCCTATACTCTACCACTGAGCTAACCTCGCCCCCCTAATACATGTTTTATGCAACAAATATAACAAGTATCACGTTTACAGGTTTTGATATTTGTCGAGAATTTAAATTCATTCAATCAACAAAAGTGGCTAATAATTATTATTAATTATAATTAATACACTGTAACTTTTATTTTATTTTGGACAAAGTGAATATGTTCTTGGCCTGCAGTCCAGAGCAAGAGGGACTATTTATTAATAGTCCCTCCTATTATTATTTATTAAGTCAATTTTATTATTAGATTCTCCTGGTGTAGAACTACCATATACTAGGTAAGGTCCATAAGTTTCCGGCCTGTCCTGCTTCCCCTCCTTCAAACGTGCCGGGACCTGCACGCCTATGCAGGTTCATGCCTGCTCACTCCATACCCATCGCCCGCACTTCCTCAGTCTTGTCAGTCAGTGTCCAGCCTTGAAGGAAACTCCCCATTTTTACAATGTTCAAACTCGAGTACCGTGCGGTAATTAAATTCTTTTGTAAAGAGGTTCTTACTCCTGCGCAAATTAAAGAGCGCTTGGATTGTGTATACGGGCAGTCCTTCCCCTCGTATTCCACAGTGAAAGAATGGGCAAAATTATTTAAGTTAGAAAGAGAAAGTCTAGAAGATGACCCACGTCCCGGTCGCCCATTGGAAGCTGTCACTTCTGAAACAATCCAACTTGTGGAATCTGAATTGCTGTCTGATTGGCGACTAAAAACCAAGGAAATAGCAGTGAGGTTAGGGCTTTCAAAACCAAGTGTTTTGAGGATCATCAAAGAACATTTGCATATGAACAAGGTTAGTGCAAATCTTTTTATTTTAGAAAAATTTAATCGCCACACCGGGATTAAAATCCAGAATCTCCCGTTTTATGCTCACGAGTATTGCAAATTATTCTACTGAGCTTCATGTCACAGCATCATATTTAACTGAACCAGTCAATGTTATAGTTGTATCGATGGCCACAGGGAATAACTCGGTAAGTTTAAAATCAGAACTTTTTTGGGCAGCTCATTAAAAGAGAAAATACACTATTTTATGAGATGCCACAAAACCGACATCTTTATAGGTTGGATGTGATCAAGGCTGTGAGTTAGTGACTTCTATGCACTATGCATGCGTCTGAGGAGATGATCATAGTGCACTTAACTCATTTTGCCCATTTTCCCACTTATCAACTTATACCCTGCTACATCAATATAGGGCTCAGATTATGTGCCCCAACCAGGATTTAAATCGACTAAACCACAATATAATATAAAGGACAGTATATCCTGTTTGTGACTTAATTTTCAAATCTTTAGTTACTCTCCACTTTATTATAAATTGGTTTAATAAATTGAAATTCTAGAAGGAGTACTTCAAAATAATAACACTGTCTGGCTTCGGATAAATATGATGCACTGTTGTCTGTCCGAATTTTTGTCTCCATCGGATGAAATAACTCGTCATGCTATGATATGAAGTTTGGTAGCATAGAACGGGGATTCTGTATTCAAATCCCTGCCTGGAAAGTTAATTTAATTAAAAAATAAAAACTTGAATACTATTTTTTTGTTCTTTTGTTGGAAAATTAATTTAACCCTTTAACGGGCACATTTCGCTAGCTATGTTGGAATTTTTTTAATTTATATTTGGGAGTCTGGGGGGCATCCATTTACTAAATATGAACCCAGGATGTTAAAAAAAAAAATTGTATCCATAAATAGGAGGTAGGCCGCTTGAGCGGCCCTTGCCCATTCCAGGCATCGGGAATCCTCGATATGCAATGCCCGCGATACGTCGTAAAGCCGATTCCAAGTCGCAAAGATCCCGAAAATGAAAATGGTTCATTCGATGGCGTTACCCTAAGATTAGCAGGCTTTAAAAATATATATATATATATATATATATATATATATATATATATATATATATATATATATATATATAATAATAGTATAATGCCAGTCCACAATATCATTTAAGACAAAATTGAGAAAAACATTTCATTAGGAATGCCAAAAAAAGTATGTTTTCCTTCCAGTCTCACGAGAGTAAGGTACTTATGAGACGAATCAATGAATAACATGTAAGCGATATACTCATTTCAATTAAAATCAATTAATTCCTAATCTAGAATGTATAAAATAATTATTACATACTTTGAAACAATTTTTGGATAAGATGAGTGATCCAGAGAGCCAATAATGCACGTCCAACACTGACACAAGACGAGTGCGGGAATGGGCAAGGACTGCTTTAGCGGTCAACTTCGTCATATCTCGGCTCCTCGGGCCCAAGACCTCCAAATACTATTTTTTGGCATACCCCGGCATCTAGCAGGAAGCATTGGAACCAATTCCGCCTCACTCGCGTCATTTTTTACTTTAAGCTAGCAGTGGCCGCTCAAGCGGCCCTTGCCCGTTAAGGAGTTAAATGAAAATTGACTGTACTTAAAGACAGGCAAAACTTCTCTTAAGAGTTAAATCGTAGACTTCCACAGTTCAAGTCATCACAAACATTATGGTTTTCGGGTTTTGGCCAATTCATCATCTTCTTTACCAAATTTTCGCAAGTCAGGCTGCTAGCTTCTTCCGGGTTAAGCCTGAAAACTTAAGATTCCCAGACTTAAACCTGAGGAAGCAGTATGACAAGCAAAATGCTGGTTATAACACGGTCAAAACCCGAAGACCATAATACATAGATAGGCCCTTAAGGTGTGCTGCATAAGTAAAGGGCAAAGTTCGATAGATACAAAGTAGATAGTAGCTTACCTATGATTTTATTCCACTGATCAATGTGATCTGTGCCAGGAAAGAGAACTCCGCCTCTAATCATCTCTCCCATAATACAACCTACTGACCAAATATCTACATTTTCTTTATAACCCATTCCTAATATGACCTGAAAAATAAATAATATTGTAATTAGTAGGAATAAGAAAAATCAGTTTAAACATATACAGTGGGTCAAAAAATTATTCATACACTTAATGTTTTGGATGTAATTTTTTTTGTTCATTTTTTTAACGCAAAATATCAACAGATAATTATAACAGAGGGAATTTGTCATTAATTTTATAAAGCGCTGAAATGTATTACCTCATAAAATAAAGTCAGCAGCAAAATTTGCCAATTTTATAAGCAAAAAAAATATTCATACACCTATGAAACGAAAAAAAAAAGATTCTACTAAAACATTTTCTGTACTTAAGCCCCCTCCCCTCCCGTTACTAGGTTACCCTTTCTGATTTATGACAGCTTGAAGTCTCCTGGGCATTGTTTCTACGCGTTCGTTATTCTCCTGACAGTCGATTTCTGCCCAAGTTTTCTGAAGGTTATAATTTAATTCTTTCCCTAAAGAACATGAACATTTTGAAATTTTTAACTTCAATAATGCCCATAAATGCTCTAAGGGGTTAAGATCTGGTGAGTGAGGTGGCGTTTGCACCATTTGGCGCACTTGTACAATAGCCATTCTGTTTTTTCCCCGGTATGATTCAGGTCACTGACCTGCTGGAATATATAGGTGCTGTCTATTCCTACCATTCGCACACTTTTGTTTCAAATTACCTCGAAACACATTCACATAGTTCTCAGTATTCAAATAAACATCAACTTTTGAATGTTCACCTACTCTGCTGGCGCTCATGCAACCTCAAACTATGACATTACCCCTGTGTTGCTTCTCAGTAGGATGGAGATGTTTTGCTTCGAATGCTCTGCTCTTTTGCCTCCAAAAAAAATCTCTGTTCGAGGGATTTATAAGCATTGAACTTCCTTTCGTCCGAAAACAACTAGATTTTCCAAAATTAAAGCGGTTTTTTCTCATGATCCCGGGAAAACTTTATTCCTTTTTTTTGACGAATTTTTAATTTATAAAAGGTATTTTTTTAACTGCTCTACCACTATATCCCGCTTTATGTAGCCAGTACCCCACGGTTTAAGGTGTTACAGGATTCCGACAACATGATGCGATGTGTTCTGCTAGCTCGGTAGCAAATAATTTGCGGGTTTTTTGCAGCTCTCTGCACGATTTCACGGGAATCACACACTCACCGAACGTTTTCTGTCCGTGTGTTTTTTATTGTCCACTGATGAGGTTTTTATCTTTTTAATTATATATTGCTTAGACGCTTAATTCAATCCCAGCTTTCATACGAATCATTGGTAACTCAATCCTTGATTTAAAAGTTTAACGATTTCATGTTTAAGATAAGAACTCAGTTTCTTAGATTTGCGAACCATTTCACTTGGATTATCTTAGAATATTGAGTGTTTAACCTTTTCTCATGTTAAGATAAAACGTTGTGTTTAATAAGAAAGAAATAATTATTGGTATAAGTTGAAACATTGGCACATGAAACAACTTTAGAGTTATCATAACGCCTAATTTAAGTGTATGAATAATTTTTTTGCATGCCAATGTTTCTTTTTTTGTTATTAATAGAATTGAGCGTGTTTCTAATTTTTGCTTTTACATAAAAATAATGGGAAATGTTATTTGTTATTATTATCAGCAGTTTGTTTGGGTTAAAATAATGAAAAAAAAAATATTATTGACTAATAAAGTAAGTGTATGAATAATTTTTTGACCCTCTGTATATTAGAAAAACAACACGTTTTATTTTTTAAAAATACTTCAGATGTTCTCCAGCTGATATAATAAAAAAAAGAAAGTAAGCTTCTGATAGGTCAAGAATTGAAGGCAAGAAATTATGTATTCTAGTACACTGAAAATTAAACTGCACTTTGTATCTTAAATAATGGGTTGCTTTTAACCGTTTGAATAAATGCTCTAGGGAATACTGATTCTATAGCCTGTTCAAATATAGTAGAACTTGGATAATTCGAACCCCTAGGGGCCGATAAAAAAGTTCGAATTATCCAAACTTCGAATTACAAACGTTTTTCAAAATAAAGGGTTAAAAAATTGAATTTCATATTTTCACATTTTAAAAAAAATACATTTTATTTAAAGAAAAACAAACATTTCATGAATTGATGATTACGTACATAAGTAATAAATAATTTATCAAAAAAGTAAAAAAAAAAAGCCTATTGTTTTGGAAAAAAGTCATTTTCATGGGCAAGATTTTTTTCTTTATTTTTCAGGTAAGTTGGTAAAGTGTTGGGAGGAATTCCAAAGTCATTGGCAATTTCAGATTGTTTCATTATTCCTTTTTCATCTTCTTTAATCGCTGCTATTTTCTCTGACAACGTTAAAGTTTTATAACTTCTAGGCTTCGACATCTTAAATCAACATCTCACTGAACTGCACTGTATACCAGAATTATAAGGCATAAAACAACACAACAGATCTAGGCACTGACTAACCTATAACTGAATAAGAAATGAAGATGGGAGGGATGGTGGAAGGGAATTCTAGGATAAAACGACAGGATGTAACTATAACAACCCCTGGAAGACAGGAAGCGCAACCCACCACTTGGCAGAACTTCTAGAGTCCAAGAACTAAAATATTAGACCGCTGCCATCCACTTCCCATTGGAAGTGGATTATCCAAAATTTTATTCGAATTAACCACGATTTTTTTACATGGTTTATGCCCTAAATTCTAGGGACCGAGAGAAATATTCGAATTATCCATGTTCCACTGTACACGGAAAAGTTCAATTCGGCATGTGCAAAACTTTGAGAAAAATATTCCCAACGTTTCCACTATTTGCAAACTCTCAGGAAATAGTGTCCAATATTTATCAATACGTAGACAAAGCTAAGACTAAAAATGCTTTAAACCTTCTAGCGGTAAGGTTATAACAGGGAAATTTTTACCGCCAGTTTCTTGCACAGGGAATATAGGTCACACCCTTTTCCCTCCAACTAAACCATCTATTTGAACAGGCTATAGCTTAAATTGCTTAAGCCTTAGCTTTGATTAAGTATTGATAAATATTAAACACTATCTCCTTTGCCTGACCTCTCAAAGCCTTCCCTAGTCATAAATGAAACAATCAGTTTTTATTGAGTTTAAAGTACTGTGTTGTTCATTCTACAGGGAAAGCAAATGACGAAACCGTCGGGAATATATCCTTCGGAATTTCGGGCATGTGGGATTAGAACTATTCCATCTAACTGAACGAAGTATACATATGTGTGTAAATTTGAACTTGTTTTAATTTTAAGTAAGGCTGTATTTTCGATATTTTTAAGATACATTGAAATATTATAAGTTTCTTAAATGTACATTATATATATTTATTTAAATTTTAACGTCCATTTATTATTAACTACGAATTTTAGGACAGGTTATCTATAGGTTACCACCCTTTTCTAGCCAGGATAGGGGTGATGCCTTTTCTTTTTTCGAAAGAAAAGCCACCACCCCTAGTGGGAATCGAACCCACAACTTTGGCACGGAGTGTTAAGAGCTCACGCCTTAACCCTCACGGCTACCGGGTCTCCATATATTATATATGTCTCCATATACATTATATATATGACATAACTTGAAAAAAAACTTTTGCCAGTTCAGATATTTTATTAAAAAAAGTCATGCCACTACTGTATACTCGAGTAACTGTGTTGTTTTTTTTTGTTTTCATTCAATTTATTGTAGGTGATTAACTTATCAGGTCAGCAGAACCTTATAGATTTTTTTAACAAAAATCGTATTAAGGTTTCTTTAGCCGAATCCCAACCATTCCATCTTTACTTATCACCTCGACAGCTAACTATCTTTTTAGTATAGTAGGAAATTTATTAGGCTTTCGAATTTACTTAGCACGATTTCTCGATAACTTTCAATTAATGATTTAAGATCTTATTATGTAGCAATGGTGTATTTTTCATCATGCGATAAGATCAGGCATTAGGATGACCAATAGAAAGCAATACTGAAGAAATTATATGAGTTTGGACTACTGAACAAACCCATAAATGCTTGTAAATACAATCATGCATTGCACTCATGAAATTGTTTGACATAAATAATCACCTCAGGTGCCCTGTAGTACCTCGTTACTACATATGGAGTCATCATAAATGTGGTTCCAGCTGTCCTCGCTAATCCAAAATCGAGTATTTTTAGAGTGCAATCTGATTTGACTACTATATTACTAGGCTTCAGGTCCTGTTTAAACAGAAAAATGTTAAATAAATAAAAAAATATATTAAAATTTGAGAAAAACATATAAATAATTTATAGCAATATTTATTGTGATCTAACACTAATTAAGAGGGGGAGAAACAAATATAAACTAATAAATATAAACTTTTTTTAAAATAAAAATGAATTAGAAAAAGTATTTTTGTACCAAATTTCATCATAATCAGACCTCGGCTACTTTTGTCAAAGCCAATTTCGGAACTTTTTCATGATATGAAAAGCAAATTTCATGCCCATTAAAAAAAAATCACTTAAAAATAAAAAGCCTTAACTATTAGCTTAAAATTATTTGTAACCTTACACGGATTACTTTGATAACTATAAACTTACAATTTTACATACATTTAAAACAATTAATAAAACTGTATAAAATGTACATCGTATGTTAAAGAGGATAGTCACATTAATTTTAAAAGTAAAGAAACAATGATATTAACATTTTTAGAATGACTATGGCATTAGCAGCCTCAAAAATATTGAACAATGATAGCAGAATTCAAATTTCCAAAATATTACTAACTAAACATTTATTGTCATTGTACCTAATTTAGTAAATTAATGTGTGGATAATTTCAATATTTAAGTCTGCATATAGGTAAATAATGGATAATTGATGTGTAAATATTACAACAAAGGAATCTAACAGAGTAAGGGGGTGGGAGGGACAGATAGAATTGCGTCGCCATACAAAAACGGCAACAATTACAAATCCGTGGAAGTCTCGGTCAGACTCTGGTAACTGAATTTTGTAACACGGTTTCGGAATTCATGAATTTTTCGTGATTTTTGTCTCCTATTTTCATTTTTGTGAATTTTTCGAGCAGCAGTCACTCTGCAATCTGACGTAAGGTACTCCTGTACCTTAAATGTAATCAAAACATGCCTTGATTATTCTAAAATATTATCTACATGAGATTAAACTATACTTACCCGGTGAATTATTCCCGCGGAATGAAGATGCTTAATGCCGCAAAGCATCTGATAAAGTAGGTAGGACATCCTCTCGTGATCCAGATCCATTTGAATGACCTGGCAGAGATTGGCATCCATCAGCTCCATAACAAGATATACATCTTGAAATTCCTCGAGTGATTTTTGTGGTGTGAACGCGTTAAGCAGACCTATTATCTAGAGGGAAGAAAGAAAAGAATTAGCAAATGGCGTAATTTAAATAAAGATGATAAAAAAAGGTCAGGAAGACATTAGTAACAGCATAAAGATATATATTTATATTAGTGCAAAAAACCTTCTCTTTTTTTTGTGATCTATGAATTATAAAAAGTTTACATTTTGTGTCACACTTCTGGGTTGAGTCATCAAAAGCAGGTTTTCCTCGCTATAGGGAAGGAGTAAGCACGTTAAACTCACGAAGGCCAGATTTAACAAATGTTTCGTTTGTGAATACAGGCATAACAGATGAGTTTCAACGAGATCAAAAATATGTCACAATAAAAAATTAATAGGAATAAGAAAATATTTTCTAAAGATATGCAAGTTACATGTTCTAATGAAAACAATATTTTATGCACAAAAAACAAAACATAAAAAAAAAAAGATACGTAAAACATAAAAATAATTATGAAAATGGTGTGGGAGACTTACATTTTTGTGATTGACTAATTTCATTAATTTAAACTCTCGGTAAGCTCTTTTAGCATGAGTAACATTTTGAAATGGTCTTGAAAGCTTCTTGATGGCCACATTCTGTTGTCGCACTGTATCAAAAGCAGCACTACAGAAAAAACAAAAGAAGAAAAAAGTTAATTTTCACAATAGAAAAGTTTGTAGATCCAGAGTTGGGCATAATCATAATTACAATTATGATTATAATCACAGGCTCTCGAGATGTGATTATGATTACGATTATAATCAAAGACCCTGGAGATATGATTACGATTTCGAATATAATCATAATTACAAGAGTGATCAATTTTTTTGGTTATAGTTTTCTGCAATTACGACTTGAATTACAGTTGTTTTGGTGATTAAGCCTGTAATTACAACAGTAATCACATTTTTGGGGTCTCCCGTGGTCTAATGGCTAGCGCCTTGGATTCATAAGCGGGAGATGGTGGATTCGATTCCCAACCTCCGGCAGGAATTTTATCATCCCACGGCTCGCTGGTAAAATTCCTCGCTGCACCCTGGATGTCGGCGCTAATGACTCGATGTAGATACGCCGTAAAAAAAAAAAAAAAAAAAAGAAAAAAAAGTAATCATATTTTTTCCCTTGTAATTACAGCTGTATTTATACCATTCTGTGATTACGAACGTAATCATAACCTATCTGTGATTACAAACGTAATCCCAATGTTTTCCCAACGTCTTTTATTTTTCTAAATTAGTATTACTAATTACCAGGTTCTTATCCGTAATTACCGTAATACCAATGGATGAAAAAGTCTCAACTCTTCATATCTTGATGCAAATAGTTTTCAATTCTCCTGTACAGATGTGTGTTGAGTTCGAGACTTTACAGTGTAATTGCAGAAAAAGGTGTGATTACGTTCGTAATCACAGAAAGTTTATGATTACAGTTTTAATTACAGAAGAAAATTGTTATTACAGTTGTAATCGCAAGAAAATAGTTGTAAATACAGGAATAATCACAGAAACAGCTGTAATTACGGTCGTAATTACAGAAAAATGTTTTTACCACTGTTGTAATTACAGAAAAATATTGTTATTGCGAGAGTAATTATAACCAATGATGTGATTATAAATGTAATTAGGTAAAGATGGAATGGTTGGGATTCGGCTAAATAAACCTCAATATGATTTTGTTTTAAAAAAATCTATATTTCGGACGTTTCGGCTACTCATATTTCGGCTGGTAGCCTTCGTCAGCTAAAATGACAAAAGGGGAGTCCAAATACTCTCCCGACCTCCCACCTAGATTTTTACCATGCCACTTGGGTATCCTTCCATTAACACCTCTTTCTCCTTTCCTGTCATAAACATGCCTTTTGATCCTTACCGACATTTCTCCCACCACCTGCTGTTTCCAGCTACATATACCCCAGTAGATTTCTTTTTTCCTTAGACACTTTCACAATGGTTACTTAATTGCCTACCTTGGTCTTCCTCTGCCGCTCGGCATTTCCATTGGTATGTAGTATCTTATCTCTTTGTAAAATTAATTAATGTTACTATTAGCTACTATTTTTGTCATTGGTATGTAGTTTCTTATTTCTTTGCAAAATCAATTAATGTTACTAATTACTATTAAAATCAATTATTGTAGCTATTTACTTTTTCATTCTAAGAATTTAAGACGATGTGTTCTTTTATAAGTTAATTGTATCTATAGTTCTGTTACCTATCACAATTATAATTTTTTTTGTTTTTGTATTAATTTCTTTTTTGTCATTTTAGCTGACGAAGGCTACCAATGAGTAGCCGAAACGTCCGAAATATAGATTTTTTTAAAACAAAATCATATTGAGGTTTATTTAGCCGAATCCCAACCATTCCATCTTTACTTATCACCTCGACGGCTAACTATCTAATCATCATGATAAATGTAATTGTCATCACACTTGTTATAAGATGGTGACCCAATGTCTCTAATATATTTATTTGTTGCAGAAGGTCATTCTGCAGGTGAGCTTCTGCCACATATAAATATAATGTAATTACGATTATAATCATATCTCCAGGGTCTTTGATTATAATCGTAATTGTAGTCACAATTGTAATTACAATTATAATCGTACCTCCAGGGTCTGTGATTATAATCGTAATCACTCTTTTAATTACAATTATAATCATATCTCCAGGGTATGTGATTATAATCGTAATCACTCTTGTAATTACAATTATAATCATATGTCCAGGGTCTGTTATTATAATCGTAATCGTTTTTAATATTACCAAGATGGAGATTAGAATGAATAGGTAATAAAACTACATTTTTATATATATAACTAAAAAGTTTTTATCAGCTTGAGTCTGGGTTATGAGGAAAGGAAGAACTCTTCAGTTTGGAAGTCACATCACTGTGACCACCATTGATATCCAATATATATTCACTTATATTCAAATTTATGTTAATTTATCAATCTTTATTGTCATTTGTATTCACCATTACCATATGTTTTTACAGCCCTGAAAAAGGCTTGTATAGCAAGCCAAAACGTTGGCGCTAATAAAATACATTTTAACTATAAAATGTGGTTTTATTGAATAAAAAAAAAAAAAAAATAGACCGAAACCCCGACGATCAACACTTTCTACTTCGCAACGGTCGACCATATCTTCTCAATTAGACAGGAAAGGTTGATTGATACAAACTGAAAATCCTTACCACACAATGCCTTGAGCACCAGATCCAATAGGCTTCAGATTCTGATACCGTTTTAGAATGGTGAACTTCGTGTCCCCGACCTCCACTGTGTAGAACATTGAGGAGAGCCGTGAACTCATTTTACCGGTGAGGAAAGGCATTCGCACCTGAAAATAAAAATAACTATATATATTTTATAATAATATAATTTCATTTTTTATTTAGTCACCTTTTACATACACAAGAACAATGTAAAGTATTATTTATTCTTTAATAGTAACAATACATACCATCAACTGCCCATCATCAGATGAGTGTGTGTCGTGAGGGGAAGAGATCGTACCACCTCACCAGCATCACCTGTAAGCAATAAAAATATTATTTATTTTATGATTTTTCAAAAATGAAGATATAATAAGGGCAAATATATTCAATAGTCATGAATATAATTGAATAATTTAAAAAATAAAAATAGCGGTTTTAAGGCGTACGTAATTAATTGATCAGAAATACATGGTAAAGAAAAATATATATATATATATATATATATATATATATATATATATATATATATATATATATATATTGGAATATAGATAAAACTCCCTCCACTATCTAAGAACTCATTGTCTTTATGGGAATATCGGCCACACCCCATTTCCCTTCGAACTGCCTCCTTATAATTGTATGAGTTGTCTTGTTGATGTATGTTCTGAGTCTACACGAGCACCTGCTTACTCCTAAAGTAACCCTTCGACACCCCTGAAAGAGTATTTAAAAAGGACTATTCAAATTGAGGATGGATTGAGTATTTGCCTTATGATTGAAGGAAAGGCTTGATAAGAGTAAGTATGAGTTGTCTTGTTGATGTATGTTCTGAGTCTACACGAGCACCTCCCTACTCCTACATTCACCCTTCGACACCCCTGAAAGAGTATTTAAAAAGGACTATTCAAATTGAGGATGGATTGAGTATTTGCCTTATGATTGAAGGAAAGGCTTGATAAGAGTAAGTATGAGTTGTCTTGTTGATGTATGTTCTGTGTCTACACGAGCACCTCCCTACTCCTACATTCACCCTTCGACACCCCTGAAAGAGTATTTAAAAAGGACTATTCAAATTGAGGATGGAATTGAGTATTGGCCTTATGATTGAAGGAAAGGCTTGATAAGAGTAAGTATGAGTTGTCTTGTTGATGTATGTTCTGAGTCTACACGAGCACCTCCCTACTCCTACATTCACCCTTCGACACCCCTGAAAGAGTATTTAAAAAGGACTATTCAAATTGAGGATGGATTGAGTATTTGCCTTATGATTGAAGGAAAGGCTTGATAAGAGTAAGTATGAGTTGTCTTGTTGATGTATGTTCTGAGTCTACACGAGCACCTCCCTACTCCTACATTCACCCTTCGACACCCCTGAAAGAGTATTTAAAAAGGACTATTCAAATTGAGGATGGAATTGAGTATTTGCCTTATGATTGAAGGAAAGGCTTGATAAGAGTAAGTATGTTTTGTCTTGTTGATGTATGTTCTGAGTCTACACGAGCACCTCCCTACTCCTACATTCACCCTTCGACACCCCTGAAAGAGTATTTAAAAAGGACTATTCAAATTGAGGATGGATTGAGTATTTGCCTTATGATTGAAGGAAAGGCTTGATAAGAGTAAGTATGAGTTGTCTTGTTGATGTATGTTCTGAGTCTACACGAGCACCTCCCTACTCCTACATTCACCCTTTGACACCCCTGAAAGAGTATTTAAAAAGGACTATTTAAATTGAGGATGGATTGAGTATTTGCCTTATGATTGAAGGAAAGGCTTGATAAGAGTAAGTATGAGTTGTCTTGTTGATGTATGTTCTGAGTCTACACGAGCACCTCCCTACTCCTACATTCACCCTTCGACACCCCTGAAAGAGTATTTAAAAAGGACTATTCAAATTGAGGATGGATTGAGTATTTGCCTTATGATTGAAGGAAAGGCTTGATAAGAGTAAGTATGAGTTGTCTTGTTGATGTATGTTCTGAGTCTACACGAGCACCTCCCTACTCCTACATTCACCCTTCGACACCCCTGAAAGAGTATTTAAAAAGGACTATTTAAATTGAGGATGGATTGAGTATTTGCCTTATGATTGAAGGAAAGGCTTGATAAGAGTAAGTATGAGTTGTCTTGTTGATGTATGTTCTGAGTCTACACGAGCACCTCCCTACTCCTTCATTCACCCTTCGACACCCCTGAAAGAGTATTTAAAAAGGACTATTTAAATTGAGGATGGATTGAGTATTTGCCTTATGATTGAAGGAAAGGCTTGATAAGAGTAAGTATGAGTTGTCTTGTTGATGTATGTTCTGAGTCTACACGAGCACCTCCCTACTCCTACATTCACCCTTCGACACCCCTGAAAGAGTATTTAAAAAGGACTATTTAAATTGAGGATGGATTGAGTATTTGCCTTATGATTGAAGGAAAGGCTTGATAAGAGTAAGTATGAGTTGTCTTGTTGATGTATGTTCTGAGTCTACACGAGCACCTCCCTACTCCTAAAGTCACCCTTCGACACCCCTGAAAGAGTATTTAAAAAGGACTATTCAAATTGAGGATGGAATTGAGTATTTGCCTTATGATTGAAGGAAAGGCTTGATAAAAGATTGAAGGCCTCCATTATTGAGACGGCCGGCTTCTTCTACCCTCCTTTCAACCCTAGTAATACATTATTTACTCCACTTCAACCCCCCCCCCTCCCCCCGAGAAGCTTCTTCCTTTTCTATAGCCTCTGTCAATAATACAGTTTTTAGACAAACTTTTCGCCCGACAGCTGCCGGCATCTCTTATAAATCATTTATGGTGCCAAATGACTTTAGACACTAGGCACCATCAATTTACTTACGACTCGCCTTTTAGTGATACTAGATGTGTTTTTTAAAGACAGAGTAATAGAATTAAGAAGTCTAACGGCCACAGCAACGCAGAATTCACCGAAGATATGCATCGCCGTGCGATCCTGTATTTAGCCCGGCGATAATACTCGTTGTTGATACGCCGAACAGTGGTGCCGAGAGTAAAAAAACCTCCAAAACCGAAGGTGTTCAATCGCGTTTGAACCAACATTTTTTCAAACCTAATTAGTTGTAGAATACTGCTTTTCCATTTTATTCATAGGTAAGATCACAATAAACCTTTTTTTTTTTTTTTTTTTTACCGTTTTCTTACTTAGTAAAAATCTCACAGTTTTTAGTGAAAAGTAAAACAATATTCTATACCACTTATTTTATTCCGGACAAAATTGATGCTACCCAGGAAGTTCCATGTGTGTATGTAGCCTTTAAAAAAATTTTCTTTTTTGCCAAAATGTACCATGAACTCGGTGCATTTGTGTAGTGAAAATATCTGTAATGGAACTCAATTATCCTTAGATTATTTGGTGTAGGAAAAAAAAGAAAAGCTGTACTTAGCTATCCTCTCAGCATAGTTTTACCTTAAAGGGCATGTTTTGAAGTTGCTGTCCTATAAATTTCATCGCCGTACTCAGCCGAATGTGTGCACAGCCTCATAAAATGATGCGATGCAATTATGTTACCAAAAACGAGTTTACCGTTACTATTTTCTGCAGAGAGTTGTTGAACACTTTGTGATAGCAAGTAGCTAAACATTTACAGTGAGATCTATCTAATATCTCCTGTAAAAATGTCAAAATTTATTCGTTATAAGCGAAAATTTTAATAAAGAGAAATACGTCGAGACCAATTAACTGTATTACATTGTTTGTTAAATTATTCAACTCAGCATTCAAAAAGTCCGTCACGCAGGAGCTGCATAACTAAGCACTTTCCTCAGAATTTGGGTAGTGTAGACTGCTTACCAGAACAATTTGCTTAAAATATCCTACATAAATAAAATAAAAACGTGAATAGTTGTCTTTTAATTTTGTAATGAGTAACTGATCAATTATTAATTTGCTTCCAGAGTTATGTTTACACATGGTACCTACTACACTACGTAATAAATACAAAAAACCTCATATTATCTTATTAGCGCGGTTCCTCCCTCCCCCATAGGGAGGAACCCCGCTTATAAGGTTGATACAATGAAACAATCCGGACGTGCCGACAAGAAAATTTCGCGTTTCAGAACCCCTAGAGACCGAAAATAACGGTGGTTCAAATTTGTATATATATATATATGTATATATTTATTTATATATATATATATATATATATATATATATATATATATATATATATATATATATATATTTGTCTGTTCGCTCATTTCTGGCTTCCCTGATGGTCCGATTTTGATGAAATTTGGTACAAAAATCAGTCGTCCAATTTGAAAGGTCAAGTTCGTTAACCAGCAAAATCCGCCCACTGGAAGATGGCGTTTGGGGCGAAATTCGCGCAGAAAAAATCGTAACGCTTACGTTTTTGAGTTCATAAGCTTGTAAGTACTCTTTTTATAGGCTTCTTGGGCTAGGAAAACGAATGAAACCATTTTCAAGGCGATAGCTTTAACCGTTTTCGAGAAAATTGGAAAAATAGTTTTTGAATACCGTTTTTGGTTTGGGTACTTAGAATTACGGGATTCAGTTGAAACTTTATCTGCATGTTTTACTTTCATTAAAACTAATATGTTGAAAGTTTTGTTACGTTTGGAGTTAAGGAAGGGTTAGAATAAAATATTTTATGAACAGACATGAAAAGTTTTGGGAAGTTCGTATACTTTCATTAATATCTCGAACACGGTTGGGAAATCGTGGTAAGTGGATAGAAACTATTTGAAAGCTTACTAAATTCTCTACAAAAAAGAATCTGAAACTATTTTTGATTAGGTTATGTCAATCGGAGAAATAAGTGCTTAAAACTTCAAATACGTCTGTTTTGTTCTTATGAACGGGTTTTTGTCGTTCTTGTTGTAATTTTTGTCTCTTTCCCTTCGTTTTTTATTGCTTTTTATTTTTGTAATTTCTTATGTTGCGAAAATTTTGTGTGTAAAACAGGATATGAAAAATGAGGCCAATTTTCTGTTGCTAGAAATAATATAAATTTTGGGAACTTTCATTAATATCTCGAAAACTGTTGAGAATTTTGGCAAACGGAAGAATACCATTAGAAAGCTTATTAAATGCTCTACATAAAAGTTTCTAATGAAAGTTTTGATTAGGCGATGTCAATCGGAGAAATAAGAGCTTAAAGCTTTAAAGTAATTGATTTCGCTTATTCGAAGTTTTCTTTTTGTCTGTGTTTTATTCCTTGTTATTTTTTAATTGCTTATAGTTGGATAATGTATTCGAAAATAAAACAGGTTAAGTAAAATAAGAAAAACAATTTATTGTTAGAAATATAGAGTTCCAAGATTCCAAGACCTTGTAACTAGCGGGACGGTTTCTATTGTTGCCGACCCATCCAGGTAAGATTGTAAATCCTACCTTTCAAGACTGGTGGAACCAAAATATAACTGTCAGGGTTCGGTCACTGCTACTTAATAAAACTACATTTTATTGTAAAAATGGTTTTATTGTGCCGACGTTTCGGCTTGAACTTCAAGCCTTCATCAGGGCTGTAAATACAAGTAGGACATATTTAACACTAATATATGCACATATCTATGTAAATATACCTAACATATATATATATATATATATATATATATATATATATATATATACATATATAATATATATATATATATATACATATATAATATATATATATTTATATATATGCATATACACATACACATATACACGCACACATATGTACATATATATGCCCACATACATACACATATGGGGTATGTATTATTAAGTAGCAGTGACCTAACCCGGACAATCCCTACCTTGCATCATCAACGGTCAACGATCTCCTCTCAACAAAATAATAACTGCTTCTATTTTAATCTTTCGAAATTAGACTAGGGATAAGAACGGAACCGCGCTAAGATGAGGCAGTTCCTGCGAGTCGGACTTTTTTTATCTAACGCAGGAACAGGATACAGTCACTCTAGTGGTAGAAAGCGCTCCTTGCGGCGGCTTTGTGAACCTACGTCTGGCGGGCTTTTCTATTGAAATATATTACAAATTAAACCCCCGCTTTCCGATTGACCGATTCAGCTTATCTTTACAACACTTCTTTCTCATGAGTTACCCACGACGTATACCGCGTTTCGTTACAATACAGCAGAAATTACGACCGGTATGAGTATAAAAGGAATTTGGGTCCAGAGTAAACTCCCCCTTCTAATGAACCGATTTAGTTTATTTTTACAACACATATTTACCTGTAGATTACCACTACGAATACCGAGTTTCGTCGAAATATACCAAAAATCACGGCTGGTAGTGGCGAATTGGTATTGTGGGTCCGGAGTAAACCCCCCTCCTAATGAACCGATTTAGTTTATTTTTACAACACATATTTACCTGTGGATTAGCACTACGAATACCGAGTTTCGTCGAAATATACCAAAAATCACGGCTGGTAGTGGCGAATTGGTATTGTGGGTCCGGAGTAAACCCCCCCTCCTAATGAACCGATCTAGTTCATTTTTATATCTCACTTTTCTCTCTATATTACCACTACGAATACCAAGTTTCGTTGAAATATAACAAATATTACGGCTGAAATAGTCAAATTAGAGTTTTGGGTTCGGGGTAAATCGTTCAATCGTTTGCTAATTGAATGCTATATACCAAGTTTCGTGACGAAAAAACAAAAACTCTGGCTGCTATCGTGTTAACAGACATATATATATATATATATATATATATATATATATATATATATATATATATATATATATATAAATTTTAACTGGGGTCATTTTCGGTGTCTACTTGGTAGGATCGATAAAGATGTGAAGAAATTTTTCAAAAATTCCGTCATGAGTCCAACCTCAATAGCTACTGTCCTTCGGAGGAATGTGCTAAAACGAGTTTATCGGAACTATTTTCTGCAGAGAGTTGTTGAACACTTTGTGATAGCAAGTAGCTAAACATTTACAGTGAGATCTATCTAATATCTCCTGTAAAAATGTAAAAATTTATTCGTTATAAGCGAAAATTTTAATAAAGAGAAATACGTCGAGACCAATTAACTGTATTACATTGTTTGTTAATTTATTCAACTCAACATTCAAAAATACATTTGGAAGGATACATATCTCTACCAATTGTGTAAAATATGAATTTTTTAAATAGAATATCTGCTGTTTTTCACGGTTTTCGTAGTATAAAACCCGTTTAACTTCCAAAATAATTATCCTATCGAATTGGCAGTGGTCTCATTCGACTCAGCAATACAAAATACCTTAAAAACCATACCTAAATCAGGAAGATTCAAGTACCTACAGGTTTTTCCCCAAAATCGGGCAGTACTGTGCGCCTCAAGGGGGGGGGGGGGGTGGTAAAAAAGGTGCTTGAATTTACCGTAGCGATGGTTTCGTTTCATCGAAGGAAATATTTAGTGAGTTTCTATTCTAAGCTTAAAAAACCACACCACGGATTAGCATTAAACGGCAGCACACAAATATGAGGCACTTCCCGGACTTAAACAGTATAAACATGAAATCTTAATAGGTTCAAACAAGATTTTTTTGTTGCCAAGTTAGGGTAGTGTAAGGTCCCGAATTCCCTTGGACTTGGAGTGAATAAAGATGAGACAATAGTTGCATCTCAAGCATTGGAGATGTTGGAATAATGAGTCTTCATACATGTCGTCTGCGTTAATCGCATACCAGATGTCGTAAACGTCACGACGTAAATCTCGGCAAACGGTCTAAAGAGCAGAGCTTCGATGGTCTCAAAATTAAGTTTCCTACATTTCCTGTATTCTAGTACTAGATCGAACAACGAGCAAGAGTAGAGGTGGAACGAAGGGTTTATTAGGATCGGTTTATCTGTGGCTTGGGAGTTCGCATCAGTTCCTCAATACTCGGCTCTCACCCGAGTAAAGGAAACAAGGGTGTGAGGAACTTTCTGCCGTAAATATAGTAGAGAGACTTAAACACCAACACACGTGCTGGGAAAGTGCCCCTACAAATCCCTTAATGTCACCAGGCGGCACCACAATGCCAAAAAGGAAAACCAAAACCTTCTGGAAAAAGGATTATGCATGTTTGGACGAGGTTTACTACATCGACTCGGAGGGTTCAAGTAGATTTGTTGATATTTTGGCAGGCCATAAGAAGAGCAGAAAAGCCCTAATCGTTGACCCTAAGGTGAGATACGAATGCGCCTTGACCAGGCCTCAAAAGTCGACAAAGAGAAAACCTAAAGGAGAAGTTCTTAGAACCTTACGGAGAAAGGGACTTCGAGGTAAGAGGGCTTTGGTTCGGGGCAAGAGGTGCCATTCCTAGGACTATAGCAGCTTTCTTCGAAGAATGTGACGTCGAATTCCAACATTTGCCTAAACTGGCTGAGTCCATCATTACAGACTCGTTAGGAATCCTGCATCATCATTTGTACAATTAACCTAATAGAGGATAAATATGAACGATCATCAAAGGATGAAGATACTCTCGGATTTACAGATCTGTCTTTTTTTTTTGTTTTTGGTTTTAATTACAAATTTGAGGGCACTTTTTTTTGGACAAGGCGTGATGAGTAGGCTGTGAATTAGGAACCCATTGAAAATGGGCAGCATATCATTAATAAAAATGATTTCTCTCTCTCCTTCACCCAGAAATAAGGGCCAATCTACCTAGCTGCCAAATAAACTTGTCTTTCATCCTAGCAATGACTTATCTGTTTTTTGATCTTTGTGTAAATAACAGTAATCTATAAATAAGACAAACTCTGGAACAGGAGCAGCTGCCATTGTAAGGAACAATACGTACCAAATTAAATTACCAGAACAGGCGACAGTATATACAGCAGAACTTTACGGAATACTTTTGGCACTGACTAACGTCCATGATGAAGAAACAGACATGATCACGGTTTGTACAGATTCCTTAAGTTCCTTAATATCCTTACAGAACATTTATAACACACACCCTATTATTCAAAACATATTTACTCAAATCGACATTCTTCAAAATAAAAACAAACACATTACACTGTTCTGGCTACCTGGAAACGAGGACATACAACGAGCACAGCTGTGGACGCACAGGCAAAACTGGCTATAGACCGACCCGTGCCGGATGTAAACACTGTGACGTCATCAGACTTGACCAAAACTTTACGAACTAACTTACTGTACGAATGGGAAAGAGATTGGTTGAGAAGTAGTTCCAAGTTAAGAGAAATCAAAAACACAACCAAAGCCTGGATAAAAGAACAATTCTCCCGAAGAGAGGAAGTCATCCTATCCAGGCTTCGGACAGGACACACCCGACTTACCCATTCGTACTTACTAGAGAGAAAAGAAAGACCGACGTGCAGACAGTGTAACAGAACTCTAACTGTTAAACATATACTGACAGACTGTAGACAACGCAGCAACTTGACAATTCCCCACGACTTACATGACTTACTAACAGAGGGTAGCCAATACATCGAAATACTTCTGACACATCTCAAAACACTGAACTATCATTCGAAAATATAATTATATGCATTCTTCTTCTCTGTCTTTATTGTAAATTATGTTGCTTCATGTTTTCTGTTTTTTCAAAAAAAACAAATTCTTGTTTTTTTGTCTTGTGTTTTATTTAAGTGTAATCCTTTTTAATATTACGACCTGACTACTACTTTAACGGACTTTGATTGTGCTGTTCTTATGAGTCAATCGCCTCCGTCGCGAAACTCATAATAAATGAAATAAATAAATAAATAACAAACGAAGACAGGTATGGTTGGGATTCGGCTAGGAGAAAAACGTCAGACTTTCAAAAAGAAATCTGTATTTTGGACGTTTCCAACCCAGCAATTGCACCTCTTTCATCTGCACCGATTTACCCCCCTCCCCACCCCCTTTTTCATAACTATAAAGACCACCGGTGTAGTTGCTGTCGTTCATACTTCTACCATGGTTACCTAAGTTGTCCTCGAGGTCTTCCTCCCTCCCCCCTAGGCATTCTCTAGTGGTATGTATCTATATATTAATTGTTATAAATTGTATTCACTTATAAAAATAGATTTTGTTTTTCACTACATAAAAAATGTGCGTTGTTTTTACTGTTTAATATTTTTTTTTGTACTGTTTTTACTAACAAGTTCTACATGCTGTTTTCTTTCCAACTACCGTATTTTCATTGTTTTTAAAAATAAGATTGGTTAAAATTTATTGTATTGATATATATATATATATATATATATATATATATATATATATATATATATATATATACTCCGCTCATTTCTGCCTGTCTTTTACTTACTACTTGTACATTTTCTTTACTTACAAGTTGTATATATTTTTTAGCTGAAGAAGGCTGCCATTGTTGCAGTCGAAACGTCCAAAATACAGATTTCTTTTTGAAAGTCTGACGTTTTTCTCCTAGCCGAATCCCAACTATACCTGTCTTCGTATCTCTACAGCGGCTAACTATCTCCATCTACACTAAATAAATAACAGTAAACTTGTGAATGTGACAAGCATGAAATGGCACTCCGCCATTCCAAAATAAGTCCCTATTTTCTATAACCTTAACTTCTGTTC
This sequence comes from Gonocerus acuteangulatus, assembly GCA_946811695.1. Taxonomy (NCBI): domain Eukaryota; kingdom Metazoa; phylum Arthropoda; class Insecta; order Hemiptera; family Coreidae; genus Gonocerus; species Gonocerus acuteangulatus. The sequence continues at coordinate 67,274,833 of OX328131.1, forward strand.
ATAATATTAAATTCTATACCAGAATGCTTAAAAATTTATTATATGTCAAAAGCGAAGATCAACAATGAAATAATTAAATCTGATGAAGAAGAAGGAAATAATCTTACCGGCTTCAAGTAAAATGCCTTCGGAAGTAAAAGATACAACTGAATTGCTTCTAAACAAAACATAACAAGAGAAATCAATACCAAGAACGGAAAAGGGAAGGAAAGAAAAAGAATAAGATTAATGGCCTCGAAAAGGGGCTTAACTCTCTTTTCCGAAAGGACAAACTTGAAATCGTATTTCAGCCGGAGACCGTGTACTGGCAGATTAGAACTGGAAGGGATATCTTAAGATAAACCTCAAGCCCTGCTCTTATATCAGCCTTTTCCACTAGGATTTATTACACTTCAGAAACTCAATATAATCACACATTTTAGTATTTTCTTTATTAATTTCGAGTAATACTGTTGAGTATTTTTTTTTTTTAAAAGTATTAACAGATTAAAATACATATTACATAAAATAGTGCACCTACAGATCACTACACTATAATATTGGAGCTATTATGGGGGGAAAACAAGTTATTTATAAGGGAGATAAAATAGTTCTGTTTGCCCGTCCACTGGAGTGAGTTCACTGTTAATTTGAATTTCGCTATACATAATATATACAATATATAATTCATATTATACATTAGTTATACAGTATGTTTACACATAGATGATATTAGCACTTTCCTCCGAAGGAAAGTAGCTATTGAGGTTGCACTCATGACGGAACTTTTGAGAAATTTCTTCGAATCTTTATCGATCCTACCTAGTAGAGACCGAAAATGACCCCAGTTAAAATTTATATATATATATATATATATATATATATATATATATATATATATATATATATATATATATGCATGTGTTTTGTTTTAAGTTACTTCGCTGGGGTTGACATGATTGATTTGTGATACGGCTTCTCTCTCCAGCGGTGTTCTTCCTCTCCTTTCTGCAATATTTCGTCGGGTTCATCTCCGACTTCTTCAGGCTGCTATGTGTCGTCCTCGGTGGTTGTCAAGGGAATGATTTTTTCCCGGAATTTCCCTCCTTTATAGCCCTGCTTCGTAGACTATGCGGGCCAATGGTGTAGGGGGTCCGTGGGCCCATGGCAGTTATTATTTTGGTTCCACCAGTCTTTTTTTTAATATAAATTATTATAATGGCGAGTCAACCCTTAAGGTCACTAACGCCATTCCTGTGTGTAGTAAAGTCTTGAAAGGTCATGATTTACAATCTTACCTGGAAGGGTCGGCTAACACTAGAAACGGATCCGCTAGTGACAAGGTCTTGGAATCCTGGAAATCTATATTTCTAACAATAACTTGTTTTTGTTATTTTACTTAACCAGTTTTATTGTCAAATACATTATCCAACTATAAGCAATTAAAAAATAACAAGGAATAAAACAGACAAAAAGAACCATTCGAATAAACGAAATCAATTAATTTAAAGTTTTAAGCACTTATTTCTCCGACTTCATCATCATGACATCGCCTAATTAAAATTTTCTTCAGAACCTTTTTTGTAGAGCATTTAGTAAGCCTTCCTGAAGGGAGTTCAGGACAGGCGGACCAAAAGTTGGTTACTTTACCCCATTCGAGATCGTTAGCACACCGTGTGTGAAATAGACATCTGAAGCTATAAGACGGGCTACACACCGTCTAGTTGTCGAATTATGATTACATAAAAATTTTATAATGATGTGTTTTCATTTTACCTCACAAGAGCGAGCTGCAACCCCTGTGTGCAATGCTCTTATTTATGTGAATTCACTTACGAATTGGGTGAGTTCCATAGTAAACATGTTTTATTCTTATTATTAAAAACAATATAAAGAAGAAAAAAAATTTCCTCCAGAGGACCGTGTTCGAAAAAATCGTCGTCTCGAATAAGGACGATTTCAGAAAATGAACGAAAATCAGTTATGAGCTTCAGAGTAAAAAGTATGGACTTTAGGCATTCAAAGTGGACTCAAACAAGCCCAAAAGTGGATAGTAGGAAGGGTTTCCGGTATGATCATGATATGATTTATGCGAAATGATTGCAAAAAATCAGGAATTATTTAATTCGGTGGGACAATCATCCCCTTTATGTTTCAACAAGCAAAATTGAAGGAGACATATGAGAGTCCCGGAGTCTGCATACACATGTACACAATATTTACATGTAATATAAACTTCAATTTAATGTAATGATTTCAATTTGGTTGAAAATTCGAGGAGCTATTTTTATTTTTTTTTGTTTAAATATTTATTTAAACTTTAACGTCCATTACAACTCAGAACTGCATGACGGGTTATCTATAGGTGACCACCCTTTTCTACCCAGGATAGGCCTAATGCCTTTTAGCACATTCCTCCGAAGGAAAGTAGCTATTGAGGTTGGACTCATGACGGAATTTTTGAAAAATCTCTTCAAATCTTTATCGATCCTACCTAGTAGACAGCGAAAATGACCCCCGTTAAAATTTATATATATCTATATATATATATATATATATATATATATGTATGCATATATATATATATATATATATATATATATATATATATGTCTGTTAACACGATAGCGGCCAGAGTTTTTGTTTTTTCGTCACGAAATTTGGTATATAGCATTCAATTAGCAAACGATTGAACGAGTTCGTTAACCACCAAAATCGGTCCACCGGAAGGGGGGGTTTACCCCGAACCCAAAACACTAATTTGACCATTTCAGCCGTAATATTTGTTATATTTCAACGAAACTTGGTATTAGTAGTGGTAATATAGAGAGAAAAGTGATATATAAAAATGAACTAAATCGGTTCATAAGGTGGGGGGGTTTACTCCGGACCGACAATACCAATTCGCCACTACCAGCCGTGATTTTAGGTATATTTCGACGAAACTCGGTATTCGTAGTGGTAATCTACAGGTAAATATGTGATGTAAAAATAAACTAAATTGGTTCATTAGGAGGGGGGGTTTACTCCGGACCCAAATTCCTTATATACTCATACTGGTCGTAATTTCTGCTGTATTCTAACGAAACGCGGTATACGTCGTGGGTAACTCATGAGAAAGAAGTGTTATAAAAATGAGCTGAATCGGTCAATCGGAAAGGGGGGTTTACTTTGTAATATATTTCAATAGAAAAGCCAGCCAGACATAGGTCCACAAAGGCGCCACAAGGAGCGCTAGAGGGACTGTATCCTGTTCCTGCGTTAGATCAAAATACGATAATATGAGGTTTTTTGTATTTATTACGTAGTGTAATAGGTATCATGTAATAGGTATAAACATAACTCTGGAAGCAAATTAATAATTGATCAGTTACTCATTACAAATTTAAATGAGAACTATTCATGTTTTTATTTTATTTATGTAGGATATTTTAAGCAAATTGTTCTGGAAAGCAGTCTACACTACCCAAATTCTGAGGAAAGTGCTTAGTTATGCAGCTCCTGCGTGACGGACTTTTTTCCGAAAAAGCCACCCCTAGTGCCATCCACCGGGCCATCTTTTTTTAAAAATATCGCAATTATGTAGAGCATGTTGCTTGGATTTTGCAACAACATTGAAAATGCTACTGCTTTTTTCTAATACCTGAATTGCAAAATTAATTATGCAAAAACTATCAAACCGATTTAAACGAAAAGTCATAGGCTGTTTTATCGTATAATTGTTATAATACTGCTGGAATATGAAGGTCCTAAATGCATTTATATATAATTAATTTAATTTAAATTTTAACGTCCATTATTATTACCAATGCATTTTAGGATTATCTATCTATAGGTTACCACCATTTTCAAGCCAGGATATGGCTGATGCCCTTTTTTTTCTAAAGAAAAGCCACCACCCCATAGTGCATAGTGGGAATGGAACCCACGATCCTTGGCACGGAGTGTTAAAAGATCACGCCTTAACACTCACGGCCACCGGGCTTCCTCATATATATACTACGTCTACTAAAAATTTTGTTTCTGCCTAGTTTTTATTTAAACATTGTAATAGCGAATTTCAATCTCGTTTCGCCATCCTGATAGACAAACTAACCTACCCCATAAGTTTTCTTGAATGTAGAGATGGATGATGAAGAAGGGGAGAGCTAGAGGAGCCGCACTGCAGGGAGGGGGCCATCTCTCAAAACTAACAGCATTACATCCTCTCTCTATCTACCTCCAGAAACTAGTTACTCATCAAAAACCAAACTCAGTACAAACACAATCCACCAAGTTTGCGGGTATGTGTTCCCTATCGTGATTACATGAGGGAACTCTATAACCGGAATTGTTACCAATTATCTTTGTCGTTTTAAAGTTTCCACTTACCCGTACGCATTTGGTCTTATATCTTCCACCAACGATTAATCTATGATTACAGTATGTTTAGATGACGTTCAGGGCCTACCAAGGTCCCCCTAACCGATGGCGGAGGGTTAGATATGGAGGATCACAGACTATTGTCGCAATTAATTGAAAAGAAAGCCATTGATAATAGACCAGAGAACAAATGTTTAGATTTCGATGTTGAGAAGAGGCAAGCTAATTTTAGCCGGAATATCTTCGGAAGACCTTATATAAGAATAATTGAAGAATGCATAAATCTAAAATATTCCAAAACATTTGCTCCTGAAGAGGCGCCAAGAGACGCGAAACATGTAGAGCCTAAAATAAAGCATATAAAGTGAAGTTGACGAGTTTTATATATGCATGACCTTTCGCCTATAAAAAAAATATATTGAAAGAAAAAAAGGGTCACAATTTTATAATACAAAACATATAAACAAAATTCGATAAAAACACGAGGTTTTTGTACTTTTTTGACCCATAATTGCATATTGACGCTAGAGATTTTATCAAGGAGTAAAAAGATCCGTAATGAAATTGTCTATAATGTCCCATTAAGAGCAAAATAGCAAAACGTATGAAAATTAGGGGAAAAAAATAAACATTTTTATTTCATTTTTCTCGGCAGATAAAAATTCATTTGATACCTTAATATTCTAACAGTACTATGACAATTGCATAATACAAGATTTCTCTAAACAGGTTAGATGATTTTTGCATTCTAAATGTTGCAAAATCTAAACGACATGCTTTGCATATTTGAAATATATATTTAAAAAAAAAAAAATACCTAAGGCATTCAAGCTTTAAAAAAAAAGATTGAAAATCGGCCAATTAGGACGGCTTCAGAATTTTTAAAGTTATTGACGTCGCCGTGCCAGTCGGTTTTATTGTTTTAGCACTTTCCTCCGAAGGAAAGTAGCTATTGAGGTTGGACTCATGACGGAATTTTTGAAAAATTTCTTCAAATCTTTATCGATCCTACCTAGTAGACAGCGAAAATGACCCCCGTAAAAATTTATATATATATATATATATATATATATATATATATATATTTATATATATATATATGCATATATATATATATGTGTCTGTTAACACTATAGCGGCCAGAGTTTTTGTTTTTTCGTCACGAATCTTGGTATATAGCATTCAATTAGCAAACGATTGAACGAGTTCGTTAACCACCAAAATCGGTCCACCGGAAGGGGGGGTTTACCCCGAACCCAAAACACTAATTTGACCATGCCAGCCGTAGTTTTCGTTATATTTCAACGAAACTTGGTATTCGTAGTGGAAATATAGAGAGAAAAGTGAGATATAAAAATGAACTAAATCGGTTCATAAGGAGGGGGGGGGTTTACTCCGGACCGACAATACCAATTCGCCACTACCAGCCGTGATTTTTGGTATATTTCGACGAAACTCGGTATTTATAGTGGTAATGTACAGGTAAATATGTGTTGTAAAAATAAACTAAATCGGTTCATTAGGAGGGGGGTTTACTCCGGACCCACACTACCAATTCGCCACTACCAACCATGATTTTTGGTATATTTCGACGAAACTCGGTATTCGTAGTGGTAACCTACAGGTAAATATGTGTTGTAAAAATAAACTAAATCGGTTCTTTAGGAGGGGGGGTTTACTCCGGACCCAAATTACTAATATACTCATACTGGTCGTAATTTCTGCTTTATTGTAACGAAACGCGGTATACGTCGTGGGTAACTCATGAGAAAGAAGTGTTGTAAAAATGAGCTGAATCGGTCAATCGGAAAGGGGGGTTTACTTTGTAATATATTTCAATAGAAAAGGCAGCCAGACGTAGGTTCACAAAGGCGCCGGAAGGAGCGCTAGAGGGACTGTATCCGGTTCCTGCGTTAGATCAAAATACGATAATATGAGGTTTTTTGTATTTATTACGTAGTGTAGTAGGTACCATGTGTAAACATAACTCTGGAAGCAAATTAATAATTTATCAGTTACTCACTACAAAATTAAAAGAGAACTATTCATGTTTTTATTTTATTTATTTATATAGGATATTTTAAGCAAATTGTTCTGGAAAGCAGTCTACACTACCCAAATTCTGAGGAAAGTGCTTAGTTATGCAGCTCCTGCGTGACGGACTTTTTCAATACATGTGTTTGATTCTGGGGGGGGGGAGGAGTTACTAGGGCCTTGTTGCAACCATCGGTAGAATTGTAGCTCTGAGATAATGCTCTGAAAGTTCTCAGAGCAAATAACAAATTTTAGTAATTGACAATATTTATCTGAGCTTGGAAAATACGATCACCAAAAAAACAAATTTTTCTAGGAGCTCTGAAATAATAATACAAAAAAAAAAAATCGTTGTGAAATAAACTGTCCTTTCCTGATCTACGACTTTCTCGTTCTAGAAACAACCACCAAGTTTTCCCCTCCAAGAAAATGTAGGTTTATTGTTTTTGAGCGTTTTTCAAGTTATATATTTCACCAGGTGCTCTCCAGTGTTTAAATGAAGGAACAATTCTATGCACAAGGTGACTGGAGCGGAGGAGAACGCATCACCTGGAATATTTTAATGAAAAACCTCTCCTAATTCTGATGTTAATTAAAAATGGTGGCCGTCTCGGGGAAGTTGGCGGGTGGGGTTTTTCAAGAAAAGTCTTCAATTTTGTTCCAGTTGACTTCCACTCCTTTTACACGAGGAGAATTAATTATTTAGAAAAGCTCTCTTCCGCGAAAGAAATGTCAAGAGAGTATGAAGGAAAATTAGGACCGATTATAAGAGGTTCAACTTCAGGATGCCTTTTTTTGTCTTAAAGAAATAATACGGTAAGGTCTTTATTATTTAAAAAAAAAATTAATAAATAAGTTAAACCTATATTTATTTAATAAGAAATAGGCTCTTCCGAAAAAAAAATAAAAAGTTGCAGTAGTATACCTAACCAATAAATGGCAGCTGTCCATTATCACCTATGCTCTTAGCTCACTCTACGCTCTACTCTGTTTCTAGCTGTAGTAGTATACCTAACCAATAAATGGCAGCTGTCCATTATCACCTATGCTCTTAGCTCACTCTACGCTCTACTCTGTTTCTAGCTGTAGTAGTATACCTAACCAATAAATGGCAGCTGTCCATTATCACCTATGCTCTTAGCTCACTCTACGCTCTACTCTGTTTCTAGCTGTAGTAGTATACCTAACCAATAAATGGCAGCTGTCCATTATCACCTATGCTCTTAGCTCACTCTACGCTCTACTCTGTTTCTAGCTGTAGTAGTATACCTAACCAATAAATGGCAGCTGTCCATTATCACCTATGCTCTTAGCTCACTCTACGCTCTACTCTGTTTCTAGCTGTAGTAGTATACCTAACCAATAAATGGCAGCTGTCCATTATCACCTATGCTCTTAGCTCACTCTACGCTCTACTCTGTTTCTAGCTGTAGTAGTATACCTAACCAATAAATGGCAGCTGTCCATTATCACCTATGCTCTTAGCTCACTCTACGCTCTACTCTGTTTCTAGCTGTAGTAGTATACCTAAGCAATAAATGGCAGCTGTCCATTATCACCTATGCTCTTAGCTCACTCTACGCTCTACTCTGTTTCTAGCTGTAGTAGTATACCTAACCAATAAATGGCAGCTGTCCATTATCACCTATGCTCTTAGCTCACTCTACGCTCTACTCTGTTTCTAGCTGTAGTAGTATACCTAAGCAATAAATGGCAGCTGTCCATTATCACCTATGCTCTTAGCTCACTCTACGCTCTACTCTGTTTCTAGCTGTAGTAGTATACCTAACCAATAAATGGCAGCTGTCCATTATCACCTATGCTCTTAGCTCACTCTACGCTCTACTCTGTTTCTAGCTGTAGTAGTATACCTAACCAATAAATGGCAGCTGTCCATTATCACCTATGCTCTTAGCTCACTCTACGCTCTACTCTGTTTCTAGCTGTAGTAGTATACCTAAGCAATAAATGGCAGCTGTCCATTATCACCTATGCTCTTAGCTCACTCTACGCTCTACTCTGTTTCTAGCTGTAGTAGTATACCTAACCAATAAATGGCAGCTGTCCATTATCACCTATGCTCTTAGCTCACTCTACGCTCTACTCTGTTTCTAGCTGTAGTAGTATACCTAAGCAATAAATGGCAGCTGTCCATTATCACCTATGCTCTTAGCTCACTCTACGCTCTACTCTGTTTCTAGCTGTAGTAGTATACCTAAGCAATAAATGGCAGCTGTCCATTATCACCTATGCTCTTAGCTCACTCTACGCTCTACTCTGTTTCTAGCTGTAGTAGTATACCTAACCAATAAATGGCAGCTGTCCATTATCACCTATGCTCTTAGCTCACTCTACGCTCTACTCTGTTTCTAGCTGTAGTAGTATACCTAACCAATAAATGGCAGCTGTCCATTATCACCTATGCTCTTAGCTCACTCTACGCTCTACTCTGTTTCTAGCTGTAGTAGTATACCTAAGCAATAAATGGCAGCTGTCCATTATCACCTATGCTCTTAGCTCACTCTACGCTCTACTCTGTTTCTAGCTGTAGTAGTATACCTAACCAATAAATGGCAGCTGTCCATTATCACCTATGCTCTTAGCTCACTCTACGCTCTACTCTGTTTCTAGCTGTAGTAGTATACCTAAGCAATAAATGGCAGCTGTCCATTATCACCTATGCTCTTAGCTCACTCTACGCTCTACTCTGTTTCTAGCTGTAGTAGTATACCTAACCAATAAATGGCAGCTGTCCATTATCACCTATGCTCTTAGCTCACTCTACGCTCTACTCTGTTTCTAGCTGTAGTAGTATACCTAACCAATAAATGGCAGCTGTCCATTATCACCTATGCTCTTAGCTCACTCTACGCTCTACTCTGTTTCTAGCTATAGTAGAAATTGCAGGATGCCAGATAACTTATACCTTGCGACGGAGACCGTCGCAAAATGAAGCAGAATCCCAAAAAGCTGGCCAAAACTCCAAATCTTTATGAATCGATCTGAAATTTATTACTAGGGGATTTTTGGGCTCGCTAATTAAGAATCAGGGGTCAAAATTCAAAATGGCGGATTCAATATGGTCATATCGGAAGTAAAAAAGCTTTCAATGTGAAGAATAATTATTATTTTTTGATAAAATTTGTTGAATAGAGTTGTTCAGAGTCGTTTATTAAGAATTTAATGAAATATAAAATGGCGGATGTAATATAACAAAAAAATTGATAACAAAAAAACTATTAACTGACAATTGAATAATTATTTTAAAACAATGTAGTACAAGTAAAACAAATATAATTTTAATAAAATGTTTAATTTTTTTTTAAGGAGCAGATATAACTATCATTTCATTTTTTATAAAAAGCTGAATAAAAACTCGTTCGGCAGCTAAATTTTGTTTTATTTTATAGATAATAGATTAACCTTTCACGTCCAATAAGGTAGATGTTTGAACACTGCTGAACAATTATACTTTTTCCTTCAAAACTAAGTTTCTTTTATGTTTTCAAACGCAACATTCACATAAGTTTAATAAATTATTACTATTTTCTATGAAAATATTCATTATTCTAATAAACACAATTATTTTCTACGTACTTTCACAAATTAATTCCATTTTGCTAAAGGTAAATCGGTGAACTCTGTGAAATTTTATAACTGTTCAAACACGAGGTTGTTTTCTCTCCTGCGTGCACGCCACTTGTTGCTCAAGGGAAGGTCGCTTTTCTATTAATTTTTCCAAAGCATGTATAAGGGGTTTGATTCTAATACTAGCGGATTTTGACCCTTGGGACATTACTCTAGCCAACCGAACAATTCAAATTCGCCCACTAGAAAATTCATTTTTCGATTTTTGGCCAGCTTTTTGGAATTCTGCTCAACTGTGCGTCGTTGCCAATCGCTCTGTTTGGAGTACCTTGGACGATTGAAGGATTGGTATGCAAGTGACCACAAGGTATGAAAACGGTATATTTCCTGGCAGGCCTAATCACTTAGAATATTTACTACAAAGTGATTCAGCCAACATAGATTGTAAGATGTAGAGATTGTACACTAGAAGTGGCTGGATGAACCCCTGTCAAGGTTAGTGGAGAGGTGTCACCAACAGGGTGTTATCGAGGTGGAGAGGAGATACAAGTGGGGAGAAGCGTCCGTCGTCACCAATCGCTCTGTTTGGAGTACCTTGGACGATTGAAGGATTGGTATGCAAGTGACCACAAGGTATGAAAACGGTATATTTCCTGGCAGGCCTAATCACTTAGAATATTTACTACAAAGTGATTCAGCCAACATAGATTGTAAGATGTAGAGATTGTACACTAGAAGTGGCTGGATGAACCCCTGTCAAGGTTAGTGGAGAGGTGTCACCAACAGGGTGTTATCGAGGTGGAGAGGAGATACAAGTGGGGAGAAGCGTCCGTCGTCACCAATCGCTCTGTTTGGAGTACCTTGGACGATTGAAGGATTTGTATACAAGTGACAACAAGGTATGAAAACGGTATATTTCCTGGCAGGCCTAATCACTTAGAATATTTACTACAAAGTGATTCAGCCAACATAGATTGTAAGATGTACAGATTGTACACAAGAAGTGGCTGGATGAACCCCTGACAAGGAGAGTGGAGAGGTGTCAGGAAGAGGGTGTTATCGAGGTAGAGAGGAGATACAAATGGAAGGAAGCGTCCGTCGTCGCCGAACGCACTGTTTGGAGTGCCTTGGACGACTGAAGGATTGGTATGCAAGCGACCACAAGGTATGACAACGGTATATTTCCTGGCAGACCTTAGACTTAGAATATTTACTACATAGTGATTCAGCCAACATAGATTGTAAGATTGTAGAGTAGAAGTGGCTGGATGAACCCCTGACAAGGTTAGTGGAGAGGTGTCACCAATAGGGTGTTATCGAGGTGGAGAGGAGATACAAGTGGGGAGAAGCGTCCGTCGTCACCAATCGCTCTGTTTGGAGTACCTTGGACGATTGAAGGATTTGTATACAAGTGACAACAAGGTATGAAAACGGTATATTTCCTGGCAGGCCTAATCACTTAGAATATTTACTACAAAGTGATTCAGCCAACATAGATTGTAAGATGTAGAGATTGTACACTAGAAGTGGCTGGATGAACCCCTGAAAAGGAGAGTGGAGAGGTGTCAGGAAGAGGGTGTTATCGAGGTAGAGAGGAGATACAAGTGGAAGGAAGCGTCCGTCGTCGCCGAACGCACTGTTTGGAGTACCTTGGACGATTGAAGGATTGGTATGCAAGCGACCACAAGGTATGACAACGGTATATTTCCTGGCAGAGCTTAGACTTAGAATATTTACTACATAGTGATTCAGCCAACATAGATTGTAAGATTGTAGAGTAGAAGTGGCTGGATGAACCCCTGACAAGGTTAGTGGAGAGGTGTCACCAACAGGGTGTGATCGAGGTGGAGAGGAGATACAAGTGGGGAGAAGCGTCCGTCGTCACCAATCGCTCTGTTTGGAGTACCTTGGACGATTGAAGGATTTGTATACAAGTGACAACAAGGTATGAAAACGGTATATTTCCTGGCAGGCCTAATCACTTAGAATATTTACTACAAAGTGATTCAGCCAACATAGATTGTAAGATGTAGAGATTGTACACTAGAAGTGGCTGGATGAACCCCTGTCAAGGTTAGTGGAGAGGTGTCACCAACAGGGTGTTATCGAGGTGGAGAGGAGATACAAGTGGGGAGAAGCGTCCGTCGTCACCAATCGCTCTGTTTGGAGTACCTTGGACGATTGAAGGATTTGTATACAAGTGACAACAAGGTATGAAAACGGTATATTTCCTGGCAGGCCTAATCACTTAGAATATTTACTACAAAGTGATTCAGCCAACATAGATTGTAAGATGTACAGATTGTACACAAGAAGTGGCTGGATGAACCCCTGACAAGGAGAGTGGAGAGGTGTCAGGAAGAGGGTGTTATCGAGGTAGAGAGGAGATACAAATGGAAGGAAGCGTCCGTCGTCGCCGAACGCACTGTTTGGAGTGCCTTGGACGACTGAAGGATTGGTATGCAAGCGACCACAAGGTATGACAACGGTATATTTCCTGGCAGACCTTAGACTTAGAATATTTACTACATATTGATTCAGCCAACATAGATTGTAAGATTGTAGAGTAGAAGTGGCTGGATGAACCCCTGACAAGGTTAGTGGAGAGGTGTCACCAACAGGGTGTTATCGAGGTGGAGAGGAGATACAAGTGGGGAGAAGCGTCCGTCGTCACCAATCGCTCTGTTTGGAGTACCTTGGACGATTGAAGGATTTGTATACAAGTGACAACAAGGTATGAAAACGGTATATTTCCTGGCAGGCCTAATCACTTAGAATATTTACTACAAAGTGATTCAGCCAACATAGATTGTAAGATGTAGAGATTGTACACTAGAAGTGGCTGGATGAACCCCTGACAAGGAGAGTGGAGAGGTGTCAGGAAGAGGGTGTTATCGAGGTAGAGAGGAGATACAAGTGGAAGGAAGCGTCCGTCGTCGCCGAACGCACTGTTTGGAGTACCTTGGACGATTGAAGGATTGGTATGCAAGCGACCACAAGGTATGACAACGGTATATTTCCTGGCAGACCTTAGACTTAGAATATTTACTACATAGTGATTCAGCCAACATAGATTGTAAGATTGTAGAGTAGAAGTGGCTGGATGAACCCCTGACAAGGTTAGTGGAGAGGTGTCACCAACAGGGTGTTATCGAGGTGGAGAGGAGATACAAGTGGGGAGAAGCGTCCGTCGTCACCAATCGCTCTGTTTGGAGTACCTTGGACGATTGAAGGATTTGTATACAAGTGACAACAAGGTATGAAAACGGTATATTTCCTGGCAGGCCTAATCACTTAGAATATTTACTACAAAGTGATTCAGCCAACATAGATTGTAAGATGTAGAGATTGTACACTAGAAGTGGCTGGATGAACCCCTGACAAGGAGAGTGGAGAGGTGTCAGGAAGAGGGTGTTATCGAGGTAGAGAGGAGATACAAGTGGAAGGAAGCGTCCGTCGTCGCCGAACGCACTGTTTGGAGTACCTTGGACGATTGAAGGATTGGTATGCAAGCGACCACAAGGTATGACAACGGTATATTTCCTGGCAGACCTTAGACTTAGAATATTTACTACATAGTGATTCAGCCGACATAGATTGTAAGATTGTAGAGTAGAAGTGGCTGAATGAACCCCTGACAAGGTTAGTGGAGAGGTGTCACCAACAGGGTGTTATCGAGGTGGAGAGGAGATACAAGTGGGGAGAAGCGTCCGTCGTCACCAATCGCTCTGTTTGGAGTACCTTGGACGATTGAAGGATTGGTATGCAAGTGACCACAAGGTGTGACAACGGTATATTTCCTGGCAGACCTAATCACTTAGAATATTTACTACAAAATGATTCAGCCAACATAGATTGTAAGATTGTAGAGTAGAAGTGGCTGGATGAACCCCTGACAAGGTTAGTGGAGAGGTGTCACCAACAGGGTGTTATCGAGGTGGAGAGGAGATACAAGTGGAAGGAAGCGTCCGTCGTCGCCGAACGCACTGTTTGGAGTACCTTGGACGATTGAAGGATTTGTATACAAGTGACAACAAGGTATGAAAACGGTATATTTCCTGGCAGGCCTAATCACTTAGAATATTTACTACATAGTGATTCAGCCGACATAGATTGTAAGATTGTAGAGTAGAAGTGGCTGGATGAACCCCTGACAAGGTTAGTGGAGAGGTGTCACCAACAGGGTGTTATCGAGGTAGAGAGGAGATACAAGTGGGAGGAAGCGGCGACGAACGTCAAGCCTCTTACTGATAGCACCCACTCACAGAGCGTTCCCACTTCTATCTGGATCTTAAACTTTATTTGCTCTCTCTGTGTCTGCAAGTATTGTCTTATCGGGACCAATTGTCATTTCCGTACACAAATACTTGATCTCTTGCCAGTTTTTCTTTCATTAATGACTTTTCATGTATCTACCATCTTTATAAGGTGTAGAGCGGATCTGTGGGCTGCATAAATTGTAAAATTGAAATATAATTAACTTACGGTTTTTATTTCTGAGCGATCAACAGCAGCGTTATTCCGCTCTTTCAGGTGGTTCAGTCCCTTAACTATACGACTGTGAAACTATTTTGGCTCCTCCGCTCGGCTTTTTGTGGCACCTGTTTTGTATTGATATGCTCCTCATCTTATCCAGGAACTGGACTAATATCAATCAGACTTTTGGAATGACGTTTCATTTTGGAGATCGCTCGTTAATTTCGGGTTATGGTTCTTGAAGTGGTCACTTTTCTAGTGGGAATTAATGTTAAAAACCTATAAATTGTGGCGTATATTCTTCAGAATGAAAAACCTTTTCAGCCTTGTTCATAATTAACTTTCATTTACATAATTTTTTTTACGGTCTTCTGTTCAAAATCAGTCTCTTGTCGCAGTCTCTTTATGATATAGGCGTCAAATCCTTCCGGGTTTTCTATCCTCTTCTGAAAATTTGGAAATTAAAACAAAGAAATGAATAAAGGGGTAAAAAAATGAGTCCCTCATGGTGGGGTACCAGTTGTAACCATCGTAAATAATTATAATTATTAATGATGGTTATAACCGAAACGTAGAAGCCACGTATTCAACGTAGCCCATAAAAACGGGTTATAACCGATACGTAGAAGCTACGTATTCAATGCCCTTAAAAACGGGTTATAACCGATACGTAGAAGCTACGTATTCAATGCACATAATAACGGGTTATAACCGATACGTAGAAGCTACGTATTCAACGTAGTCCATAAAAACGGGTTATAACCGATACGTAGAAGCTACGTATTCAATGCCCATAAAAACGGGTTATAACCGATACGTAGAAGCTACGTATTCAATGCCCATAAAAACGGGTTATAACCGATACGTAGAAGCCACGTATTCAACGTAGCCCATAAAAACGGGTTATAACCGATACGTAGAAGCTACGTATTCAATGCACATAAAAACGGGTTATAACCGATACGTAGAAGCACGTATTCAACGTAGCCTATAAAAAAGGGTTATAACCGATACGTAGAAGCTACGTATTCAATGCCCATAAAAACGGGTTATAACCGATACGTAGAAGCCACGTATTCAACGTAGCCCATAAAAACGGGTTATAACCGATACGTAGAAGCTACGTATTCAATGCCCATAAAAACGGGTTATAACCGATACGTAGAAGCTACGTATTCAATGTCCTTAAAAACGGGTTATAACCGATACGTAGAAGCCACGTATTCAACGTAGCCCATAAAAACGGGTTATAACCGATACGTAGAAGCTACGTATTCAATGCACATAAAAACGGGTTATAACCGATACGTAGAAGCCACGTATTCAACGTAGCCTATAAAAAAGGGTTATAACCGATACGTAGAAGCTACGTATTCAATGCCCATAAAAACGGGTTATAACCGATACGTAGAAGCCACGTATTCAACGTAGCCCATAAAAACGGGTTATAACCGATACGTAGAAGCTACGTATTCAATGCCCATAAAAACGTGAATAGCGGAAAGGGAACGGGCGGGCGAATTGAGCACTTGTTGAACTTTTGAGTCTGGGAAATTTATTTGTTTCTTTAGGACAATATTACACTTGAAACATAAGCTGTTTGTAATATAATTGTCACTACTATTTCATTTCACTGAAGTACTTGAAACATCTGAACCTGAAGCATAATAATTAGAATTATTTTCAAAAGGTAATCAATACGAAAGGACTTCGCCATCGAAGATGAGGGTTTTTAGCAGGTCAGCTGTAGTCAGGATGAATTATTACGAAGGAATGGACAAGAACTGATAAGGGCATGAGTCCAAAAGGTTCATCGCTGATTCCTATTTACACTGTTGGTCCTTGGGTAAAGTCTTATCTCAGGAACATATGTAGTTTTTTTCTTAAGGCGACTCAACAAAGGGGTTATTTACGAAGCGCCAGGCTATCTACAGGTTACTAATCTTTTACAAACCCGAGGTTGTCGGGCACCTATTAAGGTACTGGCCATGTCCGACGTTGCTTAAGTTCGGTGATCAACGGGAACCGGTGTATTCAACTTGGCTACAGCCGATGGCTTGGTACATATTGTTGCCATAACCGAATCGGTGGGTCTAAATTTAGAGCCGTTTTGGAATGCCTATTAAAGGTTCCAATGTCAGTTTATCATGACAAGCCTTGAGTGTCAATGCTGGAAATCTATTATTGATTGCACTAATTCCTTCTTAGCACTTTTTGAGAGAATGTAATCATTGAGGTTGCACTCGATAAAGAATTTCTGAAAACTTACTTCAACCCTTCACAAATCCTACCAACTAGACACCAAAAATGGTCCCCAATAAAAGTAATATAAATATGATAGCGGCCAAAAGTTTTGGTTTCTTCGCCACAAAGCTTGGTATATAGCATTCCCGTAGCAAACGATTGGACAAGTTCATTAATCAGCAAAAAGGAGAGGGGATTACTCCAGGAACAAATTATTAGGCATTTGTTTGTTAGTGTTAGATTTGATCGTCTGTCAAGTAGGTGTAGTAATAGTCTGTACCGTCGGCTGAGTTCTTGTCTCTTCTGGGTAATATATGGCCTCCATGTTAGTCGTTTGTCAAGTATTAGTCCAAGATTGTGAATTTGGGTTTTTTGAGAAATTAGAGTACTATGTAGGAACACTGTATGGGGTCGCCTGAGGGTAAAGGTTGAGTGGCATGATTTTAGCGCGGTTACTCCCCACCTCCATAGGGAGAACCCGCTTATGAGGTTGACCTCACGACGCAATCCGGAAGTGCAGACTAGAAACTTTCTCGTTTCAGACCCCATAGATCACGAAAATATAGGTGGTTCAAATTTGTATGTATATATTTATATATATATATATATATATATATATATATATATATATGCTTGTCTGTTAACGCTCTAGTAAGCTCAAAAATAGTCCGATTTTGATGAAATTTGGTACAAAAATCTGTCGTCTAATTTGAAAGGTCAAGTTCGTTAACCAGCTGAATCCGCCCATTGTAAGATAGTGTTTGGGGCGAAATTCGCGCGCAAAAAAATCGTAATGCTGACGTTTTAGCGCGGTTCCTCCCTATCTCCATAGGGAGAACCCGCTTATGAGGTTGACCTCACGACGCGATCCAGACGTGACGACCAGAAACTTTCTCGTTTCAGACCCCATAGATTACGAAAATATAGGTGGTTCAAATTTGTATATATATATATATATATATATATATGCTTGTCTGTTCGCGCTCCTGACGGCTCAAAAATGGTCCGATTTTGATGAAATTTGGCACAAAAATCTGTCTTCTAATTTGAAAGGTCAAGTTCGTTAATCAGCAGAATCCGCCCAATGGAAGATGGCGTTTGGGGCGAAATGTGCGCAAAAAAAACAAACAAAAAAAGGCTTACGTTTTTGAGTTCATATGCTTGCAGGTACTACTTTTATAGGTTTCTAAACATAGGAAAACGAATTAAACCATTTTTAAGGCGATATCTGTAACCGTTTTTGAGAAAAGTGGAACCAATGTTTTCGCATGTCATTATTTTATTGTGGGTACTTAGAAACGCGGGATTCAATTGACATTTTTTCTACATCTTGGAAATTAATCCCAACTAAGATGTTTAAATTTTGGTTATATTTGGAGTTAAGGAAGTAGGCAAAAAACATATATTTTATTAATAGACATGAAAAGTTTTCGGATCTTCATACATTTTCGTAAATATCTCGTTAAAGGTTGGGAAATCGTGGTTAGTGGAAGGCGACCATTCGAATGGTTACTAAATTCTCTACAAAAAAGGTTCTGAAGCAATATTCGATGGGGCAACGTCAATCAGAGATATAAGCGCTTAAAACTTAAAAAATGTTTGTTTTGAAAGGGGTTTTCTCTTTGTTTATCTCACTTTTTAATTGATTGTCTTTTGTTATAATTGCATTTATCAATAAAATTAGTATTTTAGTGAAATAAGCCAAGAAACTATAAAAGGTATTGGTAATAAGTTTGGAATGGCTGTGGAAATCAAGATGGCTGTGGCTAATAATGATGTATGCATAGTTTGTTTTGAATTCTCCTATGTATATAACCTTCCTCATAGCCTCCAACTGAAGTTATCGTTATTTCTTCTTTTATAGAAAGATTTAACCCACGAGAGAATCGACTTTTATTTGTCATGAAGCCCATATTTACAGTTGATTATTACAGTGAAACGAATTTGCAAGTAAAACAAGGAACTTAAATGACAACGAGTGCGTTTTCAGTACATAATTGTAATGACTTATACAGATTAAGAATTATCCGCTTCTGTGTAAGTTGGCTACTGTCAGTTTCCTGTGATTTGTGATGCTAATCTATTCCATTTCTTCGAGATGTACGTAACCGCGCTAAGATGACGCAGTTCCTGCGAGTCGGACTTTTTTTAGAATAAACTTTGATTCTCCATTTACTGAGCAAGGGTTCGATGAGGCTGAGGTGTTCCTGAAGGGACTTGGATGTGAGGATTGGGCTTCAAAACAACTGTATCATCGGCAAACATATGGAGGGATGTGCCGGGGTGAGTTGGGATATCAGCGAAGAAAACAATTGATAAAAATCAACAAAACAAAACACAGAATTAGAAGTTCATACCAACATATGCCTTTCCTAGCTACGTTTTGAGGAGTTAACGTTTCAGGTACACCAATTTACTATACTGAATTATAGAGTACTTCTTGTTTTATTCCCTTATAATATCTTTTGACCTAGTCAAAATAAAATACCAGTAATATGTTGACACAAATTAACTAGAAATAAACAAAATAGAAAAACAAATTAAAATACATTAGTTATATTCATAAATACATTACTACAACATGTGAGGAAGCATTTAGATAAGTGGTGTGTTAGGAAAAATTTATTATGCTATTAGTAGTATACTAATGGCAGTTAGGTTAGGATTTATCTCACAAAGATAAATATATTCGATGGATATAGAAGTGATGGTTTAGAAATAGACACATTAAGGTGATTTAGAGGTGGGGATTTAGAATAGAAAAGAATAAATAGGGTGTTGACCTCTAGGTCCTCGATTCAAACGGAATTAGGATCACACTTTCCTGTTAATTTCTAGTTTCTGATATATTGGCAGCAATTCAATATTTAGGAAATAGTAGCAGTTCTTTTATTATAATACTAGCTGTTACCCGGCGTGCCATGCTACACCTACTTTCTGCATATAGAAGAGCTTCAAAAAAATTAGAAACCAAAAGAGTATTATTAAAATCTAATAACACAAACCTGTAACTGTTTCGAACCCGTGACCTCCCAACTTTGAGTCCTAGATGACTTTGACCTAACCTATAACACCACCGTATCAAGACAAACATGTATGCCAAATTTGGTGAAAATCGGTCTAACGGAGTGGATTTTTATAAAAAAACAAAAAAAAAAAAAAAAAAAAAAAAAACATACAGACTGCAGCTGGTAGACGTTTTTGACTTGGCCTATGACAATCCCCTGATCAAGACCAACCTGTGTGCCCAGTTTGATCAAAACATATAGAACGGTTTTGATTTTATAGGGAACAAACATACAGACAGACAGCTGGTAGAGGTTTTTGACCTAGCTTACGGCAATCTCCAGATTAGGATCTACCTGTGTACCGAGTTTAGTCAAAATCGGACGAACGGCGTGGATTTGTATGAGGTACAAACTTAGTGACAGACAGCCGGTAGACGTTTTTGACTTAGCCTACGACACTCCCCAGATTAACATCTACATGTGTACTCAGTTTAGTCGAAATCGGACGAACAGTGTGGATTTTTATAAGGGACAAACATACATACAGACAGTTATAAGACGTTTTTGACTTAGTCTACGACACTCCCCAGATTATGATCCACATGTGTACCGAGTTTAGTCAAAATCGGACGAACGGTGTGGAGACGGTATCGAGTTTATTCAAAATCGGACGAACGGTGCGGATTTGTATAAGGCACAAACATACAGACAGACAGCTGGTAGATTTTTTTTGACTTAGCCTAGGAGATTTCTCGTATCAAGACCTACCTGTCTACCAAGGTTGGTCCAAACGGTGTGGATTTGTATAAGGAACAAACAAACAGAAAAACAGACAGACACGTGATTTTTATATATATAGATATAGCTTCGAGAAATCAAGCATACGGAGAAATCAAGCATCAATTTTTTTACCCTCCTAAATTATTATTTTGCCTTGTTTCGGCTATTAAATAATACTAAAGAGCTAGAAAAATCTAAAAAGATTTAACATTCACGTTGTGACGTTCCAAAATATTCTGATTTCCCTAGGAAAAAAAAGGTGTTCCCGAAATATCTTAGAACTGAGCAAATATTACAAAAGTTTCTTCATCCCCAAAGTTTTCGAGCAATCCCCCTCCCTTTCGAGCTCGCACAGGTGGTAATTTCCTTTTCTTTTGAGACAATTTATAAAATATTTTATTTGTTCTTTTTTATTGATTTTCCAGTAAAGTTGGTATATCTTTTTCTTTTTTTTTTAGACGTGAAACGGTTTAATTTAAAACCATTACTCTTCTGTGTAGATTGTAATTCTTAATAGGAATACCTGAAGTCCGTTACCTTGGCTTTTATTTAGACTGTAGACTCACTTGGAAAGACCACATCAGACTGAAAAGACAAGAACTCAACAGACGCTTTGGACAGCTTTACAGATTACTGAATAAAAACTCACCTCTCTCACTCGAAAACAAACTCATAACCTACAACACAATTATAAAACCCATTTGGACATACGGAATAGAGCTATGGGGAACTGCAAAACCATCGAACATCAGACGCTTCCAAACCTTCCAATCTAAAGTCCTCCGAACTATTGTCAATGCTCCTTTTTACATAACCAATAAGAATCTTCATAAAGACCTCAACATTCCTCTAATACAAGACCTTATCCCCATCCGTTTTGCAAATTTTCACCACAAATTATCACTAAACCCTAATCCTGCTGTCCAGTCACTGTCCACACCCAACCATCCCTATTCCCCACCACGACGGTTGAACAGGATGTGGCCCCGCGATCTGCTTTAAGCAATACAAGGGAGTGATAACGGTGGTTATCTTCTCCCCACAAGCCCCTAGAGTGTCTGCAGTTCTCTCGTCCCTTTTCCAGCTCCAGTACTTCGTACCGCTGCTGGTTGAGGAATGGGGTACGGCTGTCCCTAGTCATCTCGCTTACCCGAGGAGACAAGGGGGCAGCTGGTGCGGACCCTCGTGATTTTATTTTATTTTTCTTATGTTTATGTGAGCACATTACAAAATGTATTATTATATTACAGAATGTAATTTCATTAAATTAATAAATAAAAGTCTTAAAAAAAAAAAAAAAAAAAAAAAAACTAACAAAATTCCTAATCTATAAGATTTACCGATAGAGTTTAAGGGATTGCCAGACAAAAAGTAAAACAATTATTTTTTTGCTTTTAGTAATTTATTGAACAGATTTGCACAAACAATTCAAATTCTTCATTGTATTGTCCTTAGGTTTATACACATATTATCCAGCGACTCTACAATCACCTATACCCGCCTGAGGAGGCGTATTCGGTGATATCTCTCGTAGGATCGTCGTCAGGACTGATTGGATCTCTTTTATAGACTTTCTTCGCCATCTACCCCAAACTGGTCCGATCCCACTCCGAACAATAGGAGCGACAAGAGATATTCAATTGAAATATTTTCAGGATGGACCCTGTATTTGTTTAAATGGTGAATTATCTAATAAATTCAAGGAAACGCAAGCCGTCCATGGGCACATCACTGTGCTGCTCTCCTTGGAAAATTTCAAGGACCTGTTTAGATTTCATTCACAATTTCCACAGTCGCAGATTGTGACAGTCTAGGGGGAGCGATAACAGGACGGGACCAACCGGAACCCAGGCCTCAGCCATGGAAGGAAGCTACATCTTACCTAGGAAAACTTTAAATATTTGCTCGTCCACGTATACTTGAAAATAAGTTATATGTGAAAATCAGTTCTTTTTAAAAGCTGGTCTATAGCCAATATCAGTATTTGGCATTAAATTTCATAACTTGCTGTATCAAATGAAACATTTTGACATGGTATATGTCTTAGCTATGACCTAGTGTGACGCTAAAACTTCAACGGTTCGGCTACGTCCGGACGATGGTACACGAGTGTTCCGTTACTATGGCGACTAACCCACGTGGTTACCGCACTATCTTGAAACCGTCAAATTTTCATAGGTTATGACGTAAAATCATTGTAGATTAAATCAGTGGAGTTAGTTACAGCGCAATATTAAGCATTACTAAAGGATTATAAATAATGGGCCCTCTTCTAGATGAATAAGAAATTGTGTGGAATAACTCATTATGCCCCTTTAGATATATCTATGATACAAGCTATTTCCCACAGAGAAACTGACCTAGCCTATGATACTCCCCGTGTCAAGACCTACCTATGTGCCAAGTTTGTTCAAAATCGGTCGATTTCTCTGTAGAATATTAAAGAATTAGTGGAATCTACCTATTGTTTTTTTATAATTTCGTAATCTTATCAATGTTATTATAATAAAAGAAAACATACAAAAATCGACATTAATTGTAGATTTTTATGTTTTCTGAAGACAAGGTATAGTTGGGATTCGGCTAGGAGAAAAAAACGTCAGACTTTCAGGAAGAAATCTGTATTGTGACGTTTCGGCTGCACATTGGCAGCCTTCTTCAGCACTAGAGAATGCCTAGGGGGGAGGGAGGAAGACCTCGAGGACAACTTAGGTAACCATGGTTGAATGTATGAATTCAACCATGGTTGATACATTCAACCATGGTTACCTAAGTTGTCCTCGAGGTCTTCCTCCCTCCCCCCTAGGCATTCTCTAGTGCTGAAGAAGGCTGCCAATGTGCAGCCGAAACGTCCAAATACAGATTTCTTCCTGAAAGTCTGACGTTTTTCTCCTAGCCGAATCCCAACTATACCTTGTCTTCGTATCTCTGCAACGGCTAACTATCTCCATCTTTTTTATGTTTTCTTTTTGTTTATAATTATTAAAAACAAGCTAATAAAAACAAATATTTTAACGCGTGTTCTCCCTCCCTCCATAAGGAACCCCACTTATGAGGGTGAAACCATTAATACTTCTCATTAGTGTTTGTCCCCTAATACTCACGTGTAAACAACGTGCTTATTGACAAGTATTAGCAAACGAGTCTAGCGCTAGTAAACAGACAGCGACGAGTAAGCTTTCCAAACACGATTCTTCTATGAAGTCTTCCCTTGCCACCTCGTGTAAACTGATCAACAAATGTTAAATGTCAACTTACATCGTCTTGTTACTTCCTGTTTTATGTTCTTGGCTAACCCAGCACTTATTGCAGATTATATCAGGCATAGTATTGCGAGAAATTCCTTGATATCGTTGAGTGCCCATGACCTTCCATGTTTGATTACACCCTTCAAGAGGACAAAACGAAGGAAGAAAGTCTCGGCTACCCTTTTATATGTTCTTGGTTCCTCTTTTCCTGGTCGGATGGGCCTAAGGGTTTCCAGGTAGTATTCTGGCTTCCCTGTAAGCCTCCTCAAGAGGGAATCTACCCACAATATAACATACATCTATATTATCGCCATATATCTATATAAAAAATAAAAATATTTAATTTCAAGATAAATAACGAATCTCATAGAGTGTAAAGAATTTCTTGCAAATAGAATAAAAGATCTTTGCTGAAGAATAAGTATAAATTCTACAAGGAAAAAGCTAATAACACTATTCTTTAAATTAAGTGCATAGAACGCTATCCAATAAAGATTCCTTTGAAAGGAGAAAA